>CM046444.1:42891845-43124345 GCA_025506515.1 Flaveria trinervia
TTCACCCTCAAAACCAACAGCCGATGATGCACCCAAGAAGAAGAAGAGAAGGGTGTTGAGGCTAGAAGCAGAAGAAGAAGAGGATGATGAGGAAGAAGATAGGCTGCCTCTTTCCGCAGTCCTAACTTAGCCTATAGCCAAACCTATGCCCATCACTCCCACCTCACAGATGGATGCTGTGAGAGTAAAGATAGAAGAAGAACATCAACAAAAGCTTCATGATGATGAGATGCTGAAAAGCGTAGACAAAACTTATGCTGCTTCTTCATCAATAATCAGTATGAAGAAAGAAGCTCTGAGATTGTACACCCTTGCTAACACATTTCAATATCAAAAGGAAAAGGTGAGAATATGGCCTGATCCTAAGGTGGCTCACAGAATTATGAAGAAAGACATTCCTTCGAGATACAAGGGCCAAGTAAAAAGGATCGTAGATGAAGAGATCACAGTGGTCCTTGTAGTATCACCTTGGGAAATTGTAGAATATTTCAAGAAGGCCTATGAAACTAAACAGCCAACCCAAAAGATGTTAGAGAACAGAGTAATTAAAAAGGGGTTAGTCTACAAGAGGCTTGAGAACTTCAAAGAAAACGAGTTCAGTCTGTTACTTGAAGGTACTCACCCAGATGAGTTTGCATACAGACAGATTACAATAGTTGAGCTCAAAAATGGCAAATAGGCTAAGTACATTTCAGAGCTGTATGGGCGTGAAGGTCTGTTTGATGGTGGAGCTGAAAATCTTACCACGAAAGAACAAATTATGTTTCTCAGAGCATACACCAGAGAATCCTACAGGCTTATACATGGGAAGTAGATTTCATGGATAGGACCACAGCCCTGTGTCCAGTTCCCCAAAGTCAGGGCTCTTATCCATACTATGCCAACCAAATTTCAGAAATCTATTCCCAGGCCAGTGCTTAATTGGGTCATCTTCTTAGCTGATCAAGAAGGAAAAAGACCAATCTTATCGCCAACAATAAGTGGGACCTAAATAAAGTTAAGGTTTTGGCTGCATTGGTTCGGGGGAGTTTGTTGGACCAAAAGAACCAATGAGCCGGATTAGAAAAACCTTAAGTCCCATAGACGTCATAACAACTGCTGAAGTCCACAACAGCTGAAGACAAAGTCTGAAGACACAAGTGCTAAAGACAAAGTCTGAACACACAAGTGTTGAAGACAAAGTCTGAAGACACAAGTGCTGAAGACAAAGTCTGAAGACACAAGTGCTGAAGACAAAGTCTGAAGAAACAAGTGCTGAAGACAAAGTCTGAAGACACAAGTGCTGAAGACAAAGTCTGAACACAAGTGCTAAAGACAAAGTCTGAAGACACCAAGTGCTGAAGACAAGTACTGAAGACCAAGTATCAGACGTTGTCACAACAGCTGAAGAGGTCTTCTTCAGTAGTTGTGACGGTTTTCTTTCAGTAGTTTTATGTTTTTCTTTTCAGTAGTTTTGTAAAACGACTGAAGAGCTTGTTCTTCAGCCGTTGTAGTTTCAGTAGTTTCGTATCAGTAGTTTTATGTTTTATACTTAGCACTCTAATATGTTCTCAGTAGTTGTGAACATTTCAGTAGTTTTGAACATTTCAGTAGTTTGTTAAGTTTTAGTTATTTTTGTAATAAATCTACCAGATGTTACTATCCCATTGTATCTTCAGTGATTGCACTCTATATAAGGAGTGTCAACCTAATTGTAATCTGTGAATGATTGAGCAGAAACATTTGATATTATTGAAACATTCCTTTTCACAGAAATATATTCTCTCGTTACAACTGTATTTGTTCTTAATGCATACGAATATCAAATTCTTGCTTTAATTTGTCTAATTCTTGTTCTTATTCCACTGCGTTACACTCTAATCCATCAAACTTGAGATCACTGATCCTATCACTAATCATTCTTAACGTCTCATTAATTGTTAGATTGATCTGAATTGTGTTCTCCCTGATTGGATCGCTAATCAAATAAGATTCCACACTATTTGAGTTGGTATACGCGTAGAATCAGTTAGTACTCCGTACATAAATGGTCCTAAAAAGTGCTATCAGAGCTTTGGCTATTGATTTTACGTGTGATTCGATCGGTTTTGGTGTGAAAAGTAACGTTTTCCATTCTTAAACGCCTCTTTGAAAGTGATAAGCATAACCTAAATATTCTAGAATTCATTGTTGTTTGCCCCTCTCTACTGTGCACTGGCACTGATCTGAGGCTTAGCATATGTTTGAAAGCTCTTAGAATAGTTTCTTCTTGTAAAATACCCGTAGACCGCTAAAAAATATCCTGAGGAACGTTGATTACCATATAAGCGTGGGACCCACAAATACGTGTTGAAATAATTAAACCTTAAATCATTACTAATGTGTGTCAAAAATCTATGTATGGATTTAAGAGGACAAGTATACTGACAATCATTGTGAGCTGCAACTCTTGAAAGTCAAAATCATTGTGTGCATCTTGTAGCTCTAGTATGATTTCCTTAATTGATATTGACTATCAGCGAAAACAAGGATCAAGCATCAAAATTGTTTAGTAAAGTGTCCCAAGTTATTCTAATATGTCTGTATGATTCCAAAATGAACTGTACCAGAATGTATTAACTAGAATTGAAGCAGTGTTGTCAAGGAAGTAAAATCAATTAGAATTATTCTACTAAGTTGTATTTCATCTGTAATCAAAACACAAAAATTTATGTCTTGTTATGATCCTTAATTTCAAAGTTGTTCTGTTTAGTTTTAGTTTATAATAATGTAAGAGTCAGACTCAACAACTTGTCAAAATCTATGAATCATTCACTAAAAAGGGTAACGTTTGAGGTGACAAAAGCATTCAAAATAAAATGAATAACGTCTGAGGTGACAAATTCGTTTTAAGTAAAAGGATCACGTCTGAGGTGATCAACAATGTTTTCAAATTTAAAAGTTCATGTCTGAGATGATCATCGCTAATAATTTTTTACCTATTGTTAAAAGGATAAGTTTTTGAAACCACATAAGGTAAAATGAACAAGTCCGAGTCATTCGCATGACTGGACCATAAGTATGGACCAGTCACCCGAACGGAGCAATGAGATTGAACCATTCGCACAATTGGATCATGAGTATAAGCCAATCACATGAATGGTGGTGACCGACTGAGTCCGTCATCCGACTGAACCCTAGTCGCACCAATGAAGCTGATCGAATGAGTTAGTCGCACGACTGAAACCTAGTCGCACGATAGACTATGATCCACTGATCAAGTCGCATGACTAAGCCCAGTCGCACGAATCAAGAGTGCGAATAGGCTCAGTCGCACTACTGAAGGAAACCCTAGTATAAATAGAGGAGGAGTCGGTCGCAGACACTACCCCCAAATCCCCCCTAAATCGCACCAAAGCAATACTACTCTGCCCAAATTTCATATCAGTGATTTCGCACCTTGTGTGTGATAATAACTGATTCAGCATCGTTTCTACAGGTAATGCGAGAGTATACTTGATCAACATGGACAGATTAAGCTATCCCTAAGTTCAAATAGGTTCAAAACAAAACCGAGACAAAGTCTTCTAAATAATCCACTAATATGTGCTTAAACGTCAAATTATTTAGTACTAAGTGTTATTTTGATGGATTGTGAGTCAAAAGAGACTAACCTGAACGTTTAACATCAAGTATTGACCAAGAATCGATTCTACAGTATGGAACAGAGACGTTATGGGAATGGACACACTGATGAACTTCAATCGAACGATTAAATTGGGCAAATGACTCAATCGCACGAAGGAACCATGCATATGAACTCAGTAGCATGGCTGATTCAACCGCATAGAACAGCATATGTGAATGGACACACTGATGAACTTCAATCGCACAAATGAAATTGGCGAATGACTCGATCGCACGAATGAACCATGCGTATGAATTCAATCACATGACTGGATCAACCGCATAGAAAAGCATACAACTCAGTTATGTCGTGGGCTCATTCGCACGACTGAGTTCATTCGCAAGACTAAGACTTAGTCGCACTGGCCAATCGCATGATAGAAGATAATGATTCAAGTTCATTAAATTCAAATGTCATTCACTTACACAAACTCTAACGTTTATTTATCTTGTGTAACATGGCGAGTAGATGGACTATAAGCATAAAGCATAACCTCTGTGCGCATCAGGACGTCAACTCCCGAAGTGCTTCTGATTTTGCTGGGATTATAGCATTTCTAGGATAGCGCTGTAGTCATATCTACACCATGCTCGCCATATCGATCGATTCAGTAGGCTTTCTAGGATAGCGCTGTAGTCGACAGGTCTGCTGAACTGAATTGTATTCAGAGTTCCATATTTGGTGAGGAGATTGAGATCAGTGAGGAAGATCTGAGGAGGGTGTTAGAGTTAGGTGATGATGGTGACTGCCCAACCAGACTACCTTCACCATAGGATCCACTCTACCCTCCATTGAGGTAGAGGAATAGCTAGCAGCACTAAACTTGATGGTGCTTAAGCTGTTAGCTACTGATGAGCAAAGAGGAACACAGCTAAGTCAGCTTGTGGAGCTCAATGCTGCTCAAGCATAATAGATTTCCCAACTCCAGGAGCAGAATGAGGAATCAGTTAAAAGGATTGAGGAGTTGGAGGCCAAGAATAAGAAGATCATGCTTAGACTGAAAGGAACTAAAGATGAGCCTCTGAAAGTCAGATATGGTGATGGAGATGATGATGATGATAATGATGACGACGATGATAGTGATGATGATGAGTCTGATGAAGTAGTTGATATGATGATGAAGGGTCAAGGGGAAAGAATAATGATGATATTGATGAAGAAGGTGATGCAACTGCATCACCTCAGCTCAGGGTCAAGAAAGAAGGACAATGAAAGCACAAGACCAAGGAGCATCATCATCAGCCCCTGCGGTTGAAGAGTTGGCTGATGAAGACAAAAGTAATGAGTAGATGATTATGTATTTGAAAACTTTTGTACTTGAATCTTGTATTACAGTTGTGTAATTAATGTTTATATATATTATCTACTGTTTAAATGTATTGATTAATTTCTAATGGTTGATGTGTTACATGTTTAAATCAAGCAAATCAAACATCTCAGCAAAATGAATATGATTTTGCTCCCCTACAGCAAATCAAGTCTCAATTCACATTGATTCTTGATTTGCAAGGGATTGGTAGAAGGTCGGTGAGCTACACTCCTGAAGAAGGAGAAATCATAGACGACCTGACTCATGAGCAACTTGCAGAGATGTTTAGGCTAAATCCAGACAAGATTGTCAAACACGGTTGTTAGGATCAGTGATCTATGTTTGATTGATTAAAGAGTATCGCAGCGGAAATTGAACAATGAATTAGCCAATTCACAAGAACGAAACGATATTCAATGAAGAACAAAGACGGTTATAGAGAGAGAATTTCTGCAAATATATTTCATTCAATATTCGCTTTGGTGGTAACAGAATGTCACCATTACAATTAGGTCGACACCTCTTATATAAGAGATGTGACGTCTGCTGATGTCACTTGATAGTGACATCAAACAGATTTATTACAACTGAAACACAACTACTGAAGATGTCAAAACAGCTGACATCTCCTTACAAAAATGCTAAGTGTTATCAGTTGTTATAACTATTGAAAAAACATAAAACTACTGAAACTACAACGACTGAAGAACAAGCTCTTCAGTCATTTTACAAAACTACTGAAAGTAAAAATATAAAACTACTGATATCACAACTACTGAAGAAGTACTCTTCAGCAGTTGTGACAAACTACTGAAACTTCAGTACTTGATCTTCAGACTTGAACTTCAGACGTTTCATCAGCTGATGACTTCAGTAGATATCATCAGCTGATGTCTTCAGTCTTTGTCTTCAGACTTTGTACATCAGTTGTTGATCTTCAGCACTTGTAAACTTTTCAGCTGTTGTACTTCAGTACTTTGAACTTCAGCTTCAACACTTGTGTTCTTCAGCTGTTGTACTTCAGCACTTTAGTTCTTCAGCTATTGAACTCTTCAGCACTTGATCTTCAGCTGTTGAAGTCTTCAGCACTTGTCAAACTACTGATGAAGCTTTCAGCAGTTGTTGTGATACCATGTGGGACTTAGAGGTTTTCTGATCTTGGCTCATTGGTTCTTTTGGTCCAACAAACTCCCCCTGAACCAATGCAGCCAAAACCTCTAATTTATTTATTATCCCACTTATTGTTGGCAAAAAGTTGGTCTTTTTCCTTCTTGATCAGTAGAGAAGATGACCCATATAAGCTCCGGCCTGGGAAGAAGTCTCAGATATTTGTTTGGCAAGATATGAATGGGAACTCTGTTTTGGGGAACTGGACACAGAGTTGTTATCCTATTCATGAGAACTACTTCCTGTGTATGAGCCTGTAGGACTCTCTGGTGTAGGCTCTGAGAAACATGATTTGTTCTTCCATGGTCAGGTTCTCGGCTTCACCATCAAAGAATCCTTCTCGCCCATACAGCTCTGAGATGTACTTGGCCTGTTTGCCATTTTTGAGCTCAACTGTTGTAATTTGTCTGTATGCAAACTCATCAGGATGATTCCCTTCGAGTAACAGACTGAGCTCATTTTGTTTGAAGTTCTCAAGCCTCTTGTAGACTACCCCTTTTTAATAATTCTGTTCTCTAGCATCTTCTGGGGTGGTTGTTTAGTCTCGTAGGCCTTCTTGAAATCTTCGACAATCTCCCAGGGTGATACTACAAGGGCCACTGTGATCTCTTCATCTACGATCCTCTTGACTTGACCCTTGTATCTCGAAGGAATGTCTTTCTTTACAATCCTATGAGCCACCCTTGGATCAGGCCATACTCTCACCCTTTCCTTTTGATATTGAAATGTGTTGGCGAGAGTGTACAATCTCAGAGCTTCTTTCTTCATGCTGATAATTGATGACGAAGCAGCATAAGTTTTGTCAATGCTTTTCAGCATTTCATCATCATGAAGCTTTTGCTGCTCCTCTTCTTCAATCTTTACTCTCACAACATCCATCTGTGAGGTGGGAGTGATGGGCATAGGTTTGGCTTTCGCCAATGTTAGGACTGCAGACATAGGCATCCTATCTTCTTCCACATCATCCTCTTCTTCTTCTTCTTCTAGCCTCAACACCCTTCTCTTCTTCTTGGGTGCATCATCGGCTGTTGGTTTAGATGGTAAGGAGTTGGTTTTGTAGGTTGAGGTTGTGGTTGTTTGGATTTGGGCTTGAGATTGGTTTGGAGATTTGAGGGGTAGGCTGTTTTTGAGTGGGTGGAAGGGAAGGTTGTTCCAGCATCTTTGTTGTGAGTTTAGCCTTTGTAAGTCTTGCCATTTCAAACCTTTTCCAGCCCCAGCTCATCAAGGGCTTCAATGATAATCCCCTTGTGGAATTGCTCAGACAGACAGATTCTGGTGGCTATAGCCAGAATACTGTCTCTGGTCCACACCGAATCTCCATCAAAGATCTTCCTAAGTATTTGGCAATGAAACGGATCATGATCTCCAATCTCTCCTTTTCAAGTCATCATACCCAGCCCATCGGGTTTGAATCTCCTCCACTTCCAACCTTCCTGATTTCACTATCTAATGTGGCTGTATCAAAACCTTGCCTGAAGAGTTGCTCAATGATTTTATCCATGGATCGGCTGTGTGTATCATCAGCATCTTTTACCAGCTCTTCCAAGGATTTTTCTTCAGCAGTAGGTTGATCATCAACACTTTTCTTTCATTTATAGGTGATCAGTTGTTGCTTTTCTTTTTCCAACTCCTGGGCTTGCTCTTGGGCCTTCTCATCCTCTGTTCTTTTCCTCTTCTTTTCTTTACTGCAGTACTCTCCCCTTTTTGGATGCATTGGTGGTAGGGGTTTGTACCGCAGAAAGTGTCTTTTGCACAGCAGCATCAATAATGGTTGTAAAGTTGAGGAAATCCTCTCATCAATGGCTTTAGTCACAATGTCAGTGATTATGGGTGTGATGAGAGGGAGGGAATTTTGAAGGACAGCAACTATTTGCTCAGGAGGGTTCTGTTCCTGAGAAATAGTGCCAGAAGCAGAGGCAGGTGGCTGAGTTGTTGGGAGTGGCTCAGTGTTTGGAGGAACCTTCAACTGAAGGTGCCATCTGTGGGTTGGTGGAGGCAGATGGTCTTTCTCCTTGAGAGAGTTGGTCAAGTAGTTTTTGCAGCCTACTGACTTCCTCCTCAAGGATTGTGTTCTGGGCAAGAACATCGTAGAAAAAGCCCAGGTCATCATCAGCAGAAGCTGAATCACCTGACCTCCTGCTTGGAGCAGGATGTACATGCACTGGGTGTAGACCAGTTGTAGCATGTGCCCCTTTGTCTTGGTACTGGGGACTTCCAGCCTCAGGACTATGTCCCATCAGCTGTTGCCTCTAGTGAGGTCTTAGCAATGTTACCAGCCTCATTCTGATCATGTGCTGATGCAGAAGAGGTGGCAGCCTCACTAGATATTCTAATCTCCCTATCTACACAGGAGATAGAAGTGGTAAACCCTATGCTGTGGGTTCTCAATGCACTTTGGTCCTCCCCCTCAATGGTAGAGGTGTTCCCAGTAGTAATTGGTATCTGGGGAGGGGAAGAGGAGTGCAATTGAGTCAGCACTTGTGCAACAAGCAATGTTGGGCTTTGGGGGGCGGTTGCATGGGGTGAAGGGATAGAAGCAGTGTGCACTTGGGAGGATGGTGCTCTTCAATGGCAATCCCCTCAAGTGAGGAAGATCCCAGATGTGTGGGTACCCCTTGTGTGGTTGCTGCAGGCTCCTGTTGAGAGGAATCCTGAGCGGCTATGGCTGGAAGAGTCCTTATATCCACTAGGGGGTTATGACCAGTGGATATCTCCTGCGTTTGTGTTGCAGGGGCATCCTCAGGGGACTCATTTCCCTGAGTAGCCGTTTTGGGTTTCTTTTGGTGTTTGGTGGGGACTTTTGATTTGGAGGTGGTGGCTGTGGGTTCCAGCTGCGTGGGTTTGCGCAGCTTGGCAGCCAATTTGAGTGTGTGGTCAGAGTTGTGCCGGGAGTATACTTCAGGCAGAACAGCCATAGCAGGGACTCCCAGGCCAACAAGTCCCTCAGCTTGAAGCTGGTTTGTAATTATGGCCATTATGAACCGCGGATATAATATCCAACGGTTAGCAGTTAGTTTTTGAGCCATATCCTTGAGCTCTAAAAATATTATTTCTGAAAAATTAAAGGCTGTTGCTCAAGAATAGAATACATTACCTGCTGCCACTTTGTAGACATTTGATCCCAAGACGAAGTCTTAGGAGCCAAACAGACATTTACCATGTGAAAAATTAGGCGTTAGCGTCATGGAAATGTTTCTTCATTATAGTGGAGGCACTAAGGTTGCCTTGATATCCATGAGGGCAAAGGATAAATCAGTTGTGCCCTTGGATATCCAGCAGGAGAAATGGCATCATCCAGATGTAAATTTGACGAAGTATTTCGGAGTGATGACCACTTCTTGGTTGTTGACGACCGACCAGAGAGACGCTGTGTTGTTCTCCCCAGTGGTGATGGTGACATTCATCCAAAACTGTTTGAGGGATTCGGCATGAAGGATGGGATTGAGAAGAAATGCCGTTTTGTATTGTGACTGGACCATAAGATCGATCAGTATCGAACTTAGCCCAGATGGCGATTTAGTAAGGTAAGCTACACAGTTGTGTCGCGGTTTGATTTGCATGGACGCCATTTAGAAGAGAGAATTTTGGAGAGGAACGTTAGGTTTGAAGAAGATGAAGCTTTGAAGGATTAGGTCAGGGATATTTATAGGGTACGGGTTAGAAAACGACTGAAGGATGTGGTGTTAGTCATCAGTATTTTTAAACGACTGTTGACATGGTATTACCCTTTCAGACGTTGAAACAGCTGAAGTCGTGGTTTTAGGCATCAGTAGTTAGAAAAACTGAAAGCCATGGTTTTGACTTCAGATGATGAAACAACTGAGGACTTGGTGTTTGTCATCAGTAGTTGTGAAACTACTGAAGACAGTGGTTTTGTCATCAGTTGTTGTAAACAGCTGAAGACTTGGTATTAGTCATCAGTAGTTATAAAACTACTGAAGACATGGTTTTGCTTCAGTTGTTTAGAATGAAACAGCAGTTGTTGAAACAACTGAAGAGAAAGTTCTCTTCAGTAGTTTTCGTCAATTCATAGCCTTTCAGCTGTTTCATACTGTCCTCAACACTTACTCATCACTTTGCATCTGCTTTTCAGGTGTTTCATAGGACGTCAGTACTCATCTGTTGTACTGTTCATGTTACTACTGTAGTTGTAACACATCAGTAGTTGTAACTACATCAGTAGTTGTAAACTCATAGTTAACATCAGTAGTTTGGAACAGATAAAGTACTTCAGTACTTGTGAGGCATTTAGCCATCAGTAGTTATAAAACTACTGAAGGTGAAAGGACTCATCAGTACTTATATATGACATGGTTACCAATGATCACCAGTAATTATTACTGAAATCATCAGTAGTTGTCACTTATTCTAGCTGCAGCATACCAAGCCTTAACACAAGGTTTTGAAAAGTAGAACTATCCAAAGGCTTAGTAAAAATATCTGCAAGCTCATCAGCACTAGGCACAAACTTAGGATCAATCAGACCTTTTTCAAAGCAATCCCGAATAAAATGATGTCTGATCTCTATATGTTTGGTCCTAGAGTGCTGGACTGGATTTTTGACAATACACAGAGCTGAAGCACTATCCATTAATAATGGAGTCTTAGTCTCTGTAATGCCATAATCCAGAAGTTGGTTCTGAAGCCAGAGTACCTGAGAGTGCAACTTGCAGCAGCAATGTACTCGGCCTCAGCAGTTGATGTAGCAACAGATGTTTGTTTCTTACTCTGCCAAGAAATCAAACAGTTGCCTAGGAATTGACAACCACCAGAAGTTGACTTTCTAGTTAACTTGCACCCTGCATAGTCACTATCTGAAAAAACAACTAATTTGCAAGAGTGTCCAGTGGAATACCATAAACCCAGAGATTGTGTACCTTGCAAATATCTAAAGATTCTCTTGACTGCAATCAAATGACTCTTTAGGAGCAGCCTGAAATCTAGCACAACACATGTAGCAAACATAATATCTGGTCTAGAAGCTGTTAAATACATCAAGGACCCAATCATACATCTGTAGTGTTTCATCAACAGCTTTACCTTTCTGATCAGCATCCAGTTGTGTGGTGTTGCACATGGGAGTAGAACAGGGCTTACAGTTTTGTAAATCAAACTTATTCAAAAGATCTTTTGTATATTTTGACTGATGAATAAAGTTCCATCAGCCTTTTGTTTGATTTGCAAGCCTAGAAAGAACTGTAATTCTCCCATTGCACTCATTTCAAACCTCTTTTTCATTAATGTTGTAAAATCATCACACAACTGGGGATCAGAGGATGCAAAAATAATATCATCAACATAAATCTGAACAAGTAGCTTATGCTGATCCACCTTCTTAATAAACAAAGTTTTATCAATGGAGCCTCTAGTGAAATTATTCTTAAGAAGAAAAGTAGAGAGTGTCTCATACCAGGCTCTAGGAGCTTGTTTCAACCCATAAAGAGCCTTATCAAGTTTATACACCCATTCAGGATGTTTATTATCCTCAAAGCTGGTGGTTGACACACATAAACTTCTTCCTTTTTTTTACCATATAAAAATGCACTTTTGACATCCATTTGAAAAACTTTAAGATTGTGGAATGCAGCATAGGCTAAGAACAATCTGATTGCCTCTAGTCTGGCTACAGGGGCAAAGGTTTCATCATAGTCAATACCTTCTTCTTGTGAAAACCCCTGTACAACCAGTCTAGCCTTGTTCTTAACAATAAGCCCATTTTCATCAGTTTTGTTCCTAACACCCATTTAGTGCCTATTGCACACTTACCTGGGGGAAGAGGAACCAGTTCCCACACTTGCTGTTTCTTGAACTGAAGTAGCTCAAGCTGCATAGCTTCAACCCATCCATTGTCTCTCAAAGCAACATGGTAGTTCTTTGGCTCTAGCTGACTGATGAAGAGAGCATAGAAGCAGAAGTTAGACAATTGACTTCTTGTTGAAACACCAGCATTGATATCACCAATAATCTGAGACATGGGGTGATTCTTCAGTTCTTGATAAACAATGAGATCTGTGCAAGTGTTTGTAGAACCTTCAGCAGCAGCAGATGTTGATGTAGACTCTTGAAACCAAGAATTAGATGGTAACTCAAAAGATGTAGAGGAAACAGAGATCTCATCAGCATTTGTTGTGGATGGAACTGCTGAAGCTACAGGAACATCAAATTTAGCAGACACAGGCAGTTGGTCACTAAACTTGAATAGGTGAGTATTGATATTATCATCATCATCATCAATACCACCAGGTGGAAGACATGCTGCAGAAGATGATTTATCCACAGGATCTGCAACAGCTGGAGGTTGATAAGGAACATATTGCAGTATGTCCAAATCAAACAACTCCACAGGTTTTGTGGAATCTTGTCCAAAGGAGATTCATTAAACTTCACATGCAAAGTCTCTTCAACTATCTTTGTTCGGCAGTTGAAGACTCTGTATGCCTTGCAAGTAGATGAATAACCAACAAAATACCCTGCATCCACCTTAGGATCAAATTTATGGAGTTGATCCTTTGTGTTGAGAATAAAACAGGGACACCCAAATGCTTTGAAAAATGAAATTAGAGGAGCCAAGTGATGGAGAACTTCATATGGAGTCTTCATCAACCTCTGATTTACTAAGACTCTATTATGCACATAGCAAGCTGTGTTACAGCTTCAGCCCAAAAGGTCAGTGGCAAACCAGAGTCAGCCAGCATGGACCTTGCAGCTTCATTAGGGTCCTGTTCTTTCTCTCCACTACTCCATTTTGTTCTGGAGTCCTTGGGATGCTAAACTGCCTTTTGATTCCCTTTGAAAGATAGAAGTCATCAAGTGTATGATTTCTGAATTCAGTTCCATTGTCACTCCTAATACACTTGACTGGAAGGGAATACTGCTTCTCAATATACAACACAAAGTGAATAATCTTCTGAGCAACCTCATCCTTTGAATGTAGAAAGAAAGTCCATACAAATCTGGAGTAATCATCCACAATTACCAGACAGTATTTCTTCTTGCCATGCTCATCACTCTCACAGGACCAAATAGATCCATATGCAGTAATTGCAAGCAGGCAGTGGACTTAGGCTCTTCAATAGGAGGGAATGAGACTTTGTGCTGTTTTCCTTTTAAACAAGCAGTGCAGGTTTCATCACAGTGGAACTCCTTTATTGGTAAGCCTCTACTAAACTATTGTGGATAAGCTGATTCATGTTTTTGAAATTAACATGACCCAGCCTTCTGTGCCACAGTTTAGATTCTTGAGAAGAGGCTTTGGAAAATAGGCAAGGATTGCCTCTGAGATCTATTTTCTTGGAAAGATCTAAGGCATACACTCTTCCTGTCCTGTTGGCTCTCAGGAGAGTGTGATCATCCAACACCTTATCAATCAAATGCAGAACTTTGGATGACAGAATCCTACAGTTCTGACTGGTGAAAAGAGCAACATGGCCTTTATCACACATTTGACTGACACTCAAGAGATTGTACTTGAGATTTTCCACATGATTAACATCATCAAATTGATTTCTCCATTGGAGACAAAGCCATTTCCAATGATGTAACCCCTAGCATCATTGCCAAAAGAAACAAACCCCTTCTTTCCTTGAGAGTAGTCATGAAGAAGAGAACTGTTCCCAGTCATGTGCATAGATCCCCCACTGTCTACATACCAGATGCTACTTTGGCATGTTGGAGAACCCTGCAATAATAAACAATCAGTTAGTTTTGGAGACCCAAACCTTTTTGGTTTTGGGCCTGGTCTCATCAACAGATGGTAAACTAACAGGTTTATTGGAAACAACAGCTTGAGAGGAAGAAGATGGTGAAGAAGAGGAATCCTTTGGCTTGGATCTCCTTTTCTGTGGTTTCAACATAGGAGCATCTAATTGTTAACTCTTCCCAATAGATGTTGAACCATCATAACCAGCTGTGTCTGATTTTGTGATAAAGCTTTCAGCTCATCAGACACATTGCCAGTGGAGTTTGATAAGTTCCTATGTTGCACCTTCTTCTTCTGAGCACTCTCAGCTGTCACTGTTTAACCCCTTCCTTTTTGGATTTCTTTGAGGACTTAAGGGTTACAGGATTTGATGTTGCTGATACAAATGTGGTCTCAAACTCAGTTTTCATTTTTACCATTTTCTTTAATTTCTTCTTTTTGTTTGAGTTTGGAACCTCTTTTGTACCAGCAATCATCTGTAAGATGATTGAACAAACCACATACTTCACATGGTTTCTTCTTCATCTTAGGTTGATCATCAACTAAAGAGGGTGAAGCAACTGGAGACTTGCTCTTCAGTGCTTTGGAAGCATTGTTTGCTTTCTTGACTTCCTCTTTAGTAGCCTTCAAACTCTTTCTACTGACAGTTTCTTCTTTTCAGTACTGACAGTAGTTGGAGTTTGAACTTCAGGTGTTAAATCCTGCTCTCTAGTCCTTTCAGGACTTTCAGAATTAACTCCTGAGTTGATCAACTCATTGATCATGTGAGTGTCAGCATTTGAACCATCAACATCAGCTGATAGGTTCTGAGAGGGCTTGATGCTGACTTCTACTTCTGATTGTGTTGTATCAGAAAGTAGATCACATGATGAGATGGATTGGTTATTACTCTCACCATCAGATTCTACCTCTGCTCTTGGAGTAAAATCTGTAGGTGGAGCAGTGTGATTGTAACCAATGCCAAACTTCACATTGGAAGCAGATTGCTTACTAAGAAGCATTTCAAAACCTTGCATGATTGTACCCATCTATCACACTCTACCTGGGTAACTGCAAGGGTTTTTTGAGATCTTTATACTTCTCTAGAAGTATCTCTTCCCTAGCCTTATCATCAGTTATTTGGCATTTCAGTTTGTAAATCTCATCATTTTTATCATTAAGCACAGACTCAAATTCAGCTTTGCTTTTGGAAATTATTTGTTCTAGCTCAATGTTCTTGTTGATTAAAGCTACATTTGCTTCTCTAATAGATGCAAATGCTGCTATGCATGTTTCAGAACATAATTTGGCTTTTGCCTCAGAGGATACCTGTGATACCTTTGATGTAGAGGCATTAGTGGATGAAGTATCAGCAGAATCCAAAGCCATAAGAGCTAGATTTCCAAAGGGACTTTCACCACCATGTTGACCAGCACCTGAGAACAGTTGTTCATGACCAGACAAGTCATCTGGTAAACTGCTCCAGTCAACAACTCCTGGGGTGAAGAAGCTGTGTTGTTGAGGTTGAGTTTGTTGATGATTTGGGAAGGTTGTGGTTCAGGCAATGCTTGTGGTTGTTGTGCAATTGGAGCTTGAACAGGATTTGGTTGAGGCATATAATAGCAGGATAAGGATATGACATTTGACCCTGGGGAACAAAGTATGCAGGAGATCTAGGATGTGAATGATGACCAGAACCAGCAGGATGTTGCCCTCTGTTTTGTGGACTAGTACTAGGAAAAGTCACAAAGGGTGCAGAAGAGTTAGATCCAGTTGATCTACACTCTCTTGCAAAGTGTCCCAGCCTTTGGCATTTGTGACACCTCAACTTACTCTTGTCAAAACCAACTTTGGTTTTGCCAGAGAGTCCAGGAAATTTCCTGCCAGTTCTCTTATAGAACTTCTGAGATCTGATATTAATCAATGCCATTTGGCTCAGAATATCCATCTCTTCTAGATCATCATCAGCAATTCCTTTCAGATCATCCATATGAAGCATAAATTGTCACTATTACTGCCAGAATGACTCTCAATACCAACAAATGCATGATCAGAACTATTTGAAGAGAAATCTATATGCTCATCATAATTTCAGATGAAGCATATTCTGACTGATCATGACCAACCAAGGCAGTGTTGCCTGGTACAAAGTCATCAGTGAGCTTTCCTGATGAGGACAGTTTCCTTTTCTTCTGCTCTTCTCTCTTCAAATGTAAGCAGTTTCCCATGAAGTTGGGTGAGAGATAGGCTATCAGATTTGCACTGGAGCGTAGGACAATAGTGTATGTGTCCCATCTCTCAGGCAGTGATCTGAGGAATCTGTTGTTCATCTGGCTATTGGTGTATTCCTGTTTCACCATTTTCAGCTCAGATATCAAGCAGGAGAAACGCTCAAACTGTTGAGTCAGTGTCTCACCCTTTCTATGAGAGAATGTCTCATATTGTTGGGCAAGGATTTCTCTATTGTTTGCTAAGACCTCATCTGTGCCACCGAATTGTTCCTTCAGGGCATTCCAGAGATCATGAGCAGTTTCATGATGCATAAGCCCTGAATAGATTTCATTAGGCAGTGCCATGGCCAGAATTCCATGGGCTTTAGCATCAATCTCAATAGTTTCCGATCTTCATCAGAGTATTGTTCCTTCTTCTTCGGAACCATTTGATTGGTTTCCGGATTGTTCACCATAGGCTTATGTGGTCCATGTACCACAGATGTCCAACACCTGAACTGTTAACAGACAGGTGATGAAGCATTCTTCGTTGCCATATGTTATACTCGGTCCTAACCAGCATCGGAGGCTTGGTTGAGGAACCGGTATTGTGAGGATCATTAGAAGGAGTTGTCATCTCAGATTCAATCAAATTCGATTAAGCTAAACCAGATTTAGAACAAAACACAACAACCAATTGAACCAGAAGATCTCAAAATAAATGAACGAAAGCGACAGAAATTCAATAATCTATAACCAGTTCTTGCGAATACGCTAATTCAATCAACACAGATATCAATTAGCAGTTTCAATGATCAATTGTTAGATCGATCAATGATTAACCTGCTCTGATACCACTTGTTAGGATCAGTGATCTATGTTTGATTGATTAAGAGTATAGCAGCGGAATCAAACAATGAATTAGCCATTCACAAGAACGAAACGATATTCAATGAAGAACAAAGACGGTTATAGAGAGAGAATTCTGCAAATATATTTCATTCAATATTCGCTTTCGTGGTAACAGAATGTCACCATACAATTAGGTCGACACCTCTATATAAGAGATGTGACGTCTGCTGATGTCCTTGATAGTGACATCTAACAGATTTATTACAACTGAAACACAACTACTGAAGATGTCAAAACAGCTGACATCTCCTTACAAAAATGCTAAGTGTTATCAGTTGTTATAACTACTGAAAAACATAAAACTACTGAAACTACAACGACTGAAGAACAAGCTCTTCAGTCGTTTTACAAAACTACTGAAAGTAAAAATATAAAACTACTGATATCACAACTACTGAAGAAGTACTCTTCAGCTTGTTGTGACAAACTACTGAAACTTCAGTACTTGATCTTCAGACTTGAACTTCAGACGTTTCATCAGCTGATGACTTCAGTAGATATCATCAGCTGATGTCTTCAGTCTTTGTCTTCAGACTTTGTACATCAGTTGTTGATCTTCAGCACTTGTAACTCTTCAGCTGTTGTACTTCAGTACTTTGAACTTCAGCTTCAGCACTTGTGTTCTTCAGCTGTTGTACTTCAGCACTTTAGTTCTTCAGCTGTTGAAGTCTTCAGCACTTGATCTTCAGCTGTTGAAGTCTTCAGCACTTGTCAAACTGCTGATGAAGCTTTCAGCAGTTGTTGTGATACCATGTGGGACTTAGAGGTTTTCTGATCTTGGCTCATTGGTTCTTTTGGTCCAACATGGTCCTAACTTTTGATTTGACAAGGCGAGAGCAAACGATGTAGAAAAAAATAGAGATTGAAGATCTCATAGTGAGCACTACCAATAGTACACTGACCGAGAGGGCTATGTTATTCCCAACTTGGGTGCACTCTCGGTAATGTCATTCATAAACTGGTAATATGGAAAGGAAACAGAGAAGAATAAGAGCCAAGCCCAAGGCCTCGACACTGATATTGATATAAAGAAGGCGAATGGGCGGCTTGGTTTCCTGAGATATGAGCCCCACGCACTACTCAAAAGCCAAATGGCCTACACAAGCTTTACAGGTGAAGAAACATCTAAAGGTGTCCGGAGAGATTATTGCGTGGCTGATATTTGAGATCTTAATGTTTATTACAGTAATAGGGAGAGGGAATAGAGACTTCAAGAAAAATCTAAGGTTGTTGTGAAGTTGAGTCCTCTATGCACATAAACAAAATTCCCCAAGGGAATGCCACAGACTTCACTCCACACTTAAATGGTGGTAATTAGATTGGAGAACAGTAAGCGGTCATAGTTTTAACAAAGAGCAAGCACAATGGAAACTATCCGGGTGTTCAACCTATTGGCTACCAACTTGTCTGCAGACAATGTCTATACCTTATAATACAAGTGGCCACTATTCTATGATGCGCAAGATATAGTACAGCCCTCCAGTTGTAGAATGTGATACGACCCTCTTTTGCATCTAGATACTGCGGAGTTACTAGAGAGGAGAAGTACAACAATTTGAGGAGTTTAATGAAGAATGTCAGACACTAATGTAACTAGGTCCAAGGGGGAGTTTGATGATACATATGTACCTATTTAGGAGCATAATGTAAAATGTATGTCATGTCTTACTATATGTAATGAATGAGTTGATGAAATGCAATATGTGATTGATGCTTATAATATTTAATGTTTCATTGTTTATTGTGTAATAAATCATATTGAACTAACTATATGTTTGTGGTTGTTTGCATATTCTTAGTCAATAATGATTGTGAAACGTGTTCAAACTTGATCGTACGAAGTCTTCATGCGAATGGACCAGTCGCATGACTAAACCAGGAGATTGGATCAATCGCACAATTGAGAAATAAGATTGGCTCAATCGCATGACTGAATCTTCAGTCATGCGTATGAATCAATCGCATGATTCAGTATCACGATTAGTCATATGATTGACAAGCACTAACCTATAAATACCACCTAATTCATGAAAAAACGCAACACTTCATGAACTTCGACTTACATTCGTACCTAGCCATCCAGTGACTCCAGAGAACCTGTTTCAGCTTCATAGTTCACAGTTGATCCCGTTCTAATCATTCTTAATGTTTCGTTAATCGTTAGATTGATCTGAACTGCGTTATGACTGATTGGATCGCCGATCAAATAGGATTCCACACTATTTGTTATGGTTTCACGCATTATCAGTTAGTACTCCGTACGTACACGGTCCTAACACTTGCACATTTGAAATGCCTCGTTGTTACAGCCTCGTGCTGCCTCAGGCACATGCTCTTCCTTTTCCTCTTCATCAGTATAGACAACCATCTCAGTCTTGGGTAGTCCCCTTTAACCCTCCTTTCCTTCCTTTCTCTTCACTCACAGCCTTGATCACTTCGGTGAAAACAAACGATAAGATCATTTGCATGACCTAGTGCACCTTTTACACAACAACCTCCTTCACTAAGGCTCTCAAGTTAGCACTCTCATCCCTAGTCTTTGGATGAGGGGTCTCGAGCTCTTCATGAACCACCTCTTCAACGTTAGGCCTTCCTCTCGT
Organism: Flaveria trinervia; assembly: GCA_025506515.1. Lineage (NCBI taxonomy): Eukaryota > Viridiplantae > Streptophyta > Magnoliopsida > Asterales > Asteraceae > Flaveria > Flaveria trinervia. The sequence goes on from CM046444.1 coordinate 42,911,368, forward strand.
GGCCCGTGGTCCCGCATCACGTCCACCACGACCTGCAACATGTTAAGCCTTTGACGATCTACTATCGGCCATCCTTTAACACACTGTAAGATTCAAACACTAATATGGTCATTCATGGTAATATCTCTTTATTTCAAGTATAGTAAGTCTCTAATTACAGTGGGCAGTTGTTATTAGCCACTTACTTTACTCTTCATACCCCAACAATTTCCTATCCTCACTAAATCAGTATCTAAATATACTAAAGCACACATATCAAATTACATGCGCACATAATACCGGTTAACAGTAAAGAAAATACATGTTGGCATGTAGCTACTACTCGGACTAGCATCCCTTCCCTTTGCCCGATTTTCAGTTTAGGTTTTGGTTACTTTTGAAAATTTACAAATTTCACTTAAACTTTGGCTTTGATACCAACTTGTAAGGCCTCGTTCCCTAGACGCTCACAGCTAGTCAATTATCATCATAAACCATATAATTTACGTTAACCTTACTAAAATATTGCAGCAATATCATTTTAAACAACCATTTCATTTCTCATGAATAATCGCTTTTGCAAAATAATACAACATTTATTTCAAAATATCGCTTTATTCGCATTACAATGCAAAAACATTATTGCAACATAAAATGGATGCCATCCAAAACAACCCAAGTAGCCACCTCTTGCCATCCCCAGCAACATTTACCTCATAACTAGAAACACATAAAAGTTAGAGTTGCTAAGTGAGTTTTAGTTTTACAAATACATTATATTACCTTTCATTTGTTAAAACATTTTCTTTACTATCGCAAATGATCACACAACAAACGTACATCAAGGTAATAATTATTATCTTTCATCATCGTTCTTTTCGTACATTTCATACTTTTCATACTTTTCATACATTTCTTATCTTTTCACTTCTATCTAGCACCTGTTATATGCTTAACCCCCCTCTTGAGCAGAAAGCCATATAATCTAGGTTTAAGCACCAAGGACCCCATATCAGACATATCGCACGTATGGAGTAGTCACTAAGACTGATTCCCCTGTGTGTGAACTCTTATGTGTTTAGCCAAAAGCACACATAGTTAACACCATATCACAATATTAGGTAGTCACCAAGACTAACTCCTACTGTTTCTATGAACCCTTATGGGTTAGCCAAAATCGCATGCTGTAAACACACAGTGAGCTAACAACTCTCAATAAGTTGTGAACCTCCTTTCATTTTCTTGCAAGACTTTTTTATTCATTCATTATGTTGCACTTTCATTATCTTAGATCTTTCACTTTGTTAAGATAAAACTTTACGTTCGTTATCACAATCACACCATGTAAAGTAGCATCATCATACGTAATAAAGAACGTATGGAAATACATATGTACATAATCATCATTCATCATCATTCATGCCTAAGCCTAGAATCAATCACACATCATCATTCATGCCACATTATACATCACCCATCACATAAGTCAACTTCCATTACTCCTGGGAACCACCAAAGTCAACACCTACATTTTACATTTTCCCCAAAATCTCAGAAAATTTTTCTAAGTCATAGGCGCATGGGCACTATATACGCCCATGGCCTTTTAGGCTCATGGGGAACACTAAGGCGCATGGGAAACTTCCAAGCGCATGGGCACTATTGGGGCGCATGGGCACTATTGGGGCGCATGGGCACTATTGGGGCGCATGGCCAACACTTAGGCATCTGGGCATTTTCTAGGCGCATGGGCACTATACAGGCGCATTAGTGCCTGGGCGCATTGGTTTTCTGGGTGTCTGGACACTTAGTAAATTTCAGCCTAAATCTAGGTGCATAGACACTATTTGGGTGCATGAACTTTGGGCTTATGGAACACTTAGGCAGTTATGAGCTGTTGGGCACATGGGCCACTATTTAGGCGCATAGGCAGCCAACTTACACTAAACAACATATTTCAGTCCCCAATCCATCATCTAACAGGTTCTAATCTTAACACTAGCATTTTAAGCCATAGAAAGACATTCATAACATAATCATAACCATTTTAACACGCAAATCAGACACACCACCCACAAATACATTCATACACATACATACGGGTGTAAACCAATTTTTATAAAAATGAACATACATGCATTTCTAGCCCCAAATCATTTTGAAACAAGTAAAAAGGGTTCTAGAAATCACCTTAGCAACCTTTGGGTATGATTTCCTTCAAAAACCGTCAGCCAAAAGCTCAAACACCTGAATTTGAACTTCTTCTTGTTCTTCTTATAATATTTGAGAGCTTCACAGCTTTCACTCTCTAAAACCGGTTGCAAAGTGTGGGTGTAGCATCATGGGCGCCCATGCCACTTTTTACACTCACTTTTCAAATATTTTGTCCTTTCTGATAGTTTAACCCCTCAGCTTGGGTTAAATTATGTATTGTTCCTTTTATTTGCTTGTATTCTCTCTTTGTCGTTTATAAAAATATCCGGGTGTTACAGGTGAAGGTACTTAGTTCTCATTCCATTTTATCATCCCATGTAATTTCACGGCATCTCTTTGAGTTTCATCTTACCATTACAATAGGAATCTTGCTACACTTCAGCGTCTTTATCTCCCTATCCATGATTTCCACTAGTTCTTAGATGAATCGAGGTTTCTCATCCACTTGAATTTATTCGGCTGGCACATGCAACGTCCCATGACAAGACTCTTCTTGAGGTTAACACATGGAATGTGTCATGCATACCGTTTCACTCAAGCGGCAATTCCGGCTGATAAGCAACATGACGAATTCCTTCAGCGATTCTAAATGGACCGAAATAGCTCGGTTCCAATTTACTACTTTTTTTCCAAAACATACAATACCTTTCAAGGTGATACATTTAGTAGTATATTGTCCCCAACATTGAACTCTAACCAACATTGAACTCTAATGACTTCCTCTGGTTTTTCACGTAACTATTCTCATGATCTTGAAGAACGCCTATGATCATCTCAAAGCCCAATACATCGGATTTGTGTATTTGAAAAACAAAACGGGCAATATATATAATGCTCAAACAATACTTTTTCCCTAACAAATGAGGAGTAGAAAGAATTTAAGTAGGTTAGTTCACCTATATATAAGAGCTATCTATAAACATAAACATATAATCTTCTACATTTTGGGTTTAGGGGCATCCGAAGGCTGTATCTTGGAACACAACTTCATTGCTTTTTCCAGAACTTTGTGCATAATTATTTGATGGTATACTGTCACTTGAAATTGCAAGTGAACTCATCCCTCACAACTTCAGTTGCTGGATGATGTTCTTCTCAAAGTGTCAAACTACTTATGATTACATATACAATTCTTCATAACATAGAAGATGATGTTGGCTCTTTTGATTTTGAACACAAAACTTTTGAGCCTACTCCTTAGGATACCCCCAAGTCTACCTAAGAACCTATCGCCAACTCTATTCCAAACAGAAAGGCGAAAACCTCAAAATCATCTATCACTTCTCACGATTTAGCATCTGATATGCAAAAGGATCTTCAATATTTGATTAAAGAAAATGAAGGACTAAGAATTATTGAATGTTCTAAGAGGCTTAAGTTGGTTGGGTTAGACCCGGTAGATCCTTTATTCTTAGCTGCTTTTCAAATCTTTGGAGTGTTTTCATCCTGAGAGAGGCATGGATGACACTACCAGAAATTCCAAGAGTATTAAAAGGGTGGATCACAATGATGGCTAAAAGTTTGAAAGTAATATAGTTGTGCACGTGGCATTAAAAACATTAGATGCTTTTTGGATTTTTATATGACATTGTTTATGTTTAATGGTTGTGTTTTTGTTTATGACATTGTTTATGTTTAAAGGTTGTGTTTTTGTTTTTAACATTGTTTATGTTTAATGGTTATGTTTTTGTTTATGACATTTTGTTTATGACTTTTCATTATTAACATAGGATCATATGGATTATAATAAGAAATTACTTCTACTAATTTTTTTAGAGGAGAGGTTTGAAACAAATGCGAGACAATGATTCAGAATGATGGGACATAAATGAACGTTAGAGTTATTTCAAGAAATTCCAAACAATGCATTGAATTGCTATGCATGTGTTCTGAATCATTTATCCGACTATGTGCAATTTTAGACTAAATAATTCGTTAAATGATAGTCAACATGTATCGGCTGAGAAGATGTCTATGTTCATAATGATATTCGGTCATAATCAACTTTACACGGTTATCAAGCATAGATTTCAACACTCAAAGCAAACAATTCATAAATGTTTTTATGAAGTGTTGGATAAAATGATGCTTTTTTGCCAAAATATGATAGTACCAACTTCTTTCAATCCAAATCCAAACATTTCGGGACATAACAAAAGGCTATTGGATTTTTGAAAAAGCGGTTGGTGCACTTGATAGATCTTTGATATATATTGTTGTCCCTGCTAGTAAAGAAGATTTAGATAGAGGATGGGGAAAAAGGGATTGTTATCAAAATGTATTGGCAATTTGTGACTTCAACATGATTTTTACATTCACTATGGCGGGCTAGGAAGGGGTAGCATATGATTCTAGAATATTATTAGAGGTATTATCAGATAGAAATGCTCCATTCCTCTTACCACCACTAGGTATTTTAATTGTTTTTAAATATTTGTATTTTAGTTTAATTTGCTAATTAATTATATATTTTTACAGATAAATATTAACTTTGTGATGTCGCTTATGCACACATATGAGAACTTATGGCTCCATATCGTAATGCTATGTATTGGCTTGAGATTTTCGTAGGAGTGATGCATTGACTAATAAAGAAAAATTTAACTATGCAAATGCGAATCTACGAAACTTTATTGAGTGTTCGTTTGTTGTATGGAAAGCATGGTTGCCTATATTGAAGAGGATGACACCATTTCCATAAGTTACACAAATGAACATACCATTGCATGTTTTCCGCTACATAATTAAATGAGGAAGGGTGTCTCAGCGATGACTTTTTTTCACAATACGATCAACCCAATGTTTTTTTTAAAATTGTCATATGCACAATGATGCTATTGAAAATGATGTTGAAGAACATGGTGCCACATCATATCGGGAATATATGACTCAGTTACGAGAGAAATTGTTGAGCACTTATTGCAGAATGTTGAATAAATGATTTAAAAATGTATTTGTATGGTTTTATGAATATTATTGCGATATATTGTATGACTTTTATTTATATTTTAATGTATTTGTATGAGTTTTATTTGTATTAATGTTAAAGTTCTTTTAAAACTTAAAAAAAAGGTTTAGTTTAATTACAGAATATTTCAGCATTCTGCAAATGTTAAAATAATAAAAAGTCTTTTTTTGTAGACGTTTGGTCCACCTTATTTGCTACAAATGTCTGCAGATGTGATCCGCAGAATGCAGACGTTTCCTGCACAAAAACAAACAATACCTAAGAATTGACCTGAATGTATAAATTCGGATTTTGGAACGTGACTTAGAACTCCTATCATTACCTAACTAGAAATATCAAAGGACCTTTCAACATGACATAATCTATTGATAACTCCGTAGTGAGAGTTACATGTAAAGGAAAGATCATGGAAAACTATGTTTGCGTAAGGAGTTCACCACAAGAACTGATAAAGTTGCCTATAGATCAATGGATGCTTGACTAACAAATCGCTAAAATGATATTTACCGATGGAGCACAAAAGATGTTAAATGAATGACTGATGATTGCAATTCAATAATAAAACTTACAATGGCATATCACTGAAGGTTATTTACATTGGTGATAGGTATTTAAAAAGAAAAATATATTATTTATATGGGATCCCTTGAAAACCATGCTTGTAAAAATTTGGAAAACGAGGATTTACACATATGTATGCACATGTTATCATGTGTAAAACTATAGGTTATGTATTATATAACTCATATAAGTTATGTATACAAAACTCATTTCATCATTTTTTTCATTCAATAGTGTTTAAATCATAAATATATTATGAACTCAAATAATGAGATTGAAGTTTACTTAGATACAAATTAGATAATTAAGAAACAAATAATTTATTAATTGTGTGATTAACTAGAGGTATATTTCCTAATTTTGAATTATATGTATGATTTTCATTTGAACACTCTTATAATATATATAGGATTTAAATGAATATTAACTCTTGTTATTACGATAACCTACTAACAAATTAGATCACTCTTGTTTATTGCGATAACCTATTAACGAATATTAACACAGAAGACCAAATCCTCACTTTAAATTAGATCTATAGTGGTAAACTAGATGTACATAATGAAAGTTATTTTTCTTTCAAAAGATAAAGCAAGACTATACTTCAATTAAAAACCTTAAAATGATATTTAGGGCAACTGGAGTTATCAACTGCATCACCATCCTCAAACAGATGAAGGTACTTAGTTCTCATTCCATCTTCTTGTTCCAGGAAAATACAGGTCATCTATTTGAGTTCCATCTTACCATCATAATAGGAATCTTGCTACGCTTCAACGTCTTTATCTCCCTATCCATGATTTCCACTAGTTCTTAGACAAATCAAAGTTGTTATTCACTTGAATCTATTCGAGTGGCACATGCAACATCCCATCGACAAGACACTTCTTGTGACACCTGGTATTTTTTTTAAAGTTAAAGAAAGAAGAATAAAGTGAAGAAAAAGAAAGAAAAGACATTTTACCAAAGTTAAGGGGTAAAAAGTGTCAAAAAGAACAAAAGGATTGAAAAAGTGGGTGTAAAGTGGGCATGGCCGCCCACTCCCTTCTCACAGACTGAGATCTGTGTTTTTTTAGAGAGAGAGAAAGAACAAGCAGAAAACTCTCGGGTCTGAAGAGGAACAACAAGAAAATTTGAATTCAAGGTAAGGAATTCATGGTTTTAAATGTTCTTAACTCGCCTTGCCTTGGTTGTATGCTTATGTGTGTTTGTATGTTTGGTTGTGTGTGTTTGTATGTTCGGTTGTGTGTGTTTTTAGTGGGTTTCTAGGCGGTTGAACTCAATTACAGACGAGTTTGGAAGAAGCCCTACTGAAGAGCTGTAAAGGTGAGTTGTAGGACCCCTCTTATACTGGTTTTTAACTATTTTGGGGCTAGAAATGCATAAACGTATGTTTTTATAAATCAGGGTTTTATACCCGTATGTTTGAATGTGTGTATGTTGCTGTTATGGTGTGATTTTGGTCTGTGTTCTTGTTTGATGATGTTGTAGTCGTGTTTCTAGGGCTTAGAATGTAAGATTGCAGCTTAGAACATGAAAGATGAGATTTGGGGACTGAATCCGATGAATAGTGTGCCCTAGGCTGCTCATGCGCCCAAACAGTAGTTCATATGCCTAAGTTTAAAAAAACTACTTAAGTTTTGACAAATACAGATGGAAAGTCAATGTGGATGGAAAGTCAATGCGGATGAGAAAGTCTATGTGAGAACAAATGCGGATTAGCATTGACAAATGCGGATAAGTTAATGTCAATGTGGATGAAAAAATATGGATAAGTTCATACAACTGAACAAATGCGAATGAATAAGTTCATGCGACTGAGGAAATACGGATGAACAAGGTTAATGCGGATGAACAAATGTGGATGAGTAAGTTTGCAACTGAGGAAATGCGGATGAACAAAGTTAATGCGGATGATCAAATGTGGATGAGTAAGTTCATGTGACTGAAGAAATGCGAATGGACAAAGTCAATGCGGAAGAACAAATGCGGATGAGTAAAAAGAAATGCGGATGAACAAGAAGCAAGTGCAGATGAACAAGAAGGCAAATGCGGATGAACAAATGTGGATGAGTAAAAAGAAATGCGGGAAAAAGTGAAATTTAGACTTTGACTTGGGATGTTCCCGGGGGTTATGTAAGTTGACTTTTTGAGGTCAAAGATGAAGTGATGGGCATGAATGATATAAGATGGTGATGATGATGATGATGATGTGAAATTTAAGCATTGACTTGGGATGTTCCCGGGGGTTATGTAAGTTGACTTTTTGGGGTCATAGATGTTATGATGGGTATGCTATGATGTATGTTTGATGCTTTGGCATGATGTGCATGTGTTATGCATGATGGTATGATGTATGTTACGTATGTATGATGATGCCCTATATGGTGATGTTGTATGAATATGTTAATGTTCCTGTTATGTATGTTTATCTTCCCATGGCTTTACGTTGATTGTTAATGAATGAAATAAAAAGTGTTATGTAATGTAAAGTGAAAGATAATGAAAAGAGGAACATAATGTTAAATGCATCCATTAATGAGAGACAAAGTAAAGTAAGTGTTCCAAGCCTTGTATATGAAAATACGCCCAATGTAGGGTGTTAGTTCAACGGTGTGTGGGTTAGCAAGCCCAGAAGGATGCACACCGGGGTCCGTCTTTATGACCGACCATTTGTATAGTGGTTACCCACCTCAGTGCTAGTGCTAGTTTATGTGTAGTGTGCAAGTTATTTATGATCTTCGGCCCAGTACCCGAGTTATGCACAATGTTGGGGGTGTAGTATACAATGGTTTATAGTGGTTACCCACCTCGGTGCTAGTGCCAAGCTATGTGCATTGTGGAAGTCATTTATGATCTTCAGCCCAGTACCTGAGTTACGCATAATGTTTGGGGTGTAGTATACAGAGGTTTATAGTGGTTACCCACCTCGCTACTGGTGCTATGCTATGTACACTGTGGAAGTCATTTATGATCTTCGGCCCAGTACCCGAGTTATGCATAATGTTGCCGGTACAGTTGGGATCTTTGTTGCTTAGCGTGGTGCTGGAGCCGGTCAATGTGCAGTGTGGAACTCAATTATGAACTTCGGCCCAGTACCCCATTTGTTTGGGGCATAGCTGATGATACTGATCTAGATAGCGATGAAGAATGTGATAAAGAAGGAAAGAGTTAAAGAAAGTATGTGGTGAATTGTAAAAGAAGATAATAATGATATTACCTATGTGTATGTACGATGTGTGATCACTTGTGATAGAAATAAAAATGCTTTAATGAATGAAAGGTAATGTAATGTTTTTATAAAACTAGAACTCACTCAGCATCGCTGACTTTTTATGCATTTTCCAGTTGGCAGGTATGGTTGCTGAGGATGGCACGGGGTAGCTACTCAGCTCTTTTGGATGGCATCCAGATTTATAATGCTTTTGTGTTGAAATGTACCATGTATTTTGTAATTTGATAACAATGTATGATTTTGCAATTCCTTTTATAATGTAATGAAATGGGTGTTTAAATGTTTCCGCTGCAATGTTCTTATCAAGCTAACGAAGTTATATGTTTTATGAACAATGATTGGCCAGCTGCAAGTGTCTCGGGAACGGGGCCTTACAAGTTGGTATCAGAGCCAAAGTTTAATAAAATGGTTAAATTTTCAAAATAGACCTAAACTTAAATTGAAAATAGGATGGAAAGAAAAGGGATGCCAGTCCAAGTAGCTGCGTGCTATTAGGTATTTTCTTAATGTTAACAAGTATTACGTGCGCATGATATGTGGTTTATGTGTTGTTGGTAGATTTAGATGCTGATGTAGTCAATATAGGTAATGCTTTGGGTATGAAGAGTAAAGTAAGTGAATAATCACAACTGGCCACTATAATTAGGGACTTAATATACTTGACATAAACTAAGTTGTTCCCTTGAATGACCGTGTTAGTGATTGAATCTTTCAGTGTGTGTGTTAGAGGATGGTTGGTGGTAGATCATCTAAAGCTTGTTAGGATCAGGATCTACGTTTGATTGAGAGTATAGCAGCGGAGAACAAACAATGAATTAGCCAATTCACAAGAACACAACAGATATTCAAGTAAGAACAAACGGTTATAGACAGAAGAATTCTGCAAAATATATTTCATTCAATATTCGCTTTCGTGGTAACAGAATGTCACAAATACAATTAGGTCAACACCTCTTATATAGGAGATGTGACGTCTGCTGATGTCACTTGATAGTCTAACAGAATTTATTCAAACTACTGATAGTTAACACAACTACTGAAGATGTCAAACAGCTGACATCTTCTTACAAAAATGCTATGTGTTAACTATCACTACAACTACTGAAAAGAAACTACTGAAACTACAACAACTGAAGAACATGCTCTTTAGTCGTTTTACAAATACTGAAACAAAAAGAAAACTACTAAAAGGAAACCATCACAAAACTGAAGAATACTTGTTCAGCTGTTGTAACAAACTCTGAAGGCTTCAGTACTTGTACTTCGTTCTTCAGCTGTTGATCTTCAGACTTTGGTCTTCAGCTGTTGAAGTCTTCAGTACTTTAGTCCTCAGCTATTGAAGTCTTCAGTACTTTAGTCTTCAGCTGTTGATCTTCAGACTTTGGTCTTCAGCTTTTGAAGTCTTCAGTACTTTAGTCTTCAGCTGTTGAAATCTTCAGACTTTGTCAAACAGCTCATTGGTTCTTTTGGTCCAACAAACTCCCCCTGAACCAATGCAGCCAAAACCTCTAATCTTATTGAAGATGTCCCACTTATTGTGGCAGAAGGATTGGTCTTTTTGTCTTCTAGATCAGCTCAGAAGTGACCGTTTTTAAGCACAGGCCTGGGAAGAAGTCTTAATGATATGTTGGCAAAGTATGAATGAGGAACTCTGTCTTGGGGAACTGGACACAGAGTTGTTTACCCATCCATGATATCTACTTCCCCACTATGAGCCTGTATGACTCTCTTGTGTAGCCTCAAGGAAGGTAATTGTTCCTCCAGGGTCAGCTCTTCAGCACCTCCTTCAAATAATGATTCAAGCCCCATAGTACTCAGATAGGTATTTGACCTATTTCCCATTCTTTAGCTCCATAGTTTTTACTATTCTATAAGCAAATTCATCATGGTGATTACCCTCTAGAAACAACTGGAGCTCATTCTTTCTGACTTCTTCAAGCCTCTTATAAACTAACCCCTTTTTCACCATTTTATTTTCAAGCATCTTCTGTGGGGTTTGTTAGCTTTATAAGCTTTCTTGAAGTCTTCTAGATTTCCCAGGGTGATACTACAAGACCAGGGAGATCACTTCATCTACAATCTTTTTCACCTGGCCCATGTATCTATGTGGAATGTTTTTCTTGTGAATCCTGTGAGACACCCTGGGATCAGGCCAAATGGTGAAATATTGAATGTATGCTTAAAGAGTGTATAATCTGAGAGCATGCTTCTTCATGTTGATGATAGAAGATGTGGCTTCATATGCTTGTCAACCCTCCTCAACAATTCCTCATAGTGTGTTTGTGAAGCTCTTCTTCTAGCTTCACTTTCACAATTTGTCTTTGAGTTTCAGGAGTAATTGTTGGACAGTGACTTGTTGCCTTCGGCAACTGTATACAAGCTGAGAGTGGCTGCCTATCTTCATTTCATCATCATCTTCTTCATCATCTTCTAGCGTCAATACCTTCTCTCTTCTTCTGGGTACATCATCGGCTATTGTTTTGAGGGAAAGGGAGTTGGGTTTGGTGGGTTGTTGTTTTGGTGGTTTAGGTGTGGGAATGTTGACAGGCTATTCTAGCATTTGGAAGTGAGTGTGGCTTTAGATTGCTTGGCTAGTTCAGTCCTGCTCCTAGCACCAGCTTCATTCAAAGCTTCAATAACTATCCTTTAGTGTATACTTCAGACGAACGATCTTGGTGGTTATTGCCAAGATGCTGTCCCTGGACCAAGCCTTGATTTCGATCATGATCTTCCAAGATATTTTGCTATAAATTTGATCATGATCTCCAGCCTTTCTCTTTCTAACACATCATAACTTGCCCATCTGTTTTGGATTTCTTCAATCTCTAATCTTCTGATCTCAGAGTCAAGTTTGTCAGTGTCATGGCCTTGCCTAAACAACTAATCAATGATGTTATCCATGACCTGCTGTGTTCGGCATCAGCCTCTTTTTACCATCAGCTCAAGGCAGTCTCCTTTTCATTCTTTCTTTTCTTTGATTTCTCCATGTCAGCTTCTTCTCCTTCTCTTTTTCAGTTCTCCACAGCCAACTCCTTCTCTTTGTCCACTACTGTCACTTCTGTTTCTTTCTCTTTCTCTTTCCTCTTGCACTCCTCTATCTTTTTGCTTTCACTGACTGAAATCTCCCCCTTTTTGGTGCATTGGTTGCAAGGGTTTGATTGTCAGAAAGCTTTTTGCCCACAACCTCTCTATTAAGGGTTGTATTACTGAGGAAAGCCTCTCATCAATGGTTTTGATCACTATATCGTGATTATAGGTGTGTGTGATGAGAGGTAGGAATTGTGGAAGATAGCAGCTATTTGCTCAAGGGGGTTCTGTTCCTGAGAAATAGTGCCAGAAGTAGAGGCAGTGGCTGAGAATTTGGGAGTGGCTCTGTGTTAGGAGACCTTCAGATGAGGTGCATCTGTGGGGGTTTGAGGCGGATAGTCTTTGATCCGCGAAGTTTTGGTAAGCAGCTCTTAAGTCTGCACCTCCTCTTCCAGGATGGTGTTTTGGGCTAATACATCGTAAAACAAGGCCAGTCATCATCAGTGGTTACCGAATCACCTGACCTCCTGATAGAATCAGGATGAACATGCACTGAGTGGATCAGTTGTAGCATGTGCCCCTTTGTCTTGGAACTGGGGACTTCCTGCCTCCGGACTATATCCTTCATCAGCAGTTGCCTGTGGTAAGTTCTTAGTAATGGTACCAACTACATCCTGATCATATGGTGAAGCAGGATAAGTGGCAGCCTCACCAGAAGTTCAATCTCCTTTTCTACACTAGGAAATGGAACATTGTAACCCCTATGCTGTGGGTTATCAGATGCACTTTGATCCTCCCCCTCAATGGTAGAGGTATGCCCAGTTGTAATGGTATCTGGGAGTGGGTGAGGAGTGCACTGACTCAGCACTTGTACAACAATTAATGTAGGACTTTGGGGGGCGGTTGCATGGGGTGATGGTAAAGCGGATTGCCCAGGGTGAATGTGGCTCTTCAATGGTACCCTCTCAAGTGAGATAGGTTCCAGCAGTGTGGGTTCCCCAATATTGTTTCAACAGGATCCTGTTGAAAGGATACCTGTGCGCTTTGGCAGGTTGAGTCTTTGACACAACTGGGGGTTAATACCAGTATGTGTTTTCATGTGTTTTGGTACAGGGGCAGCCTCAGGGACTCATCTCCCTGAGTAGCCGTTTTTGGCTTTTGGATTTAGGTTTGGTGGGGACTCTGGTTCTGGAGGTGGTGTGTGGTTCCACTGCGTGGTTTTTCGCAGTTTGGCAGCCGTTTCAGTGTGTGGTCAAAGTTGTTCCTAGAGTATACTTCAGGCAATATAGCCGTTGTAGGACTCCAAGGCCAACAAGTCCCTCAGCTTGCAGTTGATCTCTATGATGCCATAATGAATCAGAGGATATAATATCCATCGATTAGAAAGAGATTTGAGGCCACATCCTTAAGTTGAAGAAAAATAATTTCAGAAAAGTTTAAGTCTTGTTGCTCAAGGGTAGAGATAGTACCTGCTGCCACCTGGTAGACATTTGATCCCAAGAGGATGTCTTAGGAGCTAAGCAAACCTTAACCATGTGAAAGATAAGACGTTCTGCATCATGGAAATGCTTCTTCAGGATGATAGAGCACTGAGGTTTCCCTCATATCCATGTGGGCAAAGATAAATCAGTTGTGCCCTTTGGATACCAGTAGGGAAGTGGCATCATTCAAGTTAAGGGTTTGGCGAATGACTTTCGAATGATGACCACTTGATGATTGTTGACGAACGACTGGAGAGACTCGATGTTGTTCTCCCTAGTTGAAGGGTGACGTTCGTCCAAAACTGGTGTAAGGATTCGACATGAATGGTGGGATTTAGAAGGAAGCCGTTTGGTAGGTAGATTGGACCATTAGATCAATGGCGTTGTCGAACTTTGTCCAGAAAGGTGATTTTGTGAGGTAGGCAACACAATTATGGCGTGGGTTTAGCTGCATGGTCGCCATTAATGAGAGAGAAGTTTTGGAGATTTGAACGTTAGGTTTGGAGTGGATGAAGCGCTGAGGCTTAGGTATTGGTATTTATGGGTAAGGGTTAGAAAATGACTGAAGGTTTGGTGTTAGTCTCAGTAGTTGTAAACGACTGATGACATGTTATTACCCTTTCAGAGGTTGAAACAACTAAGTCTTGGTTTTAGGCATCACCATTTATAAAACTACTGAAACCAGGTTTTTGACTTCAGATGTTTGAGAACAACTGAAGACTCGGGTTTAGTCATCAGTAGTTGTGAAACTACTGAAAGCCTTGGTTGGTCTTCAGTGTTGTAAACAACTGATAACTTGGTATTAGTCATCAGTAGTTGTGAAACCACTGAAGACATGGTTTTGTTATCAGTTGTTGTAACAGTGCTGACTGGTGTTAGTCATCATAGTTGTGAAACTACTGAAGACATGGTTTTGTCATCATTTGTTTAATGAAACAACAGTTGTAGAAACAACTGAAGAGAAAGTTCTCATCAGTAGTTTTCGTCAATTCATAGCCTTTCAGCTGTTTCATACTATCCTCAACACTTACTCATCAGCCTTTTAGCTGTTTTCAGTTGTTTCATAGGACATCAGTACTTATCTATTTTTACTGACATCAGTGTTATAATTACATCAGGAGTTGTAACTTTATCAGTTGTTTTAACAGAATCAGTACTATATGTGATATCGTTACTAATGATCATCAGTACTTATATACTGAGACCAGCAGTAGTTATCACTTATTCAAGCTGCAGCATACCAAGCCGTAACACTAGGTTTTGAAAAGTGGACTATCCAAGGCTTAGTAAAAATGTCTGCAAGCTCATCAGCACTAGGCACAAACTTAGGATCAATCAGACCTTTTTCAAAAACAATCCCTATAAAATGATGTCTGATCTCTATATGTTTGGTCCTAGAGTGCTGGATGGATTTTGAAAACGCACAGAGCTGAGGGACTATCCATAATAATGGAGTCTTAGTTTCTCTAATGCCATAATCCAAAAGTTGCTTCTGAAGCCAGAGTACTTGAGAAGTACAACTTGCAGCTGCAATGTACTCTGCTTCAGCAGTGGATGTAGCAACAGATGTTTGTTTCTTACTCTGCCAAGAATCAAACAGTTGCCTAGGAATTGACATCCACCAGAAGTTGAATTTCTAGTTAACTTGCACCCTGTATAGTCACTATCTGAAAAATCAACTAATTTGCAAGAGTGTCCAGTGGAATACCATAAACCTAGAGATTGTGTACCTTGCAAATATCTAAAGATCCTCTTGACTGCAATCAAATGAGACTCTTTAGGAGCAGCCTGAAATCTAGCACAGACACAAGTAGCAAACATGATATCTAGTCTAGAAGCTGTTAAGTACATCAAGGACCCAATCATATATCTGTAAAGTGTTTCATCAACAGCTTTAACTTTCTGATCCGCATCCAGTTGTGTGGTGTTGCACATGGGAGTAGAACATGGCATACAATTTTGTAAATCAAACTTATTCAAAAGATCTTTTGTATATTTTGACTGATGAATAAAGGTTCCATCAGCCTTTTGTTAGATTTGCAAACCTAGAAAGAACTGTAATTCTCCCATTGCACTCATTTCAAACATCTTTTTCATTAATTGGTAAAGTCATCACACAACTGGGGATCAGAGGATGCAAAAAAATAAATCTCAACATAAATTTGAACAAGTAGCTTATGCTGATCCACCTTCTTAATAAACAAATTTTATCTATGGAGCCTCTAGTGAATTATTCTTGAGAAGAAAAGTGGAAAGTGTCTCATACCAGGCTCTAGGAGTTTGTTTAACCATAAAGAGCCTTATCAAGTTTATACCCACTTCAGGATGTTATTGTCTTCAAAACCTGGTGGTTGACAACATAAACTTCTTCTTTTATTTTGCCATATAAAAATGCACTTTTGACATCCATTTGAAAAACTTTGAGATGGTGGAATGCCGCATAGGCTAAGAACAATCTAATTGCCTCTAGTCTGGCTACAGGGGTAAAGGTTCATCATAATCAATACCTTCTTCTTGTGAGGAACCCCTGTACAACCAGTCTAGCCTTGTTCTTAACAATAAGCCCATTTTCATCGGTTTTATTCTAAACACCGATTTAGTGCCTATTGCACACTTACCTGGGGGTAGAGAAACCAGTTCCCACACTTGCTGTTTTGAACTGAAGTAGCTCAAGCTGCATGGCTTCAACCCATCCATTGTGTCTTAAAGCAAATGAGAGTTCTTTGGCTCTAGCTGACTGATGAAGAGATCATAGAAGCAGAAGTTAGACAATTGACTTCTTGTTGAAACTCCAGCATTGATATCACCAATGATTTGAGACATTGGGTGATTCTTCAGCTCTTGATAAACAATGATATCTGTGCAAGTGTTTGTAGAACCTTCAGCAGCAGCAGATGTTGATGCAGACTCTTGAACCAAGAAATTGATGGTAACTCAAACGATGTAGAGGAATCAGAAATCTCATCAGCATTCGTTGTCGATGGAACTGCTGAAGCTACAGGACATCAAGTTTAGCAGACAAAGGCAATTGGTCACTAAACCTGAATAGGTGAGTATTGATATTATATCATCATGATCAATACCACCAGGTGGAAGACATGCTGCACAAGATGATTTATCCACATGGTCTGCAAGAACTGGAGGTTGATAAGGAACATATTGTAGTATGTCCAAATCAAACAACTCCACAGGGTTTTGTGGAATCGTGTCCATTGGAGATTCATTAAACTCACATGCAAAGTTCTTCAACTATTTTTGTTCTGCAGTTGAAGACTGTATGCTTTGCAAGTAGAGAATAACCAACAAATACCCTGCATCCACCTTAGGAACAAATTTTTGGAGTTGATCCTTTGTGTTGAGAATAAAACAGGGACACAAAATGCTCCGAAAAATGAAATTAGAGGAGCCAAGTGATGTAGAACTTCATATGGAGTCTTCATCAACCTCTGATTTACTAAGGCTCTATTCTACACATATCAAGCTGTGTTAACAGCTTCAGCCCAAAGGTCAGTGGCAAACCAGAGTCAGCCAACATAGACCTTGCAGCTTCAATTAGGGTCCTGTTCTTTCTCTCCAATGCTCCATTTTGTTCTGGAGTCCTTGGGATGCTAAACTGCCTTTTCATTCCCTTTGAAAGATAAAATTCATCAAGTGTATGGTTTCTGAATTCAGTTCCATGTCACTCCTATACACTTGACTGAAAGGGAATACTGCTTCTCAACATACAACACAAAGTTGATAATCTTCTGAGCAACCTCATCCTTTGAATGTAGAAAGAAAGTCCATACAAATCTGGAGTAATCATCCACAATTACAGACAGTACTTCTTCTTGCCATGCTCATCACTCTCACAGGACCAATTAGATCCATATGCATTAGTTGCAAGCGGGCAGGGACTTAGGCTCTTCATAGGAGGAAATGAGACTTTGTGCTGTTTTCCTTTTAAACAAGCAGTAGGTTTCATCACAGTGGAACTCCTTTATAGGTAAACCTCTCACTAAACTATTGTGGATCAGCTGATTCATGTTTTTGAAATTAACATGACCCAGCCTTCTGTGCCACAGTTTAGATTCATGAGGAGAGGCTTTGGAAAATAGGCAAAGATGGCCTCTGAGATCTATTTTCTTGGAAAGATCTAAGGCATACACTCTTCTTGTCCTGTTGGCCCTCAGGAGAGTGTGATCATCCAACACCTTATCAATCAAATTCAGAACTTTGGATGACAAAATCCTACAGTTCTGACTGGTGAAAATAGCAACATGGCCTTTATCACACATTTGACTGACACTCAAGAGATTGTACTTGAGATTTTGCACATGATTAACATCATCAAACTTTATTTCTCCATTGGAGACAAAGCCTTTTCAATGATGTAACCTTAGCATCATTGCCAAAAGAAACAACCCCTTCTTTCCTTGAGAGTAGTCATGAAGAAGAGAGCTGTTCCCTGTCATATGCGTAGATCCCCCACTGTCTACATACCAGATGCTACATTGGCATGTTGAAGAACCCTGCAATCATAAACATTAGTTAGTTTTTAAGACCCAAACCTTTTTGCTTTTGGGTCTATTCATATCAACAGATAGTAAACTAACAGACTGATAGATAACAGCCTGAGGGGATGGAGATGGTGAAGAAGAAGAGTCCTTGGCATGGATTTTCTTCTCTGTGGTTTCAACACAGGAGCATCTAATTGGTTGACTCTCTCCAATAGATGTTGAACCATCATAACAGTTGTGTCTGATTTTGTGATAAAGCCTTCAGCTCATCAGACACATTAGTGCTTGAGTTGGATGGGTTCCTATGTTGTACCATCTCTCTTTGAGCAACCTCAGCAGTTGCCTGTTTAACCCCTTTCTTTTTGGATTTCTTTTGTATTTGGGGGTTACAGGTTTTGATGTTGCTGGTATAAATTTGATTTCAAACTCAGTTTTCATTTTATCCATTTTCTCTTTAATTTTTATTATGTTTGACTTTGGAGCCCTTTTTATACCAACAATCATCAGTAAGATGATTGAATAAGCCACATATTTCACATGGCTTTTTCTTCATCTTAAGTTGATCATCTGCTGAAGAAGATGAATCTACTGAAGACTTGTTCTTCAGCAGTTTGCTATCAGTAATAGCAGTTTTCTTTGCTTTAGTACCTGCTTTCTTGATATCTTCTTCAATAGTTTTCTCACCCTTTCTACATGCAGTTTTCTTCCTTTAGTACATGTAGTAGTTTGGGCTGTTCTCCAGATGTTATGACATTCTTTTTAGTACTTTGTGAAATATCACATGGAGTGATCAACTTTGTGATCATGTGAGTGTCAGCATTTAATCCATCAACATCAGCTGATAGTTTTTGAGAGGAATTAATGCTGACTTCTACTTCTGATGGTGCTGTATCAGATAGTAGATCACATGATGAAAAGGATTGGTTATTGCTTTCACCATCAGATTCTACTTCTGCTCTGGGAGTAAAGTCTGTAGGAGGAGCAGTGTGATTATAACCAATGCCAAACTTCACATTGGAAGCAGATTGCTTACTAAGAAGCATTTCAAAACCCTTGCAAGAATTTACCCATCGATCACACTCTACCTGGGTAGTTGCAAGTGTTTCTTTGAGGTCTCTGTACTTTTCTAGAAGTATCTCTTCCCTAGTCTTATCATCAGTGATTTGGCATTTAAGTGCGTAAATCTCATCATTCTTATCATTAATCACAGACTCAAATTCAGCTTTGCTTTTGGAATTGTTTGTTCTAGCTCAATGTTCTTGTTAATTAAAGTTACATTTGCTTCTCTAATAGATGCAAATGCGGTTATGCACGTTTGAGAACATAGTTTGGCTTTTGCCTCAGAGGATACTTGTGATACCTGTGGTGTAGAGGCATTAGAGGATGAAGTATCAGCAAACTCCAAAGCCATAAGAGCTAGATTTCCAACAGGACTGTCACCACCATGTTGACCAGCACCAGAGAACAGTTGTTCATGACCAGACAAATCATCTGGTAAACTGCTCCAGTCAACAACTCCTGGGGTGAAAAAGCTATGTTGTTGAGGTTGAGTTTGTTGATGAGATTGGGAAGGTTAAGGTTCAGGTAATGCATGTGGTTGTTGTGCAATTGGAGCTTGAACTGGATTTGGCTGAGGCAAGTAATAGCAGGGAAAAGGATATGACATTGGACCCTGTGGGACAAAGTATGCAGGAGATACAGGGTGTGATTGATGACCAGAACCAGCAGGATGTTGCCTCTGTTTTGTAGACTAGTGCCAGGAAAAGTCACAAAGGGTGTAGAAGAGTTAGATCCAGTTGATCTACATTCTCTTGCAAGTGTCCAAGCCTTTGGCATTTGTGACACCTCAACTTACTCTTGTCAAAACCAACTTTGGTTTTGCCAGAGAGTCCAGGAAATTTCCTGCCAGTTCTCTTGTAGAACTTCTGAGATCTGATATTAACTAAGGCTATTTGGCTTAGAATATCCATCTCTTCTAAATCATCATCAGCAATTCCCTTCAGATCATCCATGATGAAGCATAGATATCACTATTACTGCTAGAATGACTATCAATACCAAAAATGCATGATCAGAACTGTTTGAAGAGAAATCAATATGCTCATCATAATTGCTTTCCGATGCAGCATATTCTGACTCATGACCAACCAAGGTAGTGTTCCCTGGTACAAAGTCATTAGTGACCTTTCCTGATGATGACAGTTTCCTTTTCTGCTCTATCTCTCTTTCGAATGTAAGCAGTTTCCCATGAAGTTGGGTGAGAGATAGGCTATCCAGATTTGCACTAGAGCGTAGGACAATAGTGTATGTGTCCCATCTCTTAGGCAGTGATCTGAGGAATCTGTTATTCATCTGGCTGTTGGTGTATTCCCTTTCACCATTTTCAGCTCAGAGATCAAACAGGAAAAACGCTCAAACTGTTGAGTCAGTGTCTCACCCTTTCTATGAGAGAATGTCTTATATTGTTGGGCGAGGATTTCTTAGTTGTTTGCTAAGACCTCATCAGTTCCACCGATTGTTCCTTCAGTGCATTCCAAGGTCATGAGCAGTTTCATGATGCATAAGCCCTGAATAGATTTCATTCGGTAGTGCCATGGCCAGAATTCCATGGGCTTTAGCATCAATCTCAAACAGTTTCCGATCTTCATCTGAGTATTGTTCCTTCTTCTTCGGAACCATTTGATTGGTTTTCGGATTGTTCACCATAGGCTTATGTGGTCCATGTACCACATATGTCCAACAACCTGAACTGTTAACAGACAGGTGATGAAGCATCCTTCGTTGCCATATGTTATACTCAGTCCTAACCAGCATCGGAGGCTTGGTTGAGGAACCGGTATTGTGAGGGTCATTAGAAGGAGTAGTCATCTCAGATTCAACCAAATTCAATTAAGCTATAACAGATTTAGAACAAAAAACGACAACCCAAATTGAACCAAGAGAGATCTCAAAATTAATAAACGAAAGCGGCAGAAAATCAATAATCTATAACCAGTTCTTACAAATAAGCTAATTCAATCAAACATAGATATCAAATAGCAGTTTCAATGATCAACTATTAGATCGATCAATGATTAACCAGCTCTGATACCATTTGTTAGGATCAGTGATCTACGTTTGATTGATTTGAGAGTATAGGAGCGGAGAACAAACAATGAATTAGCCAATTCACAAGAACACAAAAGATATTCAAGGTAAGAACAAACGGTTATAGACAGAAAGAATTCTTCAAAATATATTTCATTCAAATTTGCTTTCGTGGTAACAGAATGTCACAAATACAATTAGGTCAACACCTCTTATATAGGAGATGTGACGTCTGCTGATGTCACTTGATAGTGACATCTAACAGAATTTATTCAAACTACTGATAGATAACACAACTACTGAAGATGTCAGTTGACATCTTCTTACAAAAATGCTTAGTGTTAACTATCACTACAACTACTGAAAAGAAACTACTGAAACTACAACGACTGAAGAACATGCTCTTCAATCGTTTTACAAATACTGAAACAAAAAGAAAACTACTGAAAGGAAACCATCACAACAACTGAACAATACTTCTTCAGCTGTTGTAACAAACTCTGAAGGCTTCAGTACTTGTACTTTGTTCTTCAGTTGTTGATCTTCAGACTTTGGTCTTCAGCTGTTGAAGTCTTCATTACTTTAATCTTCAGCTATTGAAGTCTTCAGTACTTTAGTCTTCAGCTGTTGATCTTCAGACTTTGGTCTTCAGCTTTTGAAGTCTTCAGTACTTTAGTCTTCAGCTGTTGAAATCTTCAGACTTTGTCAAACAGTGATCAAGTCTTCAACAGTTGTTGTGATATCTGTGGGACTTAGAGGTTTTTCTGATCAGCTCATTGGTTCTTTTGGTCCAACAAAGCTTCACGTAGTGGAGGGGGTGGTGGACATGGTGCTGAACCACGGGTCATGAGAGGAAGACCTAGAGTCAAAAAGGTGGTTCATGAAAAACCCGAGACCTCTCATCCAAAGGATTGATAAGGGAGTGCTAATCTGAGAGCCTCAATGAATGAAGCGGTTGTGGGGGAAGTGCATCAGGTTATGCAGGCGATCCTACCTTCTGTGGTGATCGAAGTTATCAAGGCTGTGAGGGAAGGAGAAAGGAAGGAAAGGAGTAGACCAACGGGCGAAAGGAGATAGACCGAGACAGAGAGGGTTCTATCTGATGACGAAGAGGAAGAGGAAGAAGAAGAGCCTATGCCGGAGGGGGACGAGGCTGCAACTATAGGACATTTCAAAGATGAAAGCCCCCAACCTTCGATGGTAATGGCACTGCTACTGCTGCTCACCAGTGGGTGAGAGAGATGGAAGTTGTTCTGAACATCAGCGAGTGCCGAGAGGACCAAAAGGTAATGTTTGCTGCCCACATATTTGTGGATTGGCGTGTGTTGGTAGGACATATTGTTCAAGCTGAGGGTAGCCGGCTATTGGAAGAATGAGATGGCCGGAGTTGAAGAGGCTGGTGACTGAGGACTTCTGTCCTCACCATGAGATGGACAAAGTTAAGAGGGAGTTCATGCAGCTGGAGCCAGGAACGATGACACATCAACAATATACCACCAAGTTCAATGAAATGGTACGGCTGATGTGGTGACACCTCTATCATGGAAGATCAAGAAGTATATTGAAGGCTTGGCAGCGGACATCCGCAGGCACATGATCGCTGCCTGACCGAGCACATTTAGGTCGGCGGTTGACTTGGCGGGGAGATTATACGATGAAAGAACTGTGGTGGTGACAAAAGCTACCAAGAAATGAGAGGGTGATCGAAATTGGAACGGGAATCGATTTAGATGTGGCGGAGCCACTCCAAGTAACAAAGGTGCACGCGTGGATGACTGGCGTGTGGTCACATCCACTGCAGGGTCGAGAAGGTGTGTCAAGTGTGGACACAAACACCCCAGGGAATGTAGATTGGGACCAATGTTTGTTTTTGTTGTGGAAGAACCGTACATGTGGCGAAGAACTGTGGTGTTAGGAGGTCTTATTCTTGTGGTGAGGAAGGCCACATGAGCATGGATTGTAAGAAGCCGACGGCTGAAGGTTCAGGAGTGAAGATGGCTGGAGTAGAACGGCAGAGGAAAGTGCCAGAGCGCTCATGATTACGTAGGAGGAGGCTAGGACAGACCCCGATATGGTGTCAGGTATGTTTCTACTAAACTAAACTTTAGTCATTGTGTCTTTTTATTTGGTGCTGGTAAGAGTTTTGTTTCTGTTGCTTTCTATGTTAAATTGGCTATTAGTAGTAGGAGTGTAAATGCACCCTTTGATGTAGAAACTACCATAGGAAGGTCTACCTGGATTTGTGAGATGATAGAGGGTTGTGACATAGAACTAGAATGTCATAAGTTTCGTGTTAGATCATTTGTGATGACGTTAGACAGGTTTGACGTAGTCCTAGGAATGGATTGGTTGGTGGACTACGAGGCGAATATCCTGTGTCACATGCAAATGATTCGGTTGACAGTGCCTGACGGGAATATGGCGACGGTTTATGGTGACCGAGTCACTACGATTCCGAAGGCGATTTTGATGGCGGTGGCGGGAAAGTGCATGAGGCTTGGAGGTGGTGCCTACTTGGCCTAAGTGAAGGATGTGGATATGCCAACACCACAACTGAAACACATACCAGTTGTGTGTGACATTCCAGACATGTTCCCCAAGACATACCAGGAGTGCCACCAGATTGCAGGATTGAGTTCCAGATTGACTTGATACCAAGTGCCAAACCTGTTGCTAAGGCACCATATCGGTTGGCTCCAACTGAGATGAAGGAACTGATGGAACAACTACAGGATTTGCTTGATAAGGGGTTCATTAGACTGAGTATCTCTCCTTCGGGTGCTCTGGTCTTATTCATGAAGAAGAAGGACAGTAGTACAAGGATATGTATCCACTACCGTGAGCAGAATAAGTTGACAGTGAAGAACCGGTACCCCTTACGAAGGATTGATGAGCTATTTGATTAGCTTCAAGGTGCCAGATGGTTCTTAAGGATAGATCTTCGATCTGGCTACTGTCAGATGAAGGTTAAGGATCAAGATATTCCTAAAACAGCTTTTCGCACATGTTAGGGACACTATAGGTTTCTTGTTATGTCTTTCGGTTTGACCAATGCCCGAGCTACTTTCATGGACGAGATAATCGATTGTGTCGACCGATGTTGGATAAATCAATGATTTTGTTTATTGATGATTTCTTGATCTATTCCAAGAGTGGGGATGAGCATGTCGGACACATTCGATAGGTGTTGGAGACGTTGAGAAGAGAGAGGTTGTATGATAAATTCTCTAAGTGTGCATTCTGGTTGCGTGAGGTTTAGTTTTTGGGTCTTGTAATGAATCCCGATGGGATTATGGTGAACCCGACAAAGGTGGAAGCAAAGATTTGGTGCTCTATTCCGATACTTCCTACTTAGGGATGGCATGTGTGTTAATGTAGAGAGGAAATATTATAGCCTATGCATCCTGACAGTTGGAAGTTCATGAGGACAATTACCCCACTCCCGACTTGCAGCTAGCAGTCGTGGTCTTTGCGTTAAAGACATGAAGGCACTATCTGTACGAGATGAAGTGCACCATATTCAGGCGAGATATATAGGGCCTTTCTGAATCATGCTAGTGCAGGAGAGGTGACCTATAGATTAGAGCTACTAGATGGGTTAAGTGGAATTCATCCAACATTCCATGTATCTCATCTCAGGAAAGGTTTAGCAGACGAGGATATGGTTGCACCACTAAAGGATATCGAGGAGGATGAACGGCTGAATTACGTGGAGCAACAAGTGGCGATCATTGATCGAAAAGAGAAGAGGCTGAGTAATAAAGTGGTTCCTCTTGTGCGTGTACATTAGACGCACAGAAAGGGATCTGATTCTATATGGGAGACTGAAGAAGATATGAGACAACACTACCCACAATTGTTTGAGGAATAACAGGTTTCGGGGACGAAACCTATATAAGGGGGGTGGACTTGTAACACCCGGTTATTTTTTTAAAGTCAAAGAAAGAAGAATAAAGTGAAGAAAAAAAAAGAAAAGACATTTTACCCAAGTTAAGGGGTAAAAAGTGTCAAAAAGGACAAAAGGTTTGAATGTAAGGCCCCGTTCCTCGGACGCTTACAGCTAGTAAATCATCACGCATAAAAACTTATAATTTCATCATATTATATAAAAACGTCACAGCCGAAACATTTAAGCAAAACATTCCATTTCAATATAATAGCTTTTGCAAAATAATACATTGTTAATCAGTTACAAAATACATTGTAGCATTACATCACAAAAGCATTAAATAAATGGATGCCATCCCAAAAGAGCCGAGTAGCCATCTCGTGCCATCCTCAGCAATCATTACCTGCCAACTAGAAACACATCAAAGTCAGCGTTGTTGAGTGAGTTCTAGTTTTATAATAAAACATACTTTTCTTTCGTTAAAACCGTACTTTACATTCATGCGATCAGACAACATACGTACACAAAGATAATGTCATTATCATCTTCATTATTCTTTCATACAATCATTACATCTTTTCCTTTCATGAACACCATGAACTTTACCCTTCATGCTCATGTTACTGGGCCTAAGCCTATCACAGACTTTCATTCACGGTGCCCAGCACCTCTGGCCACAATACTTATGATAAAGTTTAGGTATACCATTGTCATGTGCTATGCCCTTCATACTCATGGTACTGGACCTAAGCCTATCATAGACCTTCATTCACGATGCCCAGCACCTCTGGTCACAGTACCGAAGGCAAGCAACAATGGTTCCATACAAATGGTCAATCACAAAGAAAGACCCCAATGTGCATCCTCCCAGGGTAGCGAACCCGCACACCGTTGGGCTAACACCTTTTAATGGCGTGTCCCGACATACAAGGCTTGCAAGACTTTCTTTACTTTCATTATTCATTAATGCATGCATTCTTACTTCATGTACCTCTTTCATACTACTTTCATTTCATTCATTAACATAACACGTAAAGCCACAGCAGAGATAAACATACATCATAATAAGGAACATAACATACACAGTCATCATCATCATACAGGGCAACATCATACAAACATAACATGCATAATCATGCAACATCATCACCATCATTCCCAACATACTCTCTAAGGCCTCAGAAGTCATCTTACATGAACCTACGGGAACATCCCACATCAGAACTTACATATGCACTTTCCCCGAAAGTCTGTCATTAAACTATGCCATCCTCGGGTACAAAGCCCTATATAGGCGTATGGGCACCCTTCAGTCGCATGGCCTCCAGGCGACTGAACATCGTGTGATGGAACCAATGTGGATGAACACCTATGCGAATGAACACTCAATCGTGCTAATGAAACTAAGTTAGATGGACTCCATGCGGATGAGTTCCATGCAAATGGACCTAATACGGATGGAACTAATGCGGATGAGCATTTACGTGACTGGGCTCTCAGTCGTGCGAATGAACCCTCAGTCGTGCGAATGAACCCCAATCGTGCGAACGAACCCCAATCGTGCGAATGAACCCTCAGTCGCACCTAAATCGACCGTATTGCCACCGTTCGGTCGCATAACCCTAGCTGGTGCAGAAGTGCAGTTCATCCCGAACCCAATTTGCCATTTTCGACCTCCAAGCTCATCTAATCCCGTTCTAAACCCAAATCAACCATCCTAAACCTTAGGAATGCATACAACAACACCATTCAAGCACACACAAGCCCAAACACAAGACCCAAACGAATCATGCACATACCCACACATACATAAACGGGTCAAACACACACACACTTCAAAAACCCGATTTTTAGACGTGTTCCAGCCCCAAATCAATCAAAAACGTTTAAAAGAGGGGTCCTAGAACTCACATAAACGACCACAATGAGAAGAGCTTCGATTTGAACCGCTTCTCTACGATTTCCACACTCGAATCCACTCTAACCAAGCTCGAAACCCCTTTTTCTCCCTTTTCTCATTTTCTCTTTTCTTTGGCTGACTTTGGTGGTGTGGGGAGAGGGTAAGGGCTACCCTCTCCCTTATATACCCCCACTCACCCAACTTTCTCTCGTTGGCGAGTTTGGTCCCTCGACTTTGGACATTATATTTTTTTTCTTCTTTCATCGGCTTCAAAATAAATAAATAGTCGGGTGTTACATTAAAAAAGTTGGTGTAAAGTGGGCATGGCTGCCCACTCCCTTCTCACACACCCAGATCAACATTTTTTAGAGAGAGAGAAACAACAAGCACAAAAATCTTGGTCTAAAGAGGAACAACAAGAAAATCGAATCCAATGTAAGGAATTCATGGTTTTAAGTGTTCTTAATTGGCCTTGCATCGGTTGTATGCTTATGTGTGTTTGTATGTTCGGTTGTGTGTGTTTTTAGTGGGTTTCTAGGTGGTTGAACTGAATTACAGACAAGTTTGGAAGAAGCCATACTGAAGAACTTCAAAGTTGAGTTATAAGACCCCTCTTTTACTGGTTTTTAACTATTTTGGGGCTAGAAATGCATAAACGTATGTTTTTATGAACGAGGGTTTTATACCCGTATGTTTGAATGTGTGTATGTTGCTATTATGGTGTGATTTTGGTATGTGTTCTTGTTTGATAATGTTATGGTTGTGTTTCTAAGGCTTAGAATGTAAGATTTAAGCTTAGAACATGAAAGATGAGATTTGGGGACTGAATCTGATGAATAGTGTGCCCTAGGCTACTCATGCGCCCAAACAGTAGTTCGTATGCCTAAGTTTAAATAAAAACTTCTTAAGGGTTAAGAAATGTGGATGGAATGTCAATGCGGATGGAAAATCAATGCGGATGGAAAATCAATGCGGATGAGTAAGTCAATACGGATGAGAAAGTCTAAGTGTGAACAAATGCAGATGAGGAAATGTGGATAAAAATTGACAAATGCGGATGAACAAATGTGGATAAGTTCATACGACTAAACAAATACGGATGAGTAACATCATGCGATTGAGGAAATGCGGATGAAAAAAGTTAATGCTGATGAGCAAATGCGGATGAGTAAGTTCATGCGACTAAGGAAATGCGGATGAACAAAGTTAATGCGGATGAAGAAATGCGGATGAGTAAGTTCATGCGACTGAGGAAATGCGGATGGACAAAGTCAATGCGGATGAACAAATGTGGATGAGTAAAAAGAAATGCGGATGAACAAAAAGGCAAATGCGAAAGAACACTTAGAATATTTTCTGACCTTTTGGGGAAAAAGTGAAATTTAGACTTTGACTTGGGATA
This sequence comes from Flaveria trinervia, assembly GCA_025506515.1. Taxonomy (NCBI): domain Eukaryota; kingdom Viridiplantae; phylum Streptophyta; class Magnoliopsida; order Asterales; family Asteraceae; genus Flaveria; species Flaveria trinervia. The sequence goes on from CM046444.1 coordinate 42,939,610, forward strand.
TTCCAGTGGTTACGTAAGTTGACTTTTTGAGGTCAATGACGATGTGATGGGCATGAATGATATAAGATGGTGATGATGATGATGATGATGATGATGATGATGATGATGTGAAATTTAGGCTTTGACTTGGGATCTTCCCGGGGGTTATGTAAGTTGACTTTTTGGGGTTATAGATGTTATGATGGGTATGTTATGATGTAGGTTGGATGCTTTGGCATGATGTGCATGATGTTATGCATTATGGTATGATGTATATTATGTATGTATGATGAGGCCCTGTATGGTGATGTTGTATCTGTATGTTAGTGTTCCTGTTATGTATGTTTATCTTCCCATGGCTTTATGTTGATTGTTAATGAATGAAATGAAAAGTATTATGTAATTTAAAGTTGAAAATAATGAAAAGTGGAACATAATGTTAAGTGCATGCATTAACGAGAGAGAAAGTAAAGTAAGTCTTACAAGCCTTTTATGTGGAAACAAGCCCAATGAAGGGTGTTAGTTCAACGGTGTGTGGGTTAGCTACCCTAAAAGGATGCAAACCGGGGTCTGTCATTATGACCGACCATTTGTATAATGGTTGCCACCTCGATGCTCGTGCCAGGCTATGTGCAGTGTGGAAGTCATTTATGATCTTCGGCCGAATACCCGAGTTATGCATAATGTTGGGGGTGTAGTATACAGTGGTTTATAGCAGTTACCCACCTCAGTGCTAGTGCCAGGCTATGTGTAGTGTGGAAGTCATTTACGATCTTCGGCCCAGTACCCGAGTTATGCATAATGTTGGGGGTGTAGTATACAGTGGTTTAAAGTGGTTATCCACCTCGGTGCTGGTGCCAGACTATGCGCAGTGTGGAAGTCATTTATGATCTTCGGTCCAGTAGCCGAGTTATGCATAATGTTGGGGGTATAGAATATAGTTGGGATCTTTATCTCTTACACTGGTGCTGGTGCCAGGCTATGTGCAGTGTTGAAGTCAATTATGAACTTCGGCCCAGTACCCCATTTGTTTGGGCATAGCTGATGACACTGATTGAGATAGTGATGAAGAATGTGATATAGAAGGAAAGAGTTAAATAAAATATGTGGTGAATAGTAAAAGAAGATAGTAATGATATTATCAATGTGTATGTACGTTGTGTGATCACTTGTGATAGCAATAAAAATGCTTTAACGAATGAAAGCTAATGTAATGTTTTTATAAAACTAGAATTCACTTAGCAACACTGACTTTTTATGTATTTTCCAGTTGGCATGTATGGTTGCTCAAGATGGCACGAGGCAGCTACTCAGCTCTTTTGGATGACATCTAGATTTATAATGCTTTTATGTTGAAATGTAACATGTATTTTGTAATTTGATAACAGTGTATGATTTTTCAAAAGCTTTTGTAATGCAATGAAATGGATGTTTAAATGTTTCCACTGCAATGTTTTTATCAAGCTAACGAAGTTATATGTTTTATGAGCAATGATTGGCCATCTGTAAGTGTCTCGGGAACGAAGCCTTACAATTCTTAAGGTTTAACACATGGAATGTGTCATGCATACTGTTTAACTCAAGCGGCAATTCCGACTGATAAGCAACTTGACCATTGCCTTCAACGTTTCTAAATGGACCGAAATAACTCGATGCCAATTTACTTCTCTTTTTCTGAAACTTACAGTACTTTTCAAGGCGACAGTTTCAGTAGTATGTTGTCCCCAACATTGAACTCTAATGCTTTCCTCCAGTTATCCGCATAACTTTTCTAATGATTTTGAACCACCTTCAATCTGTCTTTAGTCTGAAATACCTTATGAGTAGTCTCTTGTATAATCTGGGGTCTAGTCATTTGGCTTTCCCCAACTTCTATCAAACACACCGGCGACCTACACTTAGTCCCGTGTAATGCCTCGAATGGTGCACATCCAATACTAGTATGGTATATTGTTATAGGAGAACTCCATCAACGGAAGGTGAGTATCCTAGTTACCACCATGGTGAAATGCAAAAGCCCTCAACATATCCTACAAAGTTTGGATCGTATGCTCACTCTGACCTTCAGTCTAAGGATAATAAGTTATGCTCATGTTAGGACACGTCCCAAACGGCTTCTACAAACATTGCAATAATCGAGATGTGAAATGAGCATCACGATCAAAGATGATAGACATATGTACACCATTTCTAGCCACAATCTCACCGATATAAATCCTTGCTAATCATTCCATCTTATAGTCCTCAAAAATATCTAGAAAATGATCAGATTTGGTCATTTGGTCGATAATGAGCCAATCGAATCATGCCTGCTACTAGTCCTAGGTAACTTCATAATGAAGGCCATGATAATGTTTTCCCACTTACATTCAGGGATTATAGGTTGTTGTAGTAGACCTAATTGACTCTAATGTTCTATTTTAACCTTCGATCAAGTCAAACACTTACTAACATAATCTGCTATGTCCCTTATCATTCTAGGCCACCAATATAAATCCCTATGGCCATGGTACATTTTGTATGTGCCAAGGTGTACCGAGTATGTCACACCCCAACATTAACAGCAGAAACGTTAAGATCTGAGGGTTAAGATTGTTCATAGCCACATAACGCTACCATTAAATATAAATAACATTAATCATAAGGTTTCCAGAAACATTACAACCAAAAAGTGTCAAGCAATAACCAAAGCATAACATAAGTTCAACAACTTCAAATTTCAAGTAAGTCTCTTATTTTCTATGTCCAATCCTAGATGTGTCCAAACTTCAAAAACATCAATCATCAAGCTTGGGTGTTTCATGAAATATGTTAAAAATAAATTCAACAATTGAATCTTGGTGAGTGTCAATGGGTTATACATACATATATCAATTTATAAGAAGCAATTAATGTCATTGGTTATAAATAATGCAAGAATATAGATAGCATAATGATACAATCAATCCTTAACAAAGATGCCTATAATAAGTCTGGAAATAAACTCGGCTTTAGCACCAAATAAGTCTGTCAAGTCCATAGTTCTATGACATCGCTGGGCTAGGAAAAGTTAATGATTGTTTGCATAAAATGTCTATCATATAAGGCTCACACTATTTCAAATGACCATAATATTTTTATATACGAATTGCTAGTGCATTTACATGTATTAAGAGGTTTACAAGTGTAAGTTTATAAGATTAACATGTTTCATCCCAAAAGGTATGAAATAAAATAACAGGGGCATGAAAACTCACATGATATATATGATCATCTGAAGAGTAATAACAAGAATTAAGTTTTGCTCCAACGATTCATTTTACAGAATATCTAAACGTATAAGTTCAAAGATTAAGTGATTAATATGATTAATGACCAAACGCAAACTAGGATTTCAACTAGAATTTGGGGTTTGATTAATAAATAAAATAATGGAATCACTTATGTTTTGATTCAATGAAAAAGAATGATAATGAAATTAGAACATTTATAATAATTGATTTACAAGATTTAAGTACAAAATTTAAATAGATTTTATTAACCATTTATAATACAACATGATAAAAAAATAATTAAAATTCTTGTTAAATAACGTCTTGTCCAATAATAACTTATTAACTAAACCTATTGTTAAATAAATTATTTAACTTCAAGTCCATTTCCCAAGATTATAAGAAATAACATTCAAATAATCTTTGTTATAATGTTTTTATTAAGAAAATATATGAGTATTTAAATTTTAAAAAATTATAGAAAATAATAATTTGGTAACTTTTAAAATGATTTTAGTTATCAAAAATGATTTTATAATATTTATAAATTTTAATTAATTTAAATGGATGAAGAAAGCCTTTAACAAAAATGGTTGAGTGTGACCGGGGTCGAACCCGAGACCTCGGGTATATGGGGAATGCACTTAACCGGTAGGCTGGGGCACCTATCCTATTATGAGCCAGTTCCCAACTCTTAAAACCATAATTACATAAATCCACCTAATTCACAACAACCCTAGAATGATTTGAATCCAATTGAAGTCTAATTCAACTCTATTAATTTTAATAATCATGGGGCTTTTGTTTCCCATGTACAAATGAGTATAAATGTATATGAAACATACTTGATTAGAACTGAATTGATGTAGGTGAAATGAAGAATAGGTTGCGACTGTGATGAGCAGGATTCTCATAGTGAAGATGAATACTATCAAATTAACTTCGTATGAAGCTTCTTAAGATGTTAATGAAGACTTACCCTTACCAATTCGGGTTAAGGGAGCTCGGAAAGTCTCCTAAGTTACAGGTCGAAGGAGGTGGAGTCGGATTTGATATGTTCGAGTGTATTAGATCAAATTGTGATAGATACAGGTTTGGGACTAGTTAACCGAGCGTTTAAGTTCCAAATAATTTGATTATTATGGTGTTTTAATGGTCGAACGACTTGAAGTTTAATGGAGATCGGTTACCGTGCTCAAACATCTCCATAACCGACCTAAACTGAAGTTAACACACATAATTTAGTCCGAGACGGTTCCATGAAGCGATTAGCATCAGATAAGTGATAAATTTTTAGGGCTTCGCTGGCTGGAAAAACAGGGGGTATTTATTTGATTTTTAAGAAAGTCACACATTGGTCCATGTAGTTTAAATGTATGATATTATGCTTCAATTTTAAGTTTTAAAAATAACATATTACCCCGTTGACTTATTAAACTCTAAGTTTGAAACACTTTTATTTTATTATTGATTATTTTTTTCCTTACAACTCATGCTTTAATACCCAAAGTTTATAAATGTAATTATTAGTATCATTATTACTATTATTATTATAATAATTATTATTATTATTACTATTATTATGTTTATTTTAATAACTAAATTATTAACTCTTAAATTATCTAATTAATATAAAATAGAAGAAACAAGCGTAAATAAACCCACATAGTTTTATTAATGACAAAAAGACCCTTACAAGAACATGGCAAAGCTAGAATTTAGTTAACAAAAACCCGGAGGGTTACAGTCTTCCCAACTTTTAATTATTTAGCCCGAAATTAGAAATATAATTAAACAAACAAATGTGGGTATTTATTCGTCATATTGTCGTCGCATTCCTAGGTAAATTCGGGTCCGCGCTTATTCTCCAACGAAACTTGACAATTGGGGTGGTAATGGTTCTAGTTTTCATCATGGTGTGATCCATGATTTCAATGGGTTTCTCAACAAACTGTAAAGACTCATCGATCTGGATGTCATCCAAAGTGACACACAGACTTTCGTCAGCCAAGCATTTCCTCAAATTTGAGACACGGAAAACGGGATCTTGTAAGGTCCTACAAATCGTGGAGTTCAGATCGAAAGGCAGTTCTAGTTTATAAGTCGCTTTCCTGACCTTTTCAGAATCTTGTAAGGTCCTTCAAATCATGGAGCTAATTTACCCTTCTGTCAAAAGTGAACAACTCCCTTCCATGGAAGGACTTTATGAAGAACCATATCCCCAACTTGGAAATCCAACATCTTGCATCTTTTATCCGCATAACACTTTTATCAACTTCTAGCCACTTCAAGATTTTTACGAATCATAGAAATTTATGAGTCATTTCTTGTATGATTTCAGGATCAGTGATGGAATATTCACTAATGTCTGTCCAACAAATCAAGGAACGACATTTGCGACTGTAAAGTGCTTCAAAATGTGTCATCTTGATACTCGAGGGGTAACTATTGTAATAAGAGAATTGCGTTAAAGGTAAATGCGTATCCCAGTCACCACCAAAATCAAGGACGCAAAGGCATAGCAAATCCTCCGGGGTATGAATGGTTCTCTCAGTTTGATCGTTCATTTGAGGATGGTAAGTCGTTCTTAAATTCAGTTGGGTACCCAAGAGTTCTTGCATAGACGACCAAAAGTGTGAAGTGAAACAAGCATCGCTATCGGATATGAGTGCAAAGGTACACCATGATAACTCATATTCTCATCAATGTATATACGAGCCAACTTTGATGTTTTGTAAGTGTCATGTATGGGTATGGAATGTGTTGATTTGGTCAAACGATCGACAATCACCCATATATTATCATGACCACGAGACTTGCGAGGTAATTCGGAACAAGGTTTCGTTTCTAATTAGGCATGAAGATTATACTCTAATTATTCACTCATCCTCCCATTCGCTTTAACCAATCGTTGAGCCTCCAAGATACAAGTCTCTATGTTATTTTTAATCCTCAAATTTTGTAGAAGCACCGTAGTCTCATTAATATGTAAACGAATCTACATGTCGAATTCTCCAAAAGTATCGAACCATTGCCTTTGATTGTGAATTTCTCGAAGCGAGGCCATCTTGTCATGAACATTACAACTTGGTGCATCGGCTACGATATTCGCCTTTCCATGATGATAACGAATTTCACAGTCATAGTCACGAATCAACTCGACCCAACGACATTGTCTTCTGTTGATATCCTTTTGATTGAAAACATGTTGAAGGCTTTAATGATCAGTGTAGGCTATGCATTGCGTTCCATAAACGTAACGCCTCCAAATTTTTAAGGCAAAAACTATAACACCAAGTTCAAGATCACGGTTTATGTAATCACCTCATGGACCTTCAATTTTCTTGACGTATATGGTATGACCTTTCCTCATTGCATAAGAATGCAACCAAGGCCTTGCCTAGATGCATGGCAATAGGTGAAGTTGTCATTTCCATCGGGAAGGGTTAAGATATGAGCATTACACAACTTGTGTTTTAATATTTTGAAATCTTCTTCTTACACAACCCCCACTCGAATGGTTTATTCTTTTGTGTTAGGGAAGTAAGCGGCTTTGCCATTATAGAGAAATTGGTAATGAAACGCCGGTAGTATCCCACTAAACCAAGGATAGAACGAACTTCGGTTGGGTTTTGGGGACACACCATTTTTTCACAGCTTCAACTTTTATAGGGTCAACATGAATTCCTTGGCTATTCACCACATGTCCTAAAAATTGGACTTCCTCGAGCCAGATGTCGCACTTTGAAAACTTTGCGTATAGTTGCTCTTTCTTTAGTAGCTCAAGAACTTGTTGCAAGTGGAGTTCATGATCAGTTTTAGACTTTGAATAAATAACAATGCCATCTATGAACACAATCAAAAATTGTCTAGATGGGCCTTGCATACTAAATTCATGTTATCCATAAAGACAATAGGAGCATTTGTTAACCCAAAGGCATAACCATAAACTCGTAGTGTCCATATCAAGTATGGAACACAATATTTGGAATATCATCATCGTGAACTGACATTTGATGATAGTTAGAACATAAATCGATTTTTGAGAATAGAGCAACTCCTTGAAGTTGATCAAAAAGGTCATCAATACGAGGAAGAGGGTATTGATTCGTGACAGTGAGTTTGTTGAGTTCACGGTAATCGATGTACATACGGAACGATCCATCTTTCTTCTTCACGAACAATACATGTGCACCCCATGGCGAAGAACTAGGGGGAATAAAACTTTTATCTGACTGTTCATGAAGTTAACTAGCTAACTCTTGCATTTCCGATGGTGCAAGTCGATAAAGTGACTTCGCCACAAGGCTCGCTCCTGGATTCAAGTCAATTTTAAACTTGACTTCATGCATTGGAGGTAGACCACTAAGGTCATTAAGAAACACTTCTAGAAAGTCTTGTACAATGGGAACATCCTTAATGTCTTTCCCTTTGACTTTTTTGTTGACTACATAGGCCAAGAAAGCCATCTAATTCTTAGTTTGACATTTTTGGGCTTCAGTACAAGACAGAAGCTTGAGCCCCTTGGAGGATTTTTCTACCGAAAACCTTCAATGTATCCCCCGAAGGTAAAAGAATTCGAATGCACTTCTCGAAACAAATGATTTCCACATGATGTTTGGCTAACCAATCCACGCCATTGATGACTTCAAAAATTCTAATTTTCATGGGAATAAGGTCAATAAGAAATTCATGCTCATTCAAACTCAAGATTCAATCATAAATAATGATGTCAACGGTGATGGGTTCCCCATCGGCTACTTCAACGGTGAAAGGCTTTTCTAACTTCTTATGCGACTTTACAAGTATGGGTTTGAATTCTAAATAGACAAGACTCTTATTGGCTCTCGAATCAATTAAGATGTACGCATATGAATTATTAAAAAGAAACATACACGTTCAGTTTTAAGACGTTTAACCATACAAGTAAAGCAACAAAAACATAGATTATAACATTAAGATTGAATTCGACATACCTTTCACTACGTCGTTATTTGTTTGTGCTTCATCTGTGTTAATGTTAAAAGCACGGCCACAAGCTTGTGGAACGTTACTGGGAGAGCGTTAAGGGAATTTTAGTCACTTAGAACACAACACACAATGAGGAGAGATAGTTAAGAACACTTAACAAATCAAATAGAGAACTGGTAACACAAGATTGACACTTAGAACACTAACAAATATGAGACAGAACAAGACCAAAAACAATACAAGTGTTTGGTTTAAAAGGATGTTGTATTTTTCTCTCAAGTTCTTTTACAAGTGTACAAGCATTTTTATAAGTTACAAAGACCTAAGATACTTATACTACATCCTACAGCCGACCATAGTCTAAAGGCCAGCTAGATACATGATTTAGAAAATAAAAAAATCAATGTAGAGTCAAAAGGAATATTGTCTTTCGACTAATGACTATGATATGCCATAGCTAACATCCTAATATATTACAAAAAGGATAAAAGTACATAAAGTAGAGAGTAAAGGACCCAAGACCTCAATGTACGGTTACCAAAAGAATGGACCTTTTCACTAACTTGTGAAAGTTGGTGAGTGAGTAAAGTTGTAGCAGAAAGTGGTCCAGCTTTATGGTAAAGTACATCAGATAAAAGCATGTCTTTAAAAGTCTTTAGAAGATAATATGTCTTCACTTCTTTGCTTTGGAAGATTTTGTCCTTGAAGCTTTGGAAGATTTCACTTTAAGCTTCAGAAGATGTTGGTCTTGGCTTCAGAATATTTTACACTTAGAGTATTTTCTAAGATAGTGTATCAAAACGTCTGAAGCATTCTACTCAACACTTGTGCATGCATGTAGGATAGACTTTTCGATGTTTTTGGATGGTTTTGGTTGCATCAGCCTTATACTAAACTTTACAAACTCCCCCTAGGCTGATTCTACCAAAACCTTTAAAGACTTCACATATCATCAGTCCTCATCATGATGATGACTAATCCTTTTTTTATTAGATGGTCAGGATCACTCAAACTCTCATAGTGTCTTCTCATTTTAAAGAGATCATGTAGAGGTAGACTAAACATGTCTTGCCATATATAGACATCTTTAACACCTTGATATGTGATAACATGCCACCTTTCTGGATTGGTAGTATAAGTCTAGGATAAGATGGGTATTCCTGATGCCAGAGGAGCTACTTGAATAGGAGTTGCTATAGAATCCTCTTGGTGCACTTCCTTTGGATGTTCCTACTCATCCTAAGGTTTAGAAAGGATGTTTCTTTCTTCTTCTTTGGCCTTGGCCTTGAAGGCATCCTTTTCTTCTCTTTGTTCCTTTTAATTGTGAAGACTATCCTGTAGCACCTGATTGATCTTCTTTGTCTTTCTCAGTTGGGGCGCCCTCTCTCACAGGTTCAGAAGGAGAGGGAGTCTGACCATGCTGTGGATCAAAAGACGAATCTTGCTAAGATTTAGCAGGAGGTTCAGGTTGTGTTGTCTCAGGTTGTTGAACCTTAACCTCCACTTCAGGTGGAGCTTGACTTGGAGGGGAGTGTAAGTCAATCAGCTCTCCACTCTTGCTTGATTACCCTGATATGCTCATCCATAGTGGATGGAGACATAGGGCCAAGTCTCCTTCCAAAGAATCCATACAGCTTCAAGAAGCTCTCCATCCTCTGCATGTTTGTATACTTCTTCATGCTCTTCTGGATGATGGCTTATGACTTAGAAGCTTCTTTCCTTAGCTTCCTTTAGTGTTCTTTCTTTCCTTCACCATCTCAAGTTCAAGTTGTTTGAGATACTCAACTCAACATAGTCATAGGATAAAGGAAGAAGTGCATCTGCCTCATAGAGGCCTATGGCACTCAAGTAGTTGATCATTTTGATCCTGTCTTCTTCTCTGTCTACTTGAGGTTCTTGTTGAACCACATCCTCATGTGCAGGACTTTCTTGAGCTGGGGAGAGAGTAGGCACATGCTTATATAATCTTTTGTTTCTTCTTTCATTTGTGCTAGTAGCTTAGCATCTTCTGCCTCTTTCTTCCCCTTTGACCATTCCATGTCAACCAATTCATTCAATTCCTCTAAGGGGAGAGAAATGACATTATCAATGTCATAGTTCCTGGCCTGCAAGTAATTGATCCTGACTGGCCTTAACTCATCATCATGAGTGTTTGGTCTGGGGGCAGTCTGGATAGTAATTTCCATGAGTCTTACAGACCTAGAAGAGGATTTTCTCCCCTTAGCTTCCTTTTCCTATCTCTCTCTCTCCTCCTCAATCTCCTCACATGTCATTTTTCTTTTCCTATTGTCACTCACAGACCTTTGTGACTTTGGGTGGAGAGAGCTTTGGCCTTCATTTCTTGGTGTAGCTTCCAGGCTCTGGCCAGAGAGAGGTTGAGTAGCACCTTCATGAGCATGTGTCATAAAAAGGGTATGAATCACTATAGTAGTTGATGATGATGAGACTGGGCTCTCAGGTTCTGCCACTGGGCCTTCAGTTAAAGTTTCCCTATTAAACTAATCTTAGGGTCTGATTGCCTTAGTCTCCTTCTGAAGCTGAACTCTGTAGTGATCCTGCCTTGGATTCTTTGAGCCAGCTTGTCAGATTGTCTTGACTGGCTTTGATTGACAAGTGGCATATTGACTAGATCCAGACCTTCATAGAATTTTAAGGTCTCAAAGTTAAAGACCTCTTGTTGTGCTTGAACACTAAGAATGATGAGCGATTTTTGTTGTTGTCAGTCCTTGAACTCTAAGAATGATGAGGGCTCTTATGTTGTTGTTATACCTCCACCCAATGATGTGATTTGAAGTTGTTGGAGATGACATACCCCTTGATATTCCTTCCTTAAATAGACTCTGTATGAAGGAGTCTATGGAGTCAACATTAATGTGAACTTGAGGAAGTTGTTGAGTATGCACAATTGCAATTGAGGATGGTGAGTCCTCAATGTCCATACTCTCAAAGAACTCCCAGGTTATACGACTGTAATGACTTTCTCCCCATTTTTGGTAGCATCACCCTCTTGCATAGGTGAGCTAGGAGTTAGGTCAATCACATCCAAAGGTTCTTGTGTTCCTAGTTGAGCTCTTCTTAAATGTCTCCTAGCTAGTTTTTCCTTAAGATAAGAAATCGCAAGTTGCTGATCATTGACCCTGTTTTGCAAGGTAGTCACTTGAGATTCAAGATGCTAACCTTGGAGGCTAAATAGGTGCATATTTTGGATAGTTTTTGCAGCTTTAGTCTCAAATTCCCCTTATCTTCATCAGAAGAATCAATGGGGGATATGATGATTGGACGAGAGTCCTCTCTCTCATCACGAGCTTTAGGTTCTTGCCTGCTAGATTTCCACTTCTTACTAGAAACCTCAGTTGATGTGTCAATGAGCTGAGTTGCCATGGTTGAGGTCTTAATGATGGAATCACTTGCAAAAGTGAGAGCCTCTTCCATATGGACATCCTGAACAGGTTCAGAAGTGTCCACCTCAGTAGCAGGTGACTGATGTGGGATATATGTAGGAGATTCAAGAGCACTCATCTCTCTTTGAGTAGGGGAAAAGAAGAGAGACTCATGGTACTCACTAAAACCTAAATCTTTGTTAGTATGGAAGTCAAGGTTGGGATAGGTTGGTTTAAGTCCAAAGGCTGAGGATGGTAATTGTCCCCTGAAGGTTGATCACTTGAGTGTTGAGACTCAGAGTGATGGCTTAAGACATTTGGGTTTATGAGCTCATCAAGTTGAGCATGAGGAACCTCAGCACTAGTCATTGAAGGAATGGTAGTGGTCTACTGTTCAGGAGAAGTAAGAGCTCCGGTGTCTACTTCTTCCTGTGTGGGTGAGTATATAGGGGCCTGCACAGACTAAGTAGTCTGAGTAGGGGTTTCTTTGTGATTTCTTTGGTAGGAGAGGATGATTTGTGGCTGTTGAGGTGGTTGAGATGTAGAAGGTATGGGTTCAACATTAGCTGGTGCTGCTAGGTTGTCACCTTGAGCAATGAGCTCTAACATTTTTGGGACACGGGCTGTTTCTACCCCATAGAAGCAACAGTGGGCTTTCTCAATTCTTTAAAGACTTCGGGCATCATTTGTCCCAATTTAGGAGTATTACCTATTCCCGTGAACTGTGCGCCCAGTTCACAGTTAAGAATGTATTGAACATACCTTGGGAACATGTAGTACTCTAAGGAGTCCAAGTTTGCAAGCAGATTTGAGTAAACAAACTAAGAGTACCTGAACTTGACTCCCTGAACCATCCTATGAACAATGAATGAGAGATCTTCACGAATCTTGTCCCATCCACCATGCTTGCTTGATAAGCTGTGGATAACCACATGGAGTAGGAATTTCTATTGGGATGAGACCTTCCCTTTCCTGAAGGTCTTGACAAAGAAGTCTCCCTCATAGTCCATCTGCACAAAAGAATGGTTAACAACTTCTTAGGAAAGAACACCTCACCTTCTTCATCATCCAGCTGAAGATGAGTGTTGATAATGGCCGGTGTGAAGAAGACTGTTCTCCCCTACACTGTGGCAGACAATGCCTTCTCCCCATCCATGACGACCTCTTGGCAGGTCTTCCGAAATCCTAGCAGTTGATCCTCATAAAGAGTAGGATCAAATGGTTAGGGAGGTGAAGTAGTTGGATAGAGTTAAGAAACGGTAAACCTCTGAGAAATAAGGATCTTTCTCAGAGTGTAACAGAGCAACTTGATTGTATTGCTTGCGTAACTGCATGGAGAAGTTTGGATCATTTATGAGTTAAGGGTGGCCATTTTATGGAAGCTAAGGATGAAGAAAAATGAAAGAAAGTAATTTTAGAGAGAAATTTGGGGTTTTAGGTCTGGAGGCAAGAAGGAGATGATTGGAAGAGGGGGGAACCATTGGGTTTATATGTGAAAATCAGACAAAGTTTAATGAGAGAGAATAAACTTTGAAATCCGGATGTCAGTCCCACCTCTAAAAAAGTTGTTTGCTTTTGCTCAAAGAGTAGTTTTCTTGGAAGTCAAAAAACTTCCAAAGGTAAATTATCTTTGGAAGTTTTAGTGAAAAAGTTTCCGAATCAAAAATGACTTCGGAAGATTTTCCTAAGAGTTATGAAATTTTTGCTTGGGAAGAAAAGCTAACACTTGAATGCTTTGTTCGAAGGAATAGAGCTTCCGAGAGTTAGTTTTGCTTCGGAAGAAAATATTCCTTGAAAACACATAAGTGTCTGAGACAGGTATTAAGCTTCGGAAGATACTTCATAAATTTCTTCTGAAGGTAAAATTACTTAGACAATTATTTGTTTTGAAGGTATGATTTTCTTCTGAAGATAAAGGCATATCTTCTGAACGATCAAAACTTTCAAAAATCTAAGGAAAGTCTTCAAAATATTTTCATCCAAAGAAAATAAGAGCTTATGAAACTGATGAACTAGACAACATAGGACACACAGATTTTAAGAAATAATAAGAATTAGTTTTAAGCAAAACCTACTCAAAGTTTATCAACCAATAGCTAATATAAGATATTTAAATATCTGTTCAACAAAAGCCTTTGTAAGCACATAAGCATATTGTTCATTTGTGTGAACTTTGACTAGTTTAATTAATCCCTTTTAAAAATTATATCTAATTAAATGATACCTGATGTTGATGTGTATAGTCCTTGAGTGCTACACAGGATTCTCTATGATAGAGATAGCACTATTGTTATCTATGTGAATGGGAGTCTCCTTAAAGTTTAACCCATAGTCAAGCATCTGATTTTAAATCCAAAGCATTTGAGCACATCAGCTTGCAGCAACAATGTATTTAGCTTTAGCAGTTGATGCATAGACACAAGATTGGTTCTTGCATTGCCATGAAATAACCCTTCCACTAAGAAACTAACATCCCCTAGATGTAGACAATGTAGTCATGTTGCGACCACCATAATCACTATCTCTATAAGCATATTTATTGAAGTTAGAATTCTTAGGATACCACAAACCAAGTGTTGAAGCACCTTCGAGGTATCTTAGAATCCTTTTGACTGTGATAAGGTGCGACATCTTAGGGTTGGCTTGATATCTTTCACAAATACATGTAGGAAACATGATATCAGGCCTGCTAGCTGTAAGATACATAAGAGACCTAATCATAGCCCTATAAAGGTGTTCATCCACACACTCTCCTGAAGATCAGGCCCAAGGAGTGGTTTCTTGCTATGGTGTCTTAGAAATCTTACTCTAAGTCATATTGAATCTTTTAAGTATGTCTTGCACATACTTTGACTGACTAATGAAGATCCCATCTTCAAATTGCTTCACTTGAATTCCCAGATAAAAATTGAGTTCTCCTATGGCTTTCATTTCAAATCCATCCTTCATCAGCTTCTCAAGTCTTTACAGAGCCTTGGATTAGTTGAACCAAAGATGATATCATCTACATATACTTGAACTAGAACTAATTCATATCCCTATCCGTTGATGAAGACAATGCCATCTATAGTACCCCTTTTGTTCCATGTTTGTAGACATAATGAGATAGTCTCATACCACTTCCTGAGTGCCTGATGCAGCCCATAAAGAGCCTTATCAAGTTTGCAGACATAATCTGGATGATTAGGATCTGCAATATCAGGTGGTTGTTTGATATACACCTCTTTATCGATCACTTCATAAAGAAAACCACACTTGACATCAAGTTGATACACCTTGAAGTTCTTGGATGCAGCATATGCCAAGAATATCGTAACAGCTTCTACTCTTGCTATAGAAGCAAAGACATCAATGTAGTCAATTCCTTCTTCTTGTGTTTATTCTTGAACAACTAGTCTAGCTTTATTCTTGATGATAATGTCTCTATCATCCTTCTTGTTCTAAACACCCATTTGGTTCCAATGGTAGCCTTCCCATGATAAAGAGGACAAAGGTTCCAAATTTCTGTCTAGCTTTATTCTTGTTCTAAACACCCATTTGAATAGAAGCAAATCCTGTTGGATAGCTTCAACCCAACTTCCATCCTTCAGAGGCTCATCGGTTTTCTTTGGCTCTATTTGGGATAAGAAAAAAGAGTGAAGCCAAACATCTGCGTCATGGGTTTGTCCTATTGTTCTTACCCTTGTGTCAACATCTCCAATGATTTTTGTGGTGGGGTGAGGCTTGTGGATCCTTAGCTGAGGGATCACAACTAGTTGCTAAAAGAGATCTAAATTAGAAAAATTTAGATCTGGCATAGATATTTCTCCCACCACATCAGCACACTTATCAAGAGAGACTTGATCCAATGAGTGTGTGACATCATTGATGTTGTCATCTATGGAGTGTTTATCAGCATCAAGAAAACCCTGATCACTATCACCACCTCCACTATTTTCTTCTACATTTAAAGTAGCTTAACTGATTGTGGAGCCTCTGGGCTGGAATTTGAAGGCATCCCAGATGTATCAGCTGAGTTTGTCATTGTGGTGCTAATAGACACTTCATTTACAGAAGTAGTTACAACTGGAGCTAAAGATGTGTTACTTGAAGGTTTTCTTTGCTCAAATCTTGGGTCAGGATCACTTGTTGATAAGATATCTGCATATCCTGAAATAGTCTCACAAAATTTGTTAAAACAGGGTAGTAATTAAATCAAGTTCAAATAGCCAATGAGGACTAGAACCAGCCACACAGGGTGTGTGTTCTTTGAAAGTCAGATTGGCTGACTCCTCAACAATTCTAGTTCTGAGATTGTATACTCTATAAGCCTTGGCTTGGCACCCAGTCAGTTTAGTTATGAGATCCTTGATCTCATTCCTAAAATTTATATGCTCATGTTTAGAACTAAAATGTTTTCTCCAAGTCCTCTATTTTTAGTTTATAATCACTTTTAGACTTTCTAAAATCAGCTTTTAAAATGTTTAATGACTCAAGATTAGATCTCATTTCAAGTTGCAGGACCTATATCTGTTAACTTTAATAATGCATTCTGGGGTACAGAGATGTTCTGATACCTTGGTTTCATCATGATCAGCCATCAGTGCTTGGTTGGAGAATCATCTTCCACATGAAAGCTCCAGTCAAAGCCTCCTTCTTCAAAAATGACAGCAGGTTGATGCTTTGGCTTCTCATTCTGGGTAGCCTTGTCAGTGTAGTTTGGTCTAGGTTGTGCTTGGCCACCACTTGTTCTTGGTGCCTGACACTCCTTAGCAAAGTGGCCCATCAAGCTACAGTTGTAACACTTGACTTTGCTTTTGTCCAGTCCAAACTTTCCACTAGTTGCGTTGCTGGGGAACTTCCTTCCAGCCCACTTGTAAAACTTCTTGGCTCTGTGATTGAGAAGAGCCATCTGCTGGACTATTTCCATGTACTCGAGATCATCTTGATGGATACAGTCTATGTCTTCAAGGGTGAAAATAGAGTTGCCACAACTTTCATCAGAAGACACAAAGGCTTGAGAAGAACTTGTCTCTTGGAATGGGCTTCCTTGAGTGTAGCTCTCCCTTGGTGTTTCAGGGAAGGTGATGAAGGACCCTTTTGTGAGTTGCCACGTAGCATAAGAGATGATGTTATGGTTCTATGCTATCCTTTCAACCACATGAAGGGCTGAACCCATTTGATTGTTAGAGTTTGCAAATGAACCTTGCATGTTCATCTCCATCTAGTAGCCATTGAGAATCCCATATAATTTTGTCAGAGTGAGAGTTTTTAGATTGTCAGTTCTCTTGATAACCACACAATAGTGTGTCCATTTCCTAGGAAGTAAGGACATGAAATCCTAACAATGTCTCTTTTTTCAAGAGCAAATCCTCCATCCACAAGGGTATCCACAATGTCAACATACCTGAAGTATTGTTGAGTCATGGTTTCACCAGCTTTGAAGGTGAAATTTTCAAACTGATGCTTCAGGAGATCCTTCTTGATCTCCTTAGCTTTAGAGGAAACCTTATACATCAGTTTTAATGCATCCTATAGCTGCGTAATTGTTTTGCATTTCTTGAAACTTCTATACATAGAGTTTGGAAGAGCAGTCTGAAGGGCTATCATGGCTTATTGGTCAATCTCTACTCTCTTTCTATCTTCATCTGAGTAGTTAGCCACGAGCTTGGGGATCACACCACCACTAGTATTAGAGGATGTGCTTGGTGTGTAAGGTCCATTTTCAACAGACTTCCACATTCCTGAATCTAGAGACTTGATGAAACCTTCCATTCTTTGGCACCAGGTGTCAAATTCATCAAGAGTGATCACTGGGCACTTGTTCATGGTTCTAGTTTACCATATCAGTTTTGGAAAGGTTACCATTTGAAAAGTTAGCTATTTTGTGTCTGTGAGGGATTTAAAGTTAGTGAAATCTTATATCAAGAGCCTGAAAGCTCTGATACCAAATATAGGACCGGTGAATGGTGGTCACTTAAACATAACATCACTATGAGGAGATTAGCTGACTAATCAAATAGTGAAAATGGATTAACCACAAGAGATGATACTAAGAACACAAGTGAATAAAAGATAGAACAGATGGCAAAATACAAAGGAGATGGTTTTCAAGATTGTAGTATACTGCTTTCTCAAGTTCTATTACAAGTGTTACAAAGCATAAAGGAAAGTTACAAGTATTTGCGATACATGTACTACATCCTACAGCCGACCATACTTTGAAGGCCAACTGCATACAATTGACTAGACATAAAACAAAATCAATTGTAGAGTCAAAAGGCAGATATCCTTTTGACTTGTGACTATGACATGCCATAGCTCACATCCTAATGTATTACAAAAAGGATAAAGTACATGAAGTAGAAAGTTATAGACTCAAGACCTCAATGTAAAGTTACTAAAAGCATGGACCTTTTCACCAACTCATGCAAGTTGGTGACTTTACAGAGTTGCAGTGGAAGAGGTCCAGCTTTATGTAAAGTACATCAGATAAGGCATGTATACTAAAAGTCTTCGGAAGAAATCTGTCTTCAAGTGTTGGCTTCGGAAGACTTTGCCTCTGAAGCTTAGGAAGACTTCATCTTTGGCTTCGGAAGATATTGGTCTTGGCTTCAGAAGATTTTACACTTAGAATATTTATGTTGCATGTGTGAAACATTCGAAGCATTCTTCTTCAATGCACTTGTGCATGCATGCAGGAGAACTTAAGTGTTTGAGTTGCATCAGCCTTAACATGTAGTCCTTACAAGGTGTCTCATCAAGGGAATGGATTTCTAAAGTAGTTATTGGTAAAACAGGGCTCTCAGGCTCTATCATTGGGCCTTTAGTCAAGGTTTTCTCTTTGAAGCTAATCTCAGGGTCTGCCTTAATATCTAAGTGACCAATGAGATTACCTGATTGCCTTTGTCTCATTCTAAGGTTGAACTCTTCATGGTAGTTGAAGGTCTGAAGAATGAAGACCTCTTGCTGACCTTGAAATCTTTGTAGAACTAGGCTTCTCTATCAGCATCATACATCCACCCTATGATGTAATTGGAAGTTCCTTGAGGTGGAGATGACACAACCCTTAGTATACCTTCCTCAAGAGACTGTGAGTGAAAGAGTCTATAGAGTCCACATCAATATGAACTTGAGGAAGTTGTTGAGTATGAACAATTGCAGTTAAGGATGGTGAGTCTTTAGTGTCCATACTCCATGAAGAACTCCTAAGTTCTGTGATGTAGTGACTTTCTCCCCCATTTCAGTAGCAGCACCCACTTGCATTGGTGAGCTAGGAGTTAGGTCAATCGCATCCACAGGTTCTTGTGTTCCTTGATGAGCTATTTTAAAGGTCTCCCAGCTAGTTTCTCCTTGAGGTAGGATATCTCAAGTTATTTATCATTGACCTTATTATGTAAGGTAGTCACTTGAGATTCAAGATGACTAACCTGAGAGACTAAATAGGTGCAAGTTTTGGATAGTTTTTGCACCTTTAGTCTAAAATTCCCCTCCTCTTCATCAGAAGAATCATTAGGGGATGAGATAACTAGAACAAAATCCTCAATCTCACCACCAGCATCAGGTTCTTGGCTACTAATTTTCCTTTGCTCACTAACAACTTCCAAAGAATTGTCAAGTGGCTGAGTTTTCATGGTTGAGGTCTTAATAATGTAATCACTTGCAGAAGTGAGAGCCTCTACCATATGGACCTCCTGAACATGTTCAGGATATCCACCTCTGGAATGGTTGATGATGTGTGCCCAAACAGGGGAGAGGTAAGAGCACTCATCTCTCTTTGAGTAGGGAAGAGTGAGAGATTCATGGTACTCACTAAATCCTAAGTCTTCATCATCATAGAAGTCAAGGCTGGGAATTGGTTGGTTTAAATCTAAAGTCCTCGGATGGTAACTTTCCATGAAGGTTGTTCCCTTAAGTGTTGAGACTCAGAATGAAGGCTTAAGGTTGTTGGGCTAATGAGTTCATCAGGTTAAGCATAAGGAACCTCGACACTGATTCTTGAAGAGATAGGAGTGGTTTGCTCCTCAGGAGAAGCGGGAGCTCCAGTTTTCACTTCCTCCTATGTGGGTAATAATATGGGGGCTTGCACAAACTGAATGCAGGGGTTCGTTTAGATCTTCTTTGGTAGGTGAGGGTGTTTGTGGCTGTTCTGGTGGTGGAGAGGTAGAAGGTGTGGGTTCAACACTAGCTTGTGTCGCTACATTATCACCATGAGCAATAAGCTCTAACATTTTGGGGACAAGGGTTGTTTCTACCCCAAAGAAGCCAAGAGTTGGCTTCTTCAAAATTAAAGATACCAGGCTTCATCTATTCCAATTTAAGAATATTATTTGTTTCCCTTAACTATGAGCCTAGTTCGTAGTTAAAAATGTGTTGAACATATCTTGGAAACATATAATATTCTAAGGAGTCCAAGGTAGCAAGAAAATTTGTATAAACAAACTAAGAGTACCTAAACATGACCCCTTGAACCATCTCATGCACTATGAAAGAAAGATCTTCAAGATTCGGTCCCAGCCCACATGCTTGTTAGACAAGCTGTGGATGACCACATGAAGTAACTACATCCACCAGGAGGAGATGTTCCCTTTCCTAAAGGTCGTGATAGAAAAATCTTCTTCATAGCCCATTTGCTAGATGGAATGGTTAACAACTTCTTTGGGAAAGGACAATTCACCTTCTTTATCATCAAGTTGAAAGTGGGTGTTGATAATGGCTAGAGTGATGAAGATTGTCCTCCCTTGCAATGTAGCAGATAGTGCCTTCTCCCCATCCATGATGACCTCTTGACAGGTCTTCCAAATTTCAAGGAAGTGATTCTTATTAAGAAAAGGATCAATGGTTAGGGAGGTGAGATAGTTGGATAGAGCTAGAAAACAGCAAACCTATGAGAAACTAGAATCTTTCACTGAGTTTAATAGAGCAACCTAATTATATTGCCTGTGAAGCTGCATGGAAAAATTGAGTCATTTTTGCGGTTGTTGTTGACCATTTTAGAAAGCTTAGAGGTGAAGGAAGTGAAGAACAAGGGTGGTTTCTTGGTGAATTTAGGTTTACTAAAGGTTTAGAGGTAGAAGAGAGTGAAAAGAGGGGGAATAGTTGGGTATATTTATGAATTGGATCTCAGACAAAGTTAATGAAAGAAGATAAACTTTGAAATCCGAATATCGCTCCCACCTCAGAAAAAGTGTTCTCTTTTACCCAAACGTTAGTTTTCTTGGAAGTCGAAAATCTTCCAAAGGAAATACTTCTTTTGAAATTTTGATGAAAAGCTTTCGAAGTTAATTTCGCTTTGGAAAATATTCCAAAGAGTTTTGAAAATTTTGCTTCGGAGGAGATAAACACTTGAAAGTTTTAATAAAGACTTCTGAGAGTTAATTGCTTTTGGAAGAAAAATGTTCTTTAAAACATACAAGTATGTTAAGAAGAATTAAGCTTGGAAAGATATTATGAAAATTTCTTTTGAAGCTAAATTCTTTCAAGTAGTTGTTTGTTTTGAAGACTTAAATTTCTTCCGACGGAAAAAGGATATCTTCCGAACGATCAAAAATTTTCAAAAATTTAAGGAATGTTTTCAAAAAGATTTTTGTTCTTCCAAAGTAAACAATGGTTTATGTAAGTGATAGAATAGACAACTTAGGACGCACAAATGTTTTAGAAATAATATGATTAAGATTGAGAAAAAACTATGTAAAGTCTATCATCCTAATAACTAAGACAAGATACTTAGATCTTTACTCATCAAAAGCCTTTGTGAACTGGTCAGCATATTGTTCATTTGTGTTAGCTTTGACTGGTTTGATTAATCCCTTCTTAAAATTTTCGCTAATCAAATGATACTTGATATTGATGTGTTTTGTCCTTGAGTGCTACACAAGATTCTCTGTGATAGAGATAGCACTATTGTTTCCTATGTTAATGGGAGTCTCGTTGATGTTGAATCCATAATCTAGCATTTGATTCTGACCCAAAGCACTTGAGCACTACAACTTGCTATAGCAATACATTCAGCTTCAGCAGTTGATGCAGATACATAGGATTGCTTATTGCATTGCCATGAGACAACCCTTCGTCCAAGGAACTCACACCCCTGTGATGTCGACTTTTCAGTCATAATGCATCTAAAATAGTCACTTTCTATATATGCATACAGATTAAAATCAATATTTTGGATACCAAAGGACAAGTGTTGGTGCACCTTTGAGGTATCTTGAAATTCTCTTGACAATGAGTAGGTGTGACATCCTGGGGTTGGCTTGATATCTTACACAAACACATGTGGCAAACCTGATATCAGACCTACTAGCTATCAGGTACATAAGAGACCCAATCATAGCCCTGTAAAGGTGTTCATCCACACACTCCCCCTCAAGATCATGCCCAAAGGAGTGGTTTCTTGCAATGAGTGTCTTAGCAATCTTACAATTAATCATGTTGAATCTTTCAAGTATGTCCTCGACATACCTCACTTTAATTCCTAGAAATAGTTTTGTTCCCCCATGGAACTCATTTCAAATCTATCCTTTATTAGCTTTTCAAACTCTTTGTAGATCTTTGGATTAGTTTATCTAAAGATTAGGCCATCTATAATACTTGAAATAGCATTAAGTCATTCCTTGTTCCTTTTATGAAGAGAGTTCCATCTATAGTACCTCTTTTGTAGCCATGCTGACAGAGATACCAAGATAGTGTCTCATACCACTTTTTTGTTGCATTATGCAACCCATAGAGAGCTTTATCAAGCTTGCAAACATAATCAGGATGATCAGGATCCGCAAACCTAGGTGATTATTTGACATACACCTTTTTATCAGTCATCCCATAAAGAAAAGCACACTTGAATCAAGTTGGTAGACCTTGAAGTTCTTGGATGCAACAAAAGCTAAGAATAACCTAATAGCTTCCAGACTTGCAACAGGAGCAAAGACATCTGTGTAGTCAATTCCTTCTTCTTGTGTTTACCCTTGAAAAACTAGTGTTGCCTTTTTGATGATAAGTTCTCTATCATCCTTTTATTCCTAAAAACCCATTTGGTTCTTATAGTAGTCTTCCCATGAGGAAGAGGACATAGGTTTGAAACCTTTTGCCTTTTGAATTTGAAGTAACTCCTCCTACTAGCTTCAACCCAACTTTCATCCATCAGAGCCTTATCAATATTTTTAGGCTCTATCTGAGATAAGAAACATAAATATTTGCATCATGGGTTTGTCCTCTTCTTTTTACCCCCGAATCAACATCTGTAATGATGTTTGAGGTGGGATGAGACTTGTGGATCCTTAGCTGAGGAATCATAACAAGTTATTAAGACAGATCCAAATTAGAGGAATTTAGATCTGGTATTGAGGTTTCTCCCACCACATTAGCACACTTATCAAGTAAAACTTGATCCAATAAGTGTGTGACTTCATTGATGTTATCTTGAATAGGATGGTTGTCAGCATCAAGAAATGCTTGATTACTGTCATAATCACCATTCTCCTCTCCTACACTTGAAGCTCCTGCCTCTGAGTTTTGTGCCTTTAAGCTGGAATTTGATATCATTTCAGATGTATTAACTTAATTTGTCATTGTTGTGTTGATCAGCTCTCCATTTGCAGGGTTAGTTATAACTAGAGCTAAAGTATTGTTGCTTGAATGTCTTCTTAGTTCAAATCTTGGATCAAGATCACCTATTGGTAAAATATTAGTGGACCATGAAAGATTCTCACAAGATTTGTTAAAACAATTGGTAAATAAATCAAAATAAAATGGCCAATCAAGACTAAAACCATTTACACTGGGTGTGTGTTCGATGAAGGTCACATTGGCTGACTCCTCAACTATTCTGGTTTTGAGATTGTATACTCTATAAGCCTTGGCTTGATAAGAGTGTCCAATGAAGTGTCCATCATCTAATTTCTCAACAAACTTGGAAATTTGATCTTTGGTATTCAAGATGGTGCAAGGACATCCAATGACACGAGAAAACCAATGAAAGGTTTCCTCTTGTGCCAAAGTTCATAAGGAGTCCTACTATGTGACTTAACTACTAAATATCAATTTTGCATATAGCAGGCAGTGTTGACTGCCTTTGCCCAGAAGTGATAGGCAGCTCAAAGTCAACAACATAGTTCTTGCAGCTTCATACAGTGTCCTAGTTCTCCTCTCAGCAAAACCATTTTGTTTAGGAGTCCTATGAGCACCGTATTGCCTTGTAATACCCTTTTCCTCACAAAATGTATCAAGGATTTGGTTCTTGAATTCGATTCCTTGATCACATCTTATGGTCTTGACCATGTGATCAGATTGATTCTCAATCTTTAAGATAAAGTTCTTGAGAATGTTAAGGGTCTCATTATTAGTTCTAAAAAAGAAGACCCAAGTGATCTTGTGAACTTACCAATGATCACCAAACAATAAGAGGTCCTTCCTAAACTCATTACATTCTTGGGGCTAAAGAGATCCATATGTAACAAGTGTAGGGGAGTAGTGGTGGAGTTTCTTTCCTTTGGCTTATGAGATACCTTGTGTTGCTTCCCTTTGAGGCATGTAACATAGTGGTCATCACTTGTAAACTATTTCTTTGTCATTATAGTTACTAAATCATTCTTAATTAGTTTATTCATGTTTTTAAATTTTACATGGCATATTATTTTACACTAGAGGAAAGACTCATCACTATTTGCTTTAGATAGAAAGCATGAAACTTCTCGTGAGAGAGATGTTTCTTGCAAGTCCATCTTGTAATCTTCCCTTTTTCAAGCGCTATGAGCTGGATATGCTCATGGGGAATGACCACCCTGGGCTTGAGAACAATGCATGCATGCTTAGTACAGAGCATGTTATGTATCTGATCACAAAATTGAGATACACTCAAAAGATTGTATCCAAGCTCCTTGACAAAGTTTACATTCTCAATGCTGGGATTACAGTTTATGACCTTGCCTCTTCTGGTAATGTAAGTATTAGCATCTCTCTCAAAAGCAACTGGTCCTCCATTAATCTTTTCAATCTTTTGGAGTAGCGACCTATTGCCTGTCATGTGCCTAGAACAACAAATATAAATGATCCATACGTCTCTCTTTGTCTTTAGCTATCTCTGCGCAAAAGATGGTTAGTTACATTTGAAAAACCATGCCTTATTGGTCTTGGACTCATTAAAAGAAGTTGAAGGTAATGCAACAGTAATAGATCCTATAGTCATGTTAGAAGGATTTTTTGCTCATGTTGATGAAGAATTTTTAGTCACTTGGTCTTTATTTGTGTTCCACATCACCTTTAGAAGCTTAGACTTGACCTTCAATACTTTGGAAGTTTTGCTGACTTTGGAAGTTTTGATTACTGGACCTTTGGAAGATCTTGCCAACATTGCAGCAAGCTTCAGTGCTTTAAAACTATTACCTTCTTCCAAGACCAAATTTTCTTCTGAAGGCAATTTTCCACTTGCCTTCATCTTCATTTTGGAGCTTTCGAATGAAAGAGATTTTCCTTCCGAAGCTTGGTTCTTCTTGAAATTCTTAGAAGTATCATTCTTGGTCATGTGAAGAGTGCCTT
Organism: Flaveria trinervia; assembly: GCA_025506515.1. Lineage (NCBI taxonomy): Eukaryota > Viridiplantae > Streptophyta > Magnoliopsida > Asterales > Asteraceae > Flaveria > Flaveria trinervia. The sequence goes on from CM046444.1 coordinate 42,964,703, forward strand.
TTGGATTGTATGGACAATCCATAGCAAGATAAGAGGTACTCTCACACATGGCACATTCCATCTTCTTCTTCCTAAAAGCCTTATTCTATGAACAAGGCTGAACTTGATCATTTTCTTCTCCAGCTTTATCTTTACCACTTCAAATACCACAAAGATAAAAACTTGTTTCTGCTTAGAGTTAAAGGTGGCCTTGATCTCTTGAGCCTTCATTGCTTTTCTCTTCCTCTTCCTGATCAAGTTCTTCTCATAGATTTGGTCATCCTAATCTTCTTACTCTCCTTAGAAGGATAGTGACCCTTCATAGAATCATGTTCGTCATTACTCTCAAAGGCATTCTCCACTATCTCTTCTTCATCCTTTTCAATTAAGGGGACTATGAGCGAAAGCTCATCTTGATAAGTTCCACACCTAGGAGATCTTAGAGAGAAGCTTGTGTGTGAGGAGCTATCTCACTAGATCCCAGTCCCTGCTTATTCTACTAAAAAAAATATTTTCATGCAAGGAGGAGGATAAAATGTTCTTGAAGGTCTTTTCTTCAAGAACACATTTTTTTGCCTTGGCTTTGTTGATCACAAGCTCAACATGGCATTCAGTCAACTTAGTTATGATCTTTGATTTGAGTCCTGTAATTTGTCTACTCATGCTTAAAAGTTGATATAGTTTTCTCTAAGTCATCTATCTTTAACTTATTGTCATTTTCAGCTCATTTAAAAATAGATTTTAATATATTCAAGGACTCAAGATTAAATCGCATCTCTATGTTGTAGGACCTATATCTATTTACTTTAGCAATACATTCAGGTTTATGGAGATGTTCTAATACCTTTACTTCATTATGGTCTGCCGCTTGGTTTGGAGATGCATCTTCTACCTAAAAGCTTCGGTCATAGCCTCCTTTTTGAAAAACAACTAACGCTTGCTGCTTTGGCTTCTCAGTCTGTGTGGATTTCTTAGTGTAGTTTGGTCTGGTTTCTGCTTGGCCGCCATTTGTACTTGGTGCCTTGCACTCTCTTCAAAAGTGTCTTATTTGGTTACAGTTGTAACACTTGACTTTGCTTTTATCCAGCCCAAACTTTCCACTAGTTGTATTGCTTAGAAACTTCCTTCATGTTTTCTTGTAGAACTTCTTGGCTCCATGAGAGAGAAGAGCCATCCGTTGGACTATTTCTATGTACGCCAAATCATTTGGATGGATATAGTTCGTGTCCTCAAGGGTGAATAGAAAGTTGCCTATGCTTTCATTAGAAACACAAAGTCATAAGAAGAGTTGTCTCTTGTAATGGGCTTCCTTGAGTGTAGCGTTCTCTTGGTGTCTCCAGGAAGGTGATGAAAGGACCCTTTTATAAGTTGTTCCGGTAGCATATAAGATGATGTTGAGGTTCTTTAGCATGTAAGTTGATTGCTGGAGTTACCAGATGAACCATGCATGTTCATCTCCATCTAGTTTCCACTGAGAATACCATAAAACTATGTCAGGGTGAGAGTCTTAAGGTTCTCATTCCTCTTGATAACCACGTAGTAATATGTCCATAGGCTAGAAAGAGAGGTCATAAACTTCATTATATTGTCCCTCTTCTCAAGACTCACTCCAACATCCACTAGAGTGTCACAATCACAACATACCTGAATTATTGTTGAGTCATGGTTTTACTTGTTTTAAAGGTGAAGTTTTCAAACTTCTACTTTAGGAGATCCTCCTTGTTCTCCTTGGCTTCAGTTGACCCCTCATACATTAGCTTAGGTGCATCCCACAAATGCTTGGCTGTTTTACACTTATTGAAGCCTCTGTATATGGAGTTTGGAAGATAAGTTTGAAAAGCTGTCATGGCGTTCTGATCAATCTTTACTTTCTTCCTGTCTTCATTTGAATAACCAGCCATGGTCTTTGGAATCATGCCACCTCCAGTAGCAACTGAAGAAGTGCTTGGAATGTAAAGTCCTAAGACAATAGATTCCCACATCCTAGAGTTTATTTTGTTACTTGATGTAACCCTCTATTCTTTGTCACCAAGTGTCAAAGTCTTCAGGAGTGATGAGTGGGGACTTTGTCATGGTTCTAGTTTCCATATCAGCTTTAGTAATAGCTGCCATTAAGATGTTAAGTGTTTTGTGTGTGAGGGATCTTAAGATAGTGAGATCCTACAATAAAGAGCCTAGAATGCTCTGATACCAATTACAGGACCGTTTAAGAGAGTTCTAGTCACTTACAACACAACACACAATGAGGAGATCTTACAAGCATTTTTATAAGTTAAAAAGACTTGAGATACTTATACTACATCCTATAGCTGGTCATACTTTGAACGCTAGCCAAATACATGATTTGGACAACAACAAAATCAATGTAGAGTCAAAAGGCAAATTGCCCTTTGACTAGTAACAATGACATGCCATAGCTCACATCCTAATATATTACAAAAAACGATAAAATACATAAAGTAGAAAGTAAGGATTCCTGACCTCAATGTACAGTTACTAAAAGCATAGATGTTCACACCAACTTGTGAAAGTTGATGAGTCAACATAGTTACAGCAAAAGTGGTCTAGCTTTATAGTAAAGTACATCAGATAAAAACATGTCTTTAAAAGTCTTCGGAAGATAAAAACTTTGTCCTTGAAGCTTCAGAAGACTCTTCTTTAAGCTTCGGAGGATATTATTCTTGGCTTCAAAAGATACACTTAGAGTATTTTCGAAGATAGTGTGTAAAACTTCCAAAGCATTCAACTCAATACTTAGTGCGTGCATGCACGATAGACTTTTGGATGTTATTGGATGTTTTGGATGCATCAGACTTATACAGAACCTTATAGTTACCTGCTAGACGAGGGCATTGTGGGCAATGATGTAGCATTGTTCGGTGCACGATGACAAGTAGCAACTAAGTGACCATATTTCCCGCACTTTGAGAAAATACGACACGGATTATTTAACTCATGGTGATACTTGAAAATTTTACACAACGGTTAGGGGCCAACCTAGGCTCTAGCTGCAGGAGCTTGTGTAGCAGGAGCAGGTTGCCTTTGGGGTACTTTTGGTGTTGCCACAACAAATTTTCGGGCAGGAGTAAACTTCCGTTTCTTGTTGTTGTATGATGGTTCATTGTTGACCTCCTTGGTTGCTTCAGGAGCCACCTTTTAAACCTTTTTCTCACCTTTTACAGACAAGATGCCCGCTCTAATGTGATACTCAATTAGTTGAGCAGTGATAGTAATTACTTCCTCTAGTGTTGTGGGTTTACTCCCCACCATACCATCTTGAATTTGAGGTGGTACCCCCTTGTCACACCGAAACCTTGATGGTGGAATCGTCAAGATGTGAGGGTTACGATTGTTCACAACCACATAACGCTATTATTTATTCCAAAAATTATAGCCATAAGTTTCAAATGTAAATTATAACTATAAGTCTCAAATAAGAAATCAACATAACGTAAGATGAAATAATTCAAGACAACTAATTTATTTAACTAGGTCTATTCCTAGATGTGAAAAAGCTTCAAAGAGGACAATCAAACTGTAGGATTCTATATGTCCAAGACACGTAGAATATTGATGCGGTTAGTACGTTATGATCCAAGTCGGTTATATCCAATAACAAGATTTGCAAACACAAACAATTATTTAATTGACGATATGATCATGCAATTAAATAACCACACCAAATTTAGAAAATAGGTTTTCTAAATAAGTTGCATATGAGATGGAACAACTTATTAGGATATTTTGTTCAAGAATATTATTTGTAATGTTATTTAAGTAGGTTAGATAACATCAAATAATAAAAAGGGTGTATAACTTATACAATTAAATGGTTAATTGTATAACTTATTAAGTGACTAAGTTTAATATAATGTGTGTGTTTGTTTAAGAGGGAAAACCCCTTTTAACTTATTTTCGGCCGCCCCATTGAATGGGATTGGCTCCTTTTCCTTCCATGAAAAGACACATAATTAAACAAGTCCCACACTCAATGTTTGATGATTCTCTCAAAAAGGACATGCAAAATTGAACAAAACTCTCCTCTCTCTCTAAAAGCTCTCGGCACAAGCAGCAACATTTGGAGTTTTTGAGTTGTTTTGGTGGTGTTTCTTCCTAACAAGAAGGTGTTTTGCAATCAAGCTTGGGGTATACAAGCTTGAGAGGACCTCCTTTGGTTCCTTGGTCGATTTCATGGACAACATCATCTTCCATTCTCGAACATCTTGCTGCTGAAAGGTAGATTATGGCAGCTTCTTCATAGCTGCCCATAATGTGTTGTTTGCATTTTCATAGTAAGCATCATTCACATATAAAAGATTCTCTTTTTCTTGGGTTTGTTTAAAACTTATAACATCAAAATAAATCTGGATTTTCAGTTTATAAACATTGTTATAATGTTCCTCTTCCGCTGCGTTTTTCAGAAAGTTTAATAAGTTGAACTTTGATTTTATCTTCTAACAAACCCAATCAATGGCATCTAGAGCCGTTTTTCACATATCTTGTATGTTGAATCCCTAAACTTTCAAGGTTATATTACACATGGTTGTGATTAAACCTTGAAAGATATGTATGTTGATATGTGTATTGTTTGGACATGTTTAAAACCCGAAATCTCAGTTCATGTTGGCTGAAATTTTGTGGGTTTTAGTGGGAATTCTTGTTATATTTGGATGATATGATGGATTTTTAGTTAGTGCATAACCTAGCTTTTGGCCTTGTGCTGTTTAGATGAATGCAATGGTTGTTTTTGTTTATTCAATGGGGTTGTATATTAATTTATTTGTGCTTTGTTTAAAAATGTAATTTATTTATTATTGGGTTGTAATAAATAGATTAGGTGTATTTTTCATTTTACTAGATATCTTGTATTAGGACTTAATATCTTGTAATATGAAGACCTACGCGTTGGAAGCACAAAGGAAGGTCATAAGAGAAACATGGAGCATTTTGGATGCGGTTTCAAGTGGGAGGCTTTTGGAAGCTTTCTATGTGTTTTGTTATGACCTTAGGAATGCCCTATGGACCACACTTGTGATGGGAAACAAGTGTGGACCACTTTAGATGCTATGGTTATGCACATATGCTATGTTGTTTTGTTTATATTATTGTGGTTGATGGCATGTATGTGGTATTTGCTTTATCAATCCTATCCATGATCAAAACAAACTAATTAAATGATTCTTAATCATTAAAAGGAAATAAAAGTTTATTAAAATGATTTAATGATTTTAAAGATTAAAATGGGTTTTAATCAAAGGATCATAGGGTATCTTGTATTTGAAAGCATGCAAGTACAAGTACATAGAGTTTTCTAAACTAGAATTATGAAATCTCTAAATATTTTTTAACAAGTTTAACACCGTCCTTTTGCACAACACTTGAGTCATTTGGAAACTCTTGATGGGATAAAGGTCACCTAACCATTTAGAAGGAACTTGTGACTTAAGGTGGGGATACCACATTTGTGGGATAAAGGTCACCTAACCACTTATGTTGGTAAACTCACATGTGTGTGCAAGTAGGGTAACTTGATTTGCAAACCATGTTAAATGGATCACCTACAATATGGTTTCCAAATGGTGTTGATGGGATTAACATACCGACTTTACATATGATGTTTAAAGTCGATCTCATACCTCTAGAAGTTGCAAATGGTTGCAACCGTCAATCATTGACCACCTTATTAATTTAAATCGTGGGATAAAGGTCACCTAACCACAATTTAAATGTAATGTTGGGTTCTAGATTTTAATATGAAAATGACCTTAAAAGGTATTAATTATTCAAAATAACAATATCGAAAATACTAAAATAGATCTTTGTTAAATTTTGTTGATGGCCACCAATAATGATAATCATGATAATTCTTCCGCGTCCGCCCAATCATTGCGAGCGATTCTCCAAAAGGAACGTCTAAATCATAACAATTTCATTGATTGGTATCGAAACTTAAGAATCGTTCTCAAGCAAGAGAGACGATCATAAATTTTAAACGACCCTATCCCTGATCAACCTGCTGAGGATGATGAGGAGGCCTATAAGGATTGGCTTAAGTACACTGAGGACTCCGTCCAAGTGTCTTGTCTCATGCTGGCGAGCATGACTCCGGATCTCCAAAAGGAGTATGAACATCACGGAGCTTATGACATGATAACCAACTGAAGGAAACGTTCCAACAGCAAGCAAGGGTTGAGCGCTTCGAAACGGTTCGAGCACTCCATGCATGTCGTATGGACGACAACCAATCTGTTTCATCTAATGTACTTAAGATGAGAAGCCACATTGACTGCCTCCAAAGTCTTAATTGTCTTGTCTCGAAGGAATTGGCCACGCATTTGATCCTCAATGGCCTTACCAAGAAGTTCCAGACATTCGTGTTAAACTACAATATGAACGCTTGGACAAAAGCATTGGTGAGCTTCACTCAATGCTCAAAACGGCCGAGGTGGCCATGGGTAATAGGATTTTACCCGTTCTCACCATCAACGAAGGTGGGAACAAGAAAAGGCCTCATCCCGCACCCAAGTCAAAGGCTGCCAAGGGTAAGGGACCCGGATAGGGAAAACGGAAAGGGACGACAAGGGTGCCACCCAAACAACAAGAGAAAAAGCAAAAGGTTGCTACTAATGACCCATGCTTCAAGTGTGGGGAGATTGGACATTGGGCAAGAAATTGTCCTATCCATCTCCAAGAGTTGAAAGCAAAGAGGGTTGCCGGGCAAACCTCAGGTACAATATACATTATCATATTGATTTAAACATGATATCCTCTAAAACATGGGTATTAGATACCGGATGTGGAACTGACATTTGCAATTTGTTACAGGGGTTCAAAAGAAGTAGTAACTATAACAATGGGGATGTTAGCCTGTACATGGGCAATGGGGCTAAAGTTCAAGTTGAAGACCGTGGTGACTACAGCTTGAAACTTCCAAATGGTTTCGAAGTCACTTTGAACAATATTTTGTATGCTCCTAGTTTGACTAGGAATATTATTTCTGTAGCCCTGTTAAAACAATTTGGATATGTATTATCTTTTGTTGAAAATGATATTCATGTTTCTTTAAACAATATGTTCTATTTTAAAGCTATTCCCATTAATGGTATTTATGAATTGATTCATGAAAATACTTTAAATAATTCATTGCACCAAACTAACACCAAGAAACTCCAGTTGGATATGAGTGATACCTATCTTTGGCATTGTCATCTTGGTCATATAAACAAGAAACGTACACAAACACTTCAAAAGAATGGTCTTTTAAAAACAAATGAATGTGATTCATTTGATGTATGTGAATCTTGTTTACAAGGAAAAATGACTAAGGCACCCTTTAGTGGAACTAACAAAAGGGCAAAAGATTTATTAGGAATCATACATTCGGATGTATGTGGTCCTTTTAAGCCAATGACTAGGAATGGTGAAAGATACTTCATTACCTTTACCGATGATTATAGCCACTATGGGTATGTGTACTTATTAAGGCACAAAGATGAAGCTTTTGAAACGTTCAAAATCTTCATGAATGAAGTAGAAAATCAACTCAACAAGTCAATTAAAGTTCTTCACACCGATAGAGGAGGTGAATACCTAAGTGATGCCTTTCAAGATCATCTTAGGAGTTGTGGGATTGTCTCACAACTCACTCCACCTAGAACACCACAACATAATGGTGTGTCTGAGAGGAGGAATCGAACCTTATTGGATATGGTCCGATCTATGATGGCTAGAAGCACATTACCTCTATCATTTTGGGGTTTCGCTTTGCTCTCCACGGCCCGTATTCTAAATATGGCCCCAACCAAAAAGGTGGAAAGGACACCCTTTGAGAAATGGCATGGAAGAGTTCCATCCCTATCATACTTAAGGGTCTGGGGTTGTATGGCTTATGTTAAGACTCCCACCCCAAACAAATTGAAAGTCCGATCCACCAAGTGTATCTTTGTTGGATATCCTGGAGATTCTATGGGATATTATTTCTATGATCCACTGGAACAAAAGGTGTTTGTTGCCAGAAAGGGTGAGTTCTTAGAAGCAAAGTTCCTTATGGAAGAAACTAGCAGTAGAACAGTGGATCTTGAGGAAGATCAAGGACCACAACCCGATGCACGTTTGGTTGAAACTAGCACTCAACATGAGGATGTTGAGGATGATCAAGTGGTTGATCAATATACACAAAACGTTCGCAGATCTAATAGAATTAGTAATCCACCCGAAAGATATGGATTTTTTGTAGATTGATGCTATGTAGTAGATTCCGATGAACCAACCACCTATCGTGATGCAATGTCCAATCTGGATTATGACAAATGGCTTGAAGCCATGAACGTTGAGATGCAATCCATGTATGACAATCAAGTATGGGACTTAGTTGTACCACCTCTTAACTCCAAAGTAGTTGGAAGTAAGTGGGTTTTCAAGAAGAAAACCGATATGCATGGAAACTTGGATACTTATAAGGATAGGCTTGTAGCAAAGGGTTTCACTCAAACTCAAGGGGTTGATTATGATGAAACCTTCTAACATGTTGCGATGCTAAAGTCTATAAGGATATGTTTGCTATAGCTGCTCATTATGATTATGAGTGACGATCCAAAACATCCTAATAAAGTATGCAAGTTAAAGAAATCAATCTATGGATTGAAACAAGCATCGAGGAGTTGGAATCACCGTTTTGATGAAGAAGTAATCAAATTCGGATTCATCAAGAACACTGATGAAGCTTGTGTATATAAGAAAGCTAGTGGGAGCATCATCACTTTCCTAGTATTGTATGTAGATGACATACTACTATTTGGAAATGACATTCCAACCTTGGAAGGTGTAAAAACATGGCTTGGAAGTTGTTTTTCCATCAAGGATCTTGGTGAAGCTGCCAATATTCCGAGAATAAAGATCTATAGGGATAGATCAAGGCGGTTGATTAGTTTAAATCAAAGTGCCTACATTGATAAAATCTTGAAAAGGTTCAAGATGGAGAACTCTAAGAAAGGTACGGTACGTATTCAAAGAGGAACGATATTGAGTACGACTCAATGTCCTAGCTCAAAGGATGAGCAAGATAAAGTGAAGGTAATCCCATATGCATCAGCCATTGGATCCATCATGTATGCAATGATATGCACTCGGCCGGACGTGTCATGCGCCTGAAGCTTGGCAAGCCGATACCAGCAAAATCCTCGAAACAGTCATTGGATGGCTGTTAAGAACATACTTAAGTACCTAAGGAGGACAAAAGATATGTTCCTAGTCTATGGATCTGGTGATGAGGAACTCGTTGTAAAAGGTTACACGGATGCGAGTTTCCAAACAGATCGTGATGATTCACGGTTACAATCGGGATATATTTTCATTCTCAATGGAGGAGCGGTCTCTTAGAAGAGCTCCAACCAGGATGTGGTGGCCCTATCAACTACATAATCAGAATACGTTGCCGCCTCATTGGCAGCTTAAGAAGCTGCATGGTTGAAGAAATTCATTGCCGATGTAGGGGTTGTCCCTTCCATTCAGGACCCCCTAGAGATCTTTTGTGATAACGAGGGTGCGATTGCTCAAATCAAGGAACCTCGTGCTTATCAAAAGACTAGGCACATTGAGCGGAGATTCAACTACATACGAGATGAAGTTAAAAAGGAAAAGATATGTATTCGCAAAGTTCACACGTATCAGAACATTGCACATCCTCTCACGAAGCTCCTTGAAAAGGCAAAGCATGAAGGTCATACTTTTGCCATGGGACTTCGTTATTCTAGTGATTGGATTTGATCGGTAAATTTTGTATTTTGATATGTGGAACTCTTTATTATTTGAATAAAATTATTTGGTTATAATGTTTCAATTGATGTTCCAATTTAGCATGTTTAATCCATGAGTAAATTGTTTACTCTAAACGTCCGTAGTCATTCAGACTTGTGGGAACAAGTGTGAGGGTAAGATTATTATGAACTTGGATTGGTTGATATTCATAAAGATGAATATAGAGCAATGGGTTGCTTCCAAGGTTCATAGATATTTGTTGGATACAAATATTAGACTAACCCACATCTCAAATTTTACTACATGGAATCTTATTGATTGATCATAAGTAAATTTGAGTAAAGGCGAATATCATTTGGTATCCTCAGACCTGAGATACATATTGGGTTTTAATATTCACCAAGTGTCATACCTTGATCTGGTTATCCGCTGTTCTGAAATAATGGACAGTACATGAGACTATGTTCAGGAGTGACACGAGGTGTTTGTGAGAAACGTATGTAGTCAAGATGGGATTTGTTCCTCTTATTCGTTGAGAGCAAGATGTCTAAGGCCTGATTAAGTTAAATCAACAAGGAATGATCATTCTGTGTCCTTGGATTTAACATGACATCCGTAACAAAAGGACAAATGATTAATTCACCTAAATCATTTCAAGTAGGAAACTTGAATGGGATGATGTTATTGAATGGCTATAAGTCATGCATATTAAGGGTAGTAACCGTTGTTAGGCGGTATTTACTGCTTGCATCAATCTTCTATGAATCTTGTGCAAGTGGAAGATTGTAGGATTCTATATGCCCAAGACACGTAGAGTATTGATGCGGTTAGTACGTTATGATCCAAGACGGGTTATACCCAATAACAAGCTTTGCAAACACAAACAATTATTTAATTGACGATATGATCATGCAATTAAATAACCATACCAAATCTAGAAAATAGGTTTTCTAAATAAGTTGCATATGAGATGGAACAACTTATTAGGATATTTTGTTCAAGAATATTATTTGTAATGTTATTTAAGTAGGTTAGATAACATCAAATAATAAAAAACGTGTATAACTTATACAATTAATGGTTAATTGTATAACTTATTAAGTGACTAAGTTTAATATAATGTGTGTGTTTGTTTAAGAGGGAAAACCCCTTTTAACTTATTTTTGGCCGCCCCATTGAATGGGATTGGCTCCTTTTCCTTCCTTGAAAACACACATAGTTAAACAAGTCCCACACTCAATGTTTGATGATTCTCTCAAAAAGGACATGCAAAATTGAACAAAACTCTCCTCTCTCTCTCTAAAATCTCTCGGCACAAGCAGCAGCATTTGGAGTTTTTGAGTTGTTTTGGTGGTTCTTCTTCCTAACAAGAAGGTGTTTTGCAATCAAGCTTGGGGTATACAAGCTTGAGAGGACCTCCTTTGGTGCCTTGGTCGATTTCTTAGACAACATCGTCTTTCATTCTCGAACATCTTGCTGCTGAAAGGTAGATTATGGCAGCTTCTTCATAGCTGTCCATAATGTGTTGTTTGCATTTTCATAGTAGGCATCATTCACATATAAAAGATTCTATTGTTCTTGGGTTGGTTTAAAACTTATAACCATCAAAATAAATCTGGATTTTCAGTTTATAAACAATGTTATAATGTTCCACTTTCGCTGCATTTTTCAGAATGTTTAATAGGTTCAACTTTGATTTTATCTTCTAACAAACCCAATCACAAACTTCCACATTTCCCGAAACATGTTAAAAATAAAAGGTCAACATAATCTTGGTGATATTTACATAGTTCTTATATATAAATATAAAAGATGGCAATTCATGTCATAAGTTAGTGAACAAAGTAACTAGGGATGTATGACAAATGTAACAATCAAACCTTGACAATTTACAACATTACATGTTTTCAAGATTATACGATTAGCTAAATGTACTTGGATTACCAAGCAAGCTTGTCAAGCCCATAGATCTATGACGTCAGCATGCTAGCAATACTTAATGATTACACATATAATAGTCAATACATGGTAATTACTAAAGTTCATCTAACCACAACAAACGAGTGAATCGCCCAAGTGTTGCAACAATCAAACGAGTTTACAAGTGCAATAGTTGTAAGGTAACATGTTTCACCTCAAAGAATAAAAATATAAAAAAAAGGTGTAGAAATACTCAAATGATCAATAATATATTATGGATGATTAATAGTAATAATATTAGGCGTCGTTCCAACGTAAATCGTCACAAGAAACCAAAATATATAATTACAAGATTTAAGGTTAGTGATAATAAGTTTAACGTTTTAATGAGAACTAGGGTTTCGATTTGGTTTTTGGGGGTTTTATTAACTATATTGCATAAAACAAAATAATTGATCATGTTTTTAATTCCATGAAAAATGAAACATACTATTTATGCATTTTAGTGCAAAGGAATGCAAAAGAAATCATTTGTAAATAACTTTTATAATAACTTTTCCTTTAAAGTAATCATCATTTAAAATATAATAATATATATAGATAATATTTGAACGAATAATAATTTTAGTGATTTAAATTATTATTTAAAGCCTATCTTAAAAGAATAAATAAACTAAGCATATTATTTGTCTAAAATATTTAAATGAAACATTGAGATATTTTATGAAACAAATTTGCAGAAAATAATATAATAACATAAAAAATTCATAAGTTTATAAACTGATTTTTTATAATAAAAAAACTGAATTTAATTTGAAGGCTAAAAAGCCCTAGAACAAAAACATGAGGTTCCCTGGATTCAAACCGAGGACCTCCTGTTCAAGAGAGTAGAGTGTTACCATTGAAGCAAAGGCCTTGGTCGCTTAAGAAGTGATTTTTTAATTTAAAAACACAATTCCAGATAAACCCCCAATTCACCAAGAACCCAAAAATTGATTCATCCCAAATTGAAGCATCAATCAATGTTATTAACCAAATTATTGTTAGGGCTTTCATGCTTCAGGTAAAAACGAATATGTATGTATGTTTAATTACCCGATAGTTGTTTGATTTCAATGACACGACTTGAAGAACAACCGTGACCAAGGTGACGTATTGTTCATGATGCAATTGTTGATGATGTTCAAATTCACTGCACACAGGAAGTTTCCAAGAACCTTATTGTACAAAAGCCTTTGTCAATTTCAGGTCTTGAAGTCTAGAGAATGGTGTTCGAATATAAAGTGGGTTGCGACTAAGTGTTTGATTAGATGAGTTTGTTCGTGTGTTTTCAGGTGGAATTAAGAGTGGGAAAAGATTAGAGACAGTTAAGTGATTGCTGATGCTCGATTAATTGGATTATTCTTAGTCTTAAATGGTTGAACGACTCCATGATTTAAGATGATGGTGACTTGGTTCATACAAGTTCATAACCGTTGTTTAAAGGCGTATAAGGTTCATAATGGTGTTCCAATCGCGTTCATGAAGCGATTAGGATGGTTTGGAGATTGATTAATGGTGTTTTGGTTGGTTTGAGGGTTTCGCTGGAGCTTGCCGAAGGTGGCAGAAGAAGCCGCCGTGAATACGGGGGTGAAAAAGGGGGATTAATTTGGGTTTTTAATTAATTACACTTTCACCCCTTGTAGTTTGGTTTGTTATTATTTTATGCAAGTACTTTCTTTTAAAGTTTCTAAAGTGACGAAACAACCCCTTAACTTACTTAATTTAGGTTTTAAATATTTTTCATAACTTATAAAGTGTTATTATTAATAATAATTGTCATTATTATTAGTAATGTTATTATTATTATTCATTGTTTTAAATTTAATGGAACTGTCAAATTTCAAATTAAAGAATTTAAAACCAATACACATAATTAACTCATGTATTTCATAAATGACAACATTGGTGCTTACAAGAACATAATGACATTAACCATTAATTTAACGAATATACTAGATGTTATAGTCTCCCCAACTTAAAAGAATTTCGTCCAAAACTAAGAGTGAAACTAAAAAATCAAGTGTTGGTATTTCTCCTTCATATGGTCCTCACGCCAAGCACCTTCTCAATGTGTAGACTTTCGTCAGCCGAACACCTTCTCAAATTTGAGAGATGGAACACAGGATGAACTACCCTAAGGTTGGAAGGTAGTTCCAGTCTATAAGCCACTTTCTTAATCCTTTTTAGGACTTTGAAAGGTTCTACAAATCTTGTAGCCAGTTTAGCCTTCTTTCCAAAGCGACCAACACCTTTCCGTGATGAAACCTTTAGAAGAACCATATCCCCAACTTGGAACTCCAGTGGCTTGCGTTGGTTGTCTGCATAGCTCTTTTGTCGACTTTTTCCCACTTCAATTATAGTGACTTATCGGTCATTTCATGTATAAGTTCAGGACCAGTGATGATGTTTTCACGAGTATCGGTCTAGCAGATCGGTGAATGACATTTACGACCATAAAGTGCTTCGAATGGTGCCATCTTGATACTCAAGTGAAAACTATTGTTATACCAGAATTCCACGAACGGTAGATGCGTATCCCAATCACCACCAAAGTCAAGGACATGAAGACCTAGAAAATCCTCAAAAGTTTGGATGGTCCGCTCGGATTGATCGTCCGTTTGAGGATGGTAAGCCGTGCTTAGATCCAATTTAGTACCAAAGAGTTCTTGCATAAAAGACCAAAAGTGCGATGTTAAACGAGCGTCTCGGTCGGATATGATGTGCAACGACATGACATGACGACTTACAATTTCTTCAATGTAGATACGAGCCAATCTTGAAACCTTGTAAGTGTCTCGTATTTGTATGAAATGTGTCGTTTTGGTAAAACGGTCAACAATCACCCATATACTATCATGGCCACGAGAGGTACATGGTAACTTCGTTATGAAGTCCATGTATATATGTTCCCATTTGCACATAGGGATTTTGGGTTGTTCAAGTAAACCACTTGTCATTGGTGTTCAGCTATGACTCTTGCACATGTGAGGCACTTGGAAACATAAGATGCCATGTATTTCTTCATTCCAAGCCACCAATATTGACCACACAGGTCCATGTACATCTTATCGGAGGCAGTATGAATAGAATATCGGTTTGATGAGCTTCGTTCATAATGAAGTGACGGAGATTGTAATGATTCGGGATCCAAAGTCGATTCAAGAAATACCACATGCCATTTGGTTTTGTCTCCAGTTGGGACCGAATATTAAATACCAAATCTTCATTTTTCCCTTCGTTGGCTAACCCTACTCATTGAGCCTCGCGAATGCATAACTCGAGATCACTATCAATACTTATGTTTTGAAGCATGATAGTAGCCTCGTTAACATCCATATGAATCTCAGTATCAAATTCACCTAATGTGTCAAACCATTTCCTTCGATCTCGTATTTCTTGAAGCGAGACAGTCTTGTTGTGGGCCTTGCGACTTAGCACGTCAGCTACAACATTCGCCTTTCCAGGGTGATAGCAAATGTCAATGTGGTAGTCGCTAATCAGCTCGATCCAATGTCTTTGTTGACATCATTTTGATTGAACACGTGTTGGAGACTCTTATGATCGGTACAGACTATGCATTGCGTCCCATAAAGATAGTGTTGCCAGATCTTCAAAGCGAAAACCACAACACCAAATTCAAGATAGTGGGTTGTGTAGTCACTTTATAAACCTTCAACTTTCTCGACGCGTATGCTATGACTTTTCCACATTGCATGAGAACACAACAAACACCTTGATTAGAGGCATCATAATACATAGTAACATCGTCGTTTCCATCGGGGAGTGTTAGAATAGGAGCATTACACAACTTGCATATTAATGTCTTAAAAGCCTCTTCTTGTTCGGGTCCCCATTCAAAGAGTCTGTTCTTTTGGGTTAGTGCCATTAGTGGTTTAGCAATCTTCAAAAAGATTGAAATGAATCTACGGTAATACCCCGCTAAGCCTAGAAAAGAATGAACCTAAGTTAGGGTTGTGGGAACGCACTAGTTTTTCATGGCTTCTATTTTAGCAGGTTCAACGTGAATCTCGTGGCTATTCACCACATGACCTAAGAATTTAATGTCTTCTTTAAAAGTTTGAGAACTTGTCGCAAGTGCATCTCATGATCAGTTTTTGTCTTAGAATAGATAAGAATATCATCGATGAACACAATCACAAATTTATCCAAATACGGTTTACATACTCGATTCATGAGATCCATGAACACAACAGGTGCATTGGTTAAACCAAATGTTGGACCAAAAGAATCAATGAGCCGGATCAGAAAAACCTTAAGTCCCACAGACGTCACAACAACTACTGAAGTCCACAACAGCTGAAGACAAAGTCTGAACACACAAGTGCTGAAGACAAAGTCTGAAGACACAAGTGCTAAAGACAAAGTCTGAAGACAAGTGCTGAAGACAAGTGCTGAAGACAAAGTCTGAAGACACAAGTGCTGAAGACAAAGTCTGAAGACAAGTGCTGAAGACCAAGTATCAGTCATTGTCACAACAGCTGAAGAGGTCTTCTTGAGTAGTTGTGACGGTTTTCTTTCAGTAGTTTTATGTTTTCCTTTCTGTAGTTTTGTAAAACGACTGAAGAGCTTGTTCTTCAGTCGTTGTAGTTTTAGTAGTTTCGTATCAGTAGTTTTATGTTTTATACTTAGTACTCTGATATGTTCTCAGTAGTTGTGAACATTTCAGTAGTTTGTTAAGTTTTAGTTATTTTTGTAACAAATCTGCCAGATGTCACTATCCCATGATATCAGCAGTGATTGCACTCTATATAAGGAGTGTCAACCTTATTGTAATCATGAATGATTGAGCAGAAACATTTGATATTATTGAAACATTCCTTTTCACAGAAATATATTCTCTCTTTTACAACCATATTTGTTCATAATGCATACGAATATCAAATTCTTGCTATAATTCGTCTAATTCTTGTTCTTATTCCGCTGCGTTACACTCTAATCCATCAAACTTGAGATCACTGATCCTGTCAAATGGTATCAGAGCCTGTTCATCATTGATCGATCTAATAATTGATCATTGAAACTGCTATCCAAGATCCAAGTTTGATTGAATTAGCATTGTTGCAAGAAACGGTTATAGAGATTGAATTTTCTGGTTTTTGGTCATTCATCCTGAGATTTATTCTTGGTTTTCATTGAGTCTGTTGTGGTCTGTGTAAAATCTTTTAAAAGCTTGAATTAAATTGTATTTGGACCTAAAATGACTACTCCTTCTAATGATCCTCACAATACGGGTTCCTCAACCAAGCCTCCGTTGCTGGTTAGGAATGAGTACAACATATGGCAACGACGAATGCTCCATCACCTGTCTGTTAACAGCTCAGGTTGTTGGATATCAGTGGTACATGGTCCACACAAGCCTATGGTGAATAACCCGGAAACCAATCAAATGGTTTTGAAGAGGAGGGAGCAATACTCAGATGAGGATAAGAAATTGTTTGAGATTGATGCAAAAGCCCATGTAATTCTGGCCATGGAATTGCCCAATGAAATCTATTCTGGGCTAATGCATTATGAAACTGCCCATGACCTTTGGAATGCTTGAAAGAACAATTGGAGGAACAGATGAGGTCTTGGCAAATAATAGAGAAATCCTTGCCCAACAATATGAGACAGTCTCTCATAGGAAGGGTGAGACACTGACTCAACAGTTTGAGCGGTTCTCTTGTTTGATCTCTGAATTAAAAATGGTCAAACATGAGTACACAAACAGCCAGATGAATAATAGATTTCTCAGATCACTGCCTGAGAGATAGGACACATATACTATTGTCCTACGCTCCAGTGCAAATTTGGACAAACTATCTCTCACCTAACTCCATGGGAAATTGCTCACATTTGAGAGAGAGATAGAACAGAAACGAAAACTGTCATCATCTGGAAAGCTCACTAATGATTTTGTACCAGGAAACACTGCCTTGGTAAGTCATGAGTCAGAGTATGCGGGATAAGAATGTGAATATGATGAGCATATTGATTTCACCTCAAACAATTGTAATCATGCCTTTGTGAGTGTTGATTGTCATTCTGGTAATAATAGTGACAATCTATGCTTTATCATGGATGATTTGAAGGGCATTGCTGATGATGATTAGAAGAGATGGATATTTTGAGCCAAATGGCCTTGATCAATATCAGATCTTAGAAATTCTACAAGAGAACTGGCAGGAAATTTCCTGGACTCTCTGACAAAACCAAAGTCGGTTTTGACAAGAGCAAGTTGAAGTGTCACAAATGCCACAGGCTTGGACACTTTGCAAGAGAGTGTAGATCAACTGGATCTAACACTTCTGCACCCTTTTTGACTTTTCCAAATAACAATTCACAATTCAAAGGGCAACACTCTGCTGGTTCTAGTCATTCATCACACCCTCAATCTCCTGCATATTTGTTCCTCAGGGTCAAATGCCATATCCTTATCCCTGCTATTATATGCCACAGTCAAATCAAGTTCAAGCTCCTATTGTACCACAATCTCATGCACCACCAGAACCTCAACCAACTCCATCTCAATTACAACCTTATCACAGCTTCTTCACACCTGGAGTTGTTGACTGGAGTAGCTTACCTGATAACTTGTCTGGTCACACTGAGCAATACTATGCTGGTGCTAGTCAACATGGTGGTGAACACCCTTTTGGAAATCTTGCTCTCATGGCCCTGGAGTCTACTGAGGGTTCCTGTTCAAATGCATTATCTTCACAGGTAACTCAAGTTTCTTCAGAGGCTAAAGCCAAGTTATGTTCTGAATCATGCATAGCTGCCTTTGTCTCTATTAGAGAGGCAAATGTAGCATTAATAAATCAAAAACTTGAACTTCAGAAAACCATTTTCAAAAGAAAAGCTGAGCATGAGTCTGCTCTTAACAGTAAAAGTGACGAGATTTATAAGCTTAAATGCCAATTAAATGATGAAAAGGCCAAGCTAGAGGTTATTTTGGAAGACCCCAGGAGTCTCAAAGAAAAACTTGCAGTGACGCAAGTTGAGTGTGAATGCTGGGTCTCATCATGCAAGGGATTTGAAATGCTTCTTAGCAAGCAAACTGCTTCAAATGTGAAGTTTGGCATTGGTTACAACCATACTGCTCCACCAACAGACTTTACTCCTAACTCCATAGTTAAGTCTAAAAGTGAAAGCAATCTCCAAACCATATTATCGTGTGAGTCATTCTCCAATGATAATCTAAGATCAGAGAATGAAACTAGTGTTAAGATCTCAACAAATAAATTGATTGATGGTCTAACTACTCAGACTCATATGAAGCTGAGTGCTTCAGATGTTGTTCCTCAATGTACCTCAAGTACTGAAAGAGACCCAACATCTTAAAAGCATTTCAAATCAGTTGAAATACAAGGACTAACAACTGCTGAGGAATCCATAAAACAGTCTATTAGGACGGATGGAAAACAGTTGAATTACCAGTCTTCAGCTGTTACAAATCCTTTAGTACCTAGTACTGACAGGAGGAAAGTACTGAAGATCACACCTTCAGTAGTTTCCACTTCAGCAGTAAAGATGTCCAAGATGAAGAATAAACCATGTGAAATTTGTTGTAAATTCAATCATCTATCTGATGAATGTTGGTACAAAAAGGGTTTAAAGCTCCAAAGGGATAAGCTCATTAAACTAGAAATAAATAAAATGAAAACTGCGTTTGAGACCAAGTTTGTACCACAATCATCTCAACCTGATAAACCCAAGGCCTTACCCAAATCCACTAAGAAGGATGCGGTTTATCAGAAGACAGCTGATATTGTTCCTCATGATAAACATAAGACTAAGTCTGTGAAGTCTAAGAAGGAGGAAATGGTGGGTCACAGGAACTCATCAAAAACAAGCTCTGGAGTGTCAAATGAACTGAAAACTCGAGCTTCAATTAGACACAGCTTGTTATGATGGTTCAACATCTGTTGGGGAGAGTTAACCAACTTGAAACCCATGTGATCAAACCACTAGAGAGGAATTCTAGGCCCAAATCCATTTCAGCACCATCTCCATCTTCATCAGCTGTTAATCATAGAAACCAGCTATGGTTAAATCTGTTGATAAAGTCAGTCCCAAAACCAAAAAGGTTTGGGTCTCCAAAGCTAACTAGTTTCTTATGATTGTGCAGGGTTCTTCAGCATGCCAAAGAAGCATCTGGTATGTGGATAGTGGAGGATCCATGCACATGACGGGGAGCAACTCTCTTCTTCATGATTACTCTCAGGGAAAGAAGGGATTTGTCTCATTTGGAAATGATGCTAAAGGTTACATCATTGGAAAGGGATTTGTGTCTAATGGAGATATTAGATTTGATGATGTCAACCATGTGGAGAATCTCAAATACAATCTGTTGAGTGTCAGTCAGATGTGTGACAAAGGACATGTTGCTCTTTTCACAAGCCAGAACTGTAGGATTCTGTCTTCCAAGGTTCTGAGCCTGATTGACAAAGTACTGGATGATAATACTCTCCTGAAGGCTAACAGGATAGGAAGAGTATATGCCTTGGATCTGTCAAAGAAAATTGAGTAAGAGGCCATCCATGCTTGTTCACCAAGGCCTCTCTCCAAGAATCTAACTGTGGCATAGAAGGCTGCGTCATGTTAATCTCAAAAACATGAATCAGCTGATCCACAAGAGTTTAGTGAGAGGTCTTCCAATAAAGGAGTTCAATTGTGATGAAATCTGCACTGCATGCTTAAAAGGGAAACAACATAAAGTTTCATTCCCAACCATAGAAGAATCCAAGTCTAATGCCTGCTTACAACTACTGCACATGGATCTTTTTGGTCATGTGAAGGTAATGAGTATGGCAAAGAAGAAATACTGTCTGGTAATTGTGGATGATTACTCTAGATATGTATGGACATTCTTCTTGCATTCAAAGGATGAGGCTGCTCAGTCCATTATGAACTTTGTGTTACATGTTGAAAAGCAGTATTCCCTACCAGTTAAGTGTGTGAGGAGTGACAATGGTACTGAATTCAAAAACCAAACTCTTGATGAGTTTTACTTATCAAAGGGAATCAAGAGGCAGTATAGCATCCCAAGGACTCCAGAGCAAAATGGAGTAGTGGAGAGAAAGAACAGGACCCTCATTGAAGCTGCAAGGTCCATGTTGGCTGATTCTGGTCTGCCACTGACCTTTTGGGCTGTAGCTGTCAATACAGCCTGCTATGTACAGAATAGAGCCTTAGTAAATCAGTGGTTGATGAAAACTCCTTATGAAGTTTTACATCATTTAGCCCCTTTGATTTCATTCTTTAGAGCATTTGGGTGTCCCTGTTACATTCTCAACACAAGGATCAACTCCAAAAGTTTGATTCTAAGGTGGATGCAGGGTATTTTGTTGGTTATTCATCCACTTGCAAGGCTTATAGAGTATTCAACTGTCGGACAAAGATAGTCGAAGAAACCTTCCATGTGAAGGTCAATGAATCCCCTAAGGATACAATTCCACAAAACCCTGTGGAGTTGTTTGATCTGGACATTTTACAATATGTTCCTTATCAACCACCTGCTATTGCAGATCATATGAATCCATCATCTTCTGTAGCTAGTCATCCATCTGGTGTTACTGATGATGACGATATCAGTAATCACCTTTTCAAGTTTAGTGATCAACTGCCTGATTCAGCTAGACCTGATGTTCCTGTAGCTTCAGTAGCACAATCCACAACAAATGCTGATGAGATTTCTACAACTTCAACTTCCTTTGAATTACCATCTACTGATTGGTTTCAAGGAAATGCTTCACCATCATCATTTGTTGCTGCTGAGCCTGCTACAAACACTTGCACAGATCTTATTGTGTACCAAGATCTGAAGAATCACCCTATGTCTCAAATCATTGGTGATATCAATGCTGGCATTTCAACAAGAAGTCAATTGTCTAATTTCTGCTTCTATCTCTCTTCATTAGTCAGCAAGAGCCACAGAACTATCATATTGCTTTATGGGACAATGGATGGGTTGAAGCCATACAGCTTGAGCTTCTTCAGTTCAAGAAACAGCAAGTGTGGGAACTGGTTCCTCTACCTCCAGGTAAGTGTGCAATAGGCACTAAATGGGTATTTAGGAACAAAACTGATGAAAATGGGCTTATTGTTATGAACAAGGCCAGACTGGTTATACAGGGGTTTTCACAAGAGGAAGGCATTGATTATAATGAAACCTTTGCCCCTATAGCCAGACTGGAAGCAATTCGATTGTTTTTAGCTTATGCTGCTTATCACAACCTTAAGTTTTTCAAATGGATGTCAAAAGTGCATTTTTGTATGGGAAAATTAAAGAAGAGGTTTATGTATGTCAACCACCAGGTTTTGAGGACAATAAACATCCTAATTGGGTGTATAAGCTTGATAAGGCTCTCTATGGGTTGAAACAAGCTCCTAGAGCCTGGTATGAGACATTATCAAACTTTCTTCTGGAAAATAATTTCACTAGAGGCTCCATAGATAAGACTTTATTCATTAAGAAAGTTGGGCAGCATAATCTACTTGTTCAAATTTATGTAGATGATATTATTTTTGCATCCTCTGATCCACAGTTGTGTGATGCCTTTACAAAGTTGATGAAACAGAAGTTTGAAATGAGTGCCATGGGAGAATTACAGTTCTTTCTGGGTTTGCAAATCAAACAAAAGGCTGATGGAATTTTCATTCATCAGTCCAAATACACAAAAGATCTTTTGGAAAAGTTTGATTAACAAAAGTGTAAGCCCTGTTCTACTCCCATGTGCAACACCACACAACTGGATACAGATTAGAAAGGTAAAGTGGTTGATGAAACACTTTACAGATGTATGATTGGGTCCTTGATGTACTTAACAGCTTCTAGACCAGATATTATGTTTGCTACATGTGTTTGTGCTAGATTTCAGGCTGCACCTAAGGCGTCTCATTTGATTACAGTCAAGAGGATCTTTAGATATTTGCAAGGCACTCCATCTCTAGGTTTATGGTATTCTACTAGACATTTTGGTAAATTGGTTGCTTTTTCTGATAGTGACTATGCAGGGTGTAAGTTGACAAGAAAGTCCACTTCTGGAGGATGCCAATTCTAGGCAACTGCTTGATTTCTTGGCAGAGTAAGAAGCAGACCTCAGTTGCTACGTCAATTGCTGAAGCAGAGTACATTGCTACTGCAAGCTGTACATCTCAGGTACTCTGGCTTCAAAACCAATTATTGGATTATGGCATAACAGAGACTAAGACCCCATTATTAATGGACAGCTCTTCAGCTCTTTGTATTGTCAAGAATCCTGTCCAGCACTCTAGGACTAAACATATTGAAATCAGACACCATTTTATTAGAGATTGTTTTGAAAAAGGTCTGATTGATCCAAAATTTGTTCCTAGTGCTGATGAGCTTGCAGACGTTTTCACTAAGCCCTTGGATAGCACAACTTTCCAAAACCTAGTGTTAAGGCTTGGTATGCTACAGCTAGAATAAGTGACAACTACTGATGATCTCAGCTCACAAGTACTGATGATCATTAGTTTATTATTGTCATATATATAAGTACTGAAGTTATTTTCCCACCGGAAGTTTTCTTTAAACTACTAGAGCTTAACTTCTCAGTACTCAAGTACTTTGTTTGTTAAAACAATTGATGTAGTTACAACAGCTGATGTAGCTACAACTACTGTTGTCAGAAATACAAATACGTACTGATGTCCTATGAAACATCTGAAAACAGATGAAAACGTCTGATGAGTACGTGTTGAGGACAGTATGAAACAGCTGAAAAGCAATGAATTGACGACAACTACTGATGAGCCTTTTTGTCTTCAGTAGTTTCCCAACTGCTGTTTCTTTCTAAACAACTGAAGCAAAACCATGTCTTCAGTAGTTTCACAACTACTGATGACTAACACCAAGTCTTCAGTTGTTTACAACAACTGATGGTAAAACCAAAGTCTTCAGTAGTTTCCAACTACTGATGACTAATACCAAGTCAGTTGTTTCATCACCTCAAGTCAATACTGTCTTCAGTAGTTTTATAACTACTGATGACTAAATCAGAGACTTCAGCTGTTTCAATGTCTGACGGTTAAAACCAAGTCTTAGTTGTTTTATAACAACTGCTGATCACACCAATACGGTCAGTCATTCCAAACCTCTGAAAGTAATACCACGTCATCAGTAGTTTCACAACTGATGACTAACACCAAAACCACAGTCGTTTTCTAACCCTACCCTTTAAATACCTTATCCCACCTTCAGAGTTTTTACTTTCTTCTCTTCTCAAACCTAACGTTCAAAAAACTCTGTAACCTCTCTTCATCAATGGCGACCATGCAACTAAAACCTCCACACAACTGTGTCGCACATCGAACAAATCGCCATACTGGACCAAGTTCACAACGCCATTGATTTAATGGTTCAGTCACCTTACAAAACGGCTTTTCTGTTAAATCCCACCATATATGCCGAATCTCTTAACCAATTCTGGACAAACGTCACTTGTCTCTGAGGAGAATGACACAGAGTCTCTTCAATCGTTTGTCCATCATCAAAAAGTGGTCATTACTCCAGACATTCTTCGCCAAACCCTCAAACTGGATGATGCCACTCTCCCAACTGGTTATCCAAAGGACACAATCGATCAATCCTTTGCCCAGCATGGATACCAGGGTAACCTGAGTGCATCTACCATATTGAAGAAACATTTCTAGGATGCCGAACGTCTCATCTTTCACCTGGTAAATGTCTGCCTTGCCCCCAAGAGTTCATCATGGGATCAAATGTCCACAAGGTGGCAACAGGTAATGTACTCCATCCTTGAGCAACAACCTTTAAATTTTTCTGAAATACTATTTTAGAGCTCAAGGATATGGCCCAAAACAACTTGCTAACCGTTGGATATTATGTCCTCGGTTCATAATGGCCATAATTGAAAATCAGCTTCAAGCTGAGGGAATTGTTGGCCTGAGAGTCCCTGCTACGACTGTATTGCCTAAAGTATACTCCCGCAAAACTCTGACCAATCACTAAAAATGGCTGCCAAGCTGCGCAAACCCCGCAGCTGGAACCCACGCCCACCACCTCCAAATCCAAAGTCCCCACCAAACCCACTAAAATAAGACAACAAAGGCTACTCAGGGAAATGAGTCCCCTGAGGATGCCCCTGCAACACAAACGCAGGTTATATCCACTGGTTATAACCCCCTAGTCGATACAAGGACTTCACCAGCCACAGCCGCTCAGGATTCCTCTCAAAAGGAGCCTGCAGCAACCAAAGAAGGGGTACCCCTAATCTGGGATCTTCCTCATTTGAGGAGATTGCCATTGAAGAGCACCATTCTCCCCAGGTGCATACTGCTTTTCCCCATCTCCCACTGCAACCGCCCCACAAAGTCCTACTCTCATATTGCAAACGTACTGACTCAGCTGCATGCCTCTCTTCCTCCCCAACAAACACAAACAAAAGGGAAAACCACAGAAATTGAGGAAGAGGATCAACCTGCTCCTAACAGCCCACAGCACAAGGGTTTAACTGTTCTATCTCCTGGTGTGGATATGGAGACCAGAACATCTGGTGAGGCTGCCACCTCTTCTGAATCAGCACAGATCAGACTAGGCTGTAACATAGCTAAGACCTCACCAGAGGCAACAGCTGATGAAGGACATTGTCCTGAGGCTGGAAGTCCACAGTTCCAAGAAAAAGGGGCCACATGCTACAACTGGTCTACACCCAGTGCATGTACATCCTGCTACAAGCAGGAGGTCAGGTGATTCAGCATCTGTTGATGATGACCTGGGCTTCTTTTATGATGTTCTGGCCCGGAACACAATTCTTGAGGAAGAAGTCAGTAGACTACAAAGACTACATGACAGATTCTCTCAACAAGCAAGTCCATCTGCCACCAACATAAACCCACAGATGGCACTTCACCTGAAGGTCTCCCACACACTCAGCCACTCAAAACATCCGAGCCACCACCCTTATTTCTGGCACTGCTTCTCAGGACAGAACCCCTCTGAGCAAACAGCTGCTATCTTTCAGCAATCCCTACCTCTCATCACCCCAATGATCACAGACATTGTGATCAAAACCATGGATGAGAGGCTTCCCTTAATCATACAACCCCTGGTGGAGGAGATTGTGAGCACAAGGCTTTCTGCTACTCAAACCCTTGCAACCAATGCAACCAAAAAAGGGGAGAGTCAGTCAGTGAAAGCAAAGAGGAAGAGCATAGAGGGGAAGAAAGAAAAGGAGACTGAGAAGGAAGAGGAGTTTGTGAAGGGAGCTGACATTGATCAAGTGGGTGAAAGTCACAAAGACTTTCATGTCACATATAAGAAGAGAAAGGTTGAAGGAAAAGAGAAAGAACTCGAACTCGATGAGATGATCAAAATGGCAGATGCTACACACAGTAAATCAATGGACTCCATTATTGATCAACTGTATAGACAGGGGTTCGATACTGCACAGCTTGACTTAGAGATTAGGAGACTTGAAGTTGAAGAAATTAACTCAAGATGGGCAAGTTATGATGCATTAGAAAGAGAAAGACTAGAGATCATGATCAGATTCATTGCAAAGTACCTTGGGAGATCATTGATCGAGATTAAGTCATGGACCAGGGACAGTATCTTGGCAATAACCACCAAGATCTGTTCGTCTGAAGCATACACTAAGGGATTGGTGATTGAAGCACTAATGAGGCAGGTGCTGGGAACAGAAAGGAACTAGCAAAACACTCAAAAGCCTCACTCACTACAAGAATGCTAGAACAACCTTCAAAACCTCCCACTTCAAAATCACCACTACCACAACCCTCTAAACCAACTCCTTTACCCTCAAAACCAACAGCCGATGATGCACCCAAGAGGAAGAAGAAAAGGGTGTTGAGGCTAGAAGAAGAAGAAGAAGAGGATGATGAGGAAGAAGATAAGCTGCCTCTTTCTGCAGTCCTAACTTTGCCTAAAGCCAAACCTATGCCCATCACTCCCACCTCACAGATGGAAGCTGTGAGAGTAAAGATAGAAGAAGAATAGCAGCAAAAGCTTCATGATGATGAGATGCTGAAAAGCATAGACAAAACTTATGCTGCTTCTTCATCAATAATCAGTATGAAGAAGGAAGCTCTGAGATTGTACACCCTTGCTAACACATTTCAATATCAAAAGGAAAAGGTGAGAATATGGCCTGATCCTAGGGTGGCTCACAGAATTGTGAAGAAAGACATTCCTTCGAGATAGAAGGGCCAAGTAAAAAGGATCGTAGATGAAGAGATCACAGTGGTCCTTGTAGTATCACCCTGGGAAATTGTAGAAGATTTCAAGAAGGCCTATGAAACTAAACAGCCACCCCAAAAGATGTTAGAGAACAGAGTAATTAAAATGGGGTTAGTCTACAAGAGGCTTGAGAACTTCAAACAAAATGAGCTCAGTCTGTTACTTGAAGGGACTCACCCAGATGAGTTTGCATACAGACAGATCATAACAGTTGAGCTCAAAAATGGCAAACAGGCTAAGTACATTCAGAGTTGTATGGGCGTGAAGGATTGTTTGATGGTGGAGTTGAAAATCTTACCATGGAAGAACAAATTATGTTTCTCAGAGCATACACCAGAGAATCCTATAGGCTTATACATGGGAAGTAGATTTCATGGATAGGACCACAACCCTGTGTCCAGTTTCCCAAAGTCAGGGCTCCTATCCATACTATGCCAACCAAATTTCAGAAATCTATTCCCAGGCCAGTGCTTAATCGGGTCATCTTCTTAGCTGATCAAGAAGGAAAAAGACCAATCTTATTGCCACCAATAAGTGGGACCTCAATAAAGTTAAGGTTTTGGCTGCATTGGTGGCTGCATTGGAAAACTTGGCTTATAGTTGCTCCTTCTTTAAGAGTTTGAGAACTTGTCGCAAGTACATCTCATGATCAGTTTTTGTCTTAGAATAGATAAGAATATCATCGATGAACACAATCACAAATTTATCCAAATACGGTTTACATACTCGATTCATGAGATCCATGAACACAACAGGTGCATTGGTTAAACCAAAAGGCATAACCATGAACTCCTAATGTCCATATCAAGTACGGAAAGTGGTTTTTGGAATATCGTCATCATGAACACGAAATTGATTATATCCATAATGTAGATTGATCTTCAAGAATTATGTAGCTCCTTGAAGTTGGACGAAGAGATCATCGATTCGAGGAAGAGGGTATCGGTTCTTGATGGTGAGCTTGTTGAGTTCCACGTATTCGATATCATATGGAATGAACCATCTTTCTTCTTCACGAACAATACAGGTGCACCCCATGGTGAAGAGCTGGGGCGAATGAAACACTTATCGGTCAACTCTCGTTGATACATATGTTCCTAGTTTATGTGCGTAAATGCAAAAGTCTTTCATGTCTTACATATGTGTAATGTCATAATATAATGAAGTATGATATATGCTTTGATGTTTATTTATCTTTGATTCTTATGAATGAACTTTTTATATAGGTTTAAGGTTGTTGTACACAATTCTAAGTCAATAATGAATGAGAATTGTGTTCAACCTAGTAGGGTGATTATTCATGCTAATGGACCATACTTATGGACCATACGCATGGATATATCATGCTTATGGACCAGTCGCATGACTGAACTAGGTGACTAGATCAGTCTTATGATTGAGACATAACATTGACTCAATCGCACGACTAAACCTTCAGTCGTGTGTGTGAATCAATCGCATGAGTCAGTAGCACAAGTAAACCATGCTAATGGTTCAGTCAAACGAATGAAAATCACTAACCTATAAACACCACTTAATTCATGGAAAAACATAACACTTTGAGAGATACCTCGAACCATTTGGCGCACCATATACACTGCTGAAGAAAACTCAGTCAAGGAAGTTTAGTGAGAAGGCTGAAGAAGGGGATTTTCTAGGATTCAACATACCGAATAAGAGAGTTTACACCAACTCAATGAGTCAAGTAAAATTGTGGTGCAATGTTGACGTTCAGAGAGACACCACCCCCTGCTAGAAAAGGACCCGCATTCTTCTTCAATTATGATGGATTCTTTAAGTCCTTCAACATCCCTCTCTCCCTTCCTGATGATGAGTTATCGACCAAAATGGTGTACGCTGTCTTAAACACACCGTCACTAGACTCGACAAGATCAAGTTCACAAGGTGAGTCTTCTAGTCATTCAGGGGGGCACTAGAGGTAAGTGACTCCTCACAAGGTTCACAAGGTGATTCTTCCGAAGTGTCCAATGTATGTCAGGTGGATCAGGAGGAACAGGTTCTTGCTACTAAAAGTACACAAGCATCAGATGTTGATGCCTTTGACACTTCGGAACCTCGTACTCCAACGTCTACACATACTGAACCAGGATTTCCAAATCTGCTTCAGGAAGTATTCGTTCCCATCACTCCCAGATCTCGACTTAATGTATATCGTCCTTTGGACAACGTCATAAGGGATGTACAATCAGGAGTACAGACAAGAAATTAGCTATATTCAGCTGATTATGCCTCAGCCATGGAAAAAGGCTTTCTTCACGACGGTGCTTATCGATGTTTTGTGTCTCAATTTGAGCCAAAATATGTAAGTTAAGCCTTAAATGATGAGGCATGGGTGAGTGTCATGCAAGAAGAACTTCTACAATTCAAGAAGTTAGGAGTTTGGACACTGGTGGATAGACCAAAAGGTGCTAAGGTCATTGGCACCAAATAGGTATTGAAATGCTAGAAAGATGACCAACGGGTCATAATTCGAAACAAGGCTCGACTTGTCATTCTAGGTTTTAGACAAGATGAAGGAATCGATTACAATGAAGTGTTTGTACTTGTAGCTAGAATGGAAGCAATCCGTATCTTCCTAGACTATGCATCTTACATGAAGATCAAAGTTTATCAACTAGATGTCAAGAGTGCATTCCTTCATGGGGAAATTCATGAGACAATGTATGTCAGTTAACCTGAAGAATTTGAGGATCCTTACCATCGGGACAGAGTTTAGAAGCTGGATAAGGCTCTTTACGGGCTACATCAAGCCCGTAGAGCATGGTATAAGAAAGTCTCAACTCATCATGTGAAACATGGTTTTCACAGAGGAGTTATTGAGCGTACACTGTTCATCAAAGAAAAGGATGGTGACTTACTGCTCGTACAGATTTCTGTTGATGACATAATGTTTGGCTCCAGAAACGAAGAATTATGTAAAGAATTTGAATCTGTCATGAAAACAAAATTTGAGATGAGTGCAAACGGGGAGATGAAGTTCTTCCTAGGATTACAAGTGGATGAGACACCAAAAGGAATCTTCCTACATCAGACTAAATATGTAGAAGATATCCTCATTCGGTTGACATGGAGAATGCCTCAGCTGCTGGAACTCCACTTGCCACGAACCACGATGTGGCACTCAATGAAAACGGTGATCTGGTTGATGCTACAATGTATCAAGGAATGATCGGATCCCTTATTTATCTCACAACATATCGTCCTGATATCATGTACGTGACGTGTCTCTACTCAGGATATCAGGCCAAACCGAAAGTCAACCATCTCATAGGTGTTAAACGGATTTTCCGTTATCTAAAGGGTACTCCAACACTCGGGTTGTGGTATCCTCATGACGATGATTTTGAGCTTACATATAATGACTCGAATATGGCGGATGCAAAATGAATTAAAAGTGCCATTAGCAGGATGTCAGTTCTTTGGTAGACAGTTAGTCACCTGTCAATGTAAGAAGCAAACCCCCGTTACTCTGTCAACATGTGAAGCTGAATACATTACTGCTGCAAGTTGTTGTTCAAAAATCATCTGGATTCAACAGCAAATGCGTTACTACGGTTTGAATTTTCTAACACTCCTATCTATGTTGATAATTCTGTTGCTATAGCCGTAACAAAAAATCCAGTCCAACATCTTAAAACTAGACACATTGGCATTAAGTATCACTTTATACGTGACTATTTTGAAAAACAACTAATCGATGTGGTTAAAATAAATACGGATTTTCAACGCGCCGATCTCTACACAAAATCATTTGATAAACCGAGGTTTTTATATCTATTAGAGGTTAATGGCGTGAAAAAGAAAAGTGATATGATCACAGAGGAAGAAAATGCTTAGTCCAACATTTTTTATTTTATTTTATTTTATTTTGTCTTATTTTCTTTTCCTGTTTATAAAAAACCAAAAAAAACAGAAAAATATTTTCGTTTTTAGAATTTTAGGGGGAGAATAGGTTAAATTAGTATTAAATTAGTTCCTTTAGTTATTACATAAAGAAACAAGAGAGGAGGACAGTTTAGCTAAAAGGAAAGAAATCAAATATGTGATACTGATTCAACATATATGGAAAATGATTGTACACAGGGAATAGATTGTTTGGGACTTCAAAAGAGTTTAACTGATTAAGATGCAAAATTCAAAGTTTAAGTCTGAAAGTCTAACCAAAATAAAAGGAAAAATGATAGTAAAACTAGTAGGCTACCAAGGTAATATAGAGAAAGTAAACCCAAAGGCTGCTAGTTCATTATATGATGTGTTAGTTGATTCAACACAATAGATAAGTAGACCTCATTGGTGTTTTCAATTCAAACTATGTTGTTCAACCTGCTATGGGTTCCAATCTTATCCCTGTGTCAGGATCAGTGATAACAAGTTTGATGTAATAGAGCGTAACGCAGCGGAATAAGAACAAGAATTAGACAAATTGTAGCAAGAATTGATACTCGTATGCATTAAGAACAAATACGGTTATAACGAGAGAATATATTTCTGTAACAAGGAATGTTTCTATAATATCGAATATTTCTGATCAAATCATTCTACCTATTACAATAGGTTGACACTCCTTATATAGAGTGCAATCGCTGCTGTTATCACGGGAAAGTGACAACTGCCAGATCTATTACAAAAATAACTAACTCTTAACAAACTACTGAAAAGTTCACAACTACTGAGAACATATCAGAGTGTTAAGTACAAAATATGAAACTACTGATAAGAAACTGCTGAAACTACAACGACTGAAGAACAAGCTCTTCAGTCGTTTTACAAAACTACTGAAAAACATAAAACTACTGATGAGCACAACAATTGAAGAAGTATTCTTCAGTTGTTGTGTCAAACTACTGAACAGATAAAACATAAAACTACTGAAAGGTAAACCGTCACAACTATTGAAGAAGACCTCTTCAGCTGTTGTGACAACGTCTGATACTTTGGTCTTCAGCACTTGTGTCTTCAGACTTTGTCTTCAACACTTGTGTCTTCAGACTTTGTCTTCAGCACTTGTCTTCAGACTTTGTCTTCAGCACTTGTCTTCAGACTTTGTCTTCAGCACTTGTCTTCAGCACTTGTCTTCAGACTTTGTCTTCAGCACTTCTCTTCGGACTTTGTCTTCAGCACTTGTCTTCAGACTTTGTCTTCAGCACTTATGTTCAGACTTTGTAATCAGCTGTTGTCTTCAGCTGTTGTGGTCTTCAGTAGTTGTTGTGACGTCTGTAGGACTTAAAGGTTTTTCTGATCCGGCTCATTGGTTCTTTTGGTCCAACAAACTCCCCCTGAACCAATGCAGCCAAAACCTTTAACTTTATTGAGGTCCCATTTATTGTTGGCAGAATGGTTGGTCTATTTCCTTCTTGATCAGTTGAGAAGATGACCCATATAACCACTGGCCTGGGACTGAGTCTCTGATGATTTGGTTGGCAATGTATGGATGGGAGCTCTGTATTGGGGAATTGGACACTGAGCTGTTCCCCCATCCATGAGACTCACTTCCCATGTATAAGCCTGTAGGATTCTCTGGTGTATGCTCTGAGAAACATAATTTGTTCTTCCATGGTCAGGTTCTCAGCTTCACCATCAAACAATCCTTCACGCCCATACAGCTCTGAGATATACTTGGCATGTTTGCCATTTTTGAGCTCAACTATTGTAATCTGTCTGTATGCAAACTCATCAGGATGAGTCCCTTCAAGTAACAGACTGAGCTCATTTTGTTTGAAGTTCTCAAGCCTCTTGTAGACTAACCCCTTTTTAATAACTCTGTTCTCTAACATCTTTTGGGGTGACTGTTTAGTCTCATAGGCCTTCTTGAAATCTTCTACAATCTCCAGGGTGATACTACAAGGACCACTGTGATCTCTCCATCTACGATCCTTTTTACTTCGCCCTTGTATCTCGAAGGAATGTCTTTCTTTACAATCTTGTGAGCCACCCTAGGATCAGGCCATACTCTCACCTTTTCCTTCTGATATTGAAATGTGTTGGCAAGGGTGTACAACCTCAGAGCTTCTTTCTTCATACTAATTATTGATGAAGAAGCAGCATAAGTTTTGTCGATGCTTTTCAACATCTCATCGTCATGAAGCCTTTGCCGCTGCTCTTCTTCAATCTTTACTCTCACAGTTTCCATCTGTGAGGTGGGAGTGATGGGCATGGGTTTGGCTTTAGGCAATGTTAGGACTACAGACAGAGGCAGACTATCTCCTTCCACATCATCCTCTTCTTCTTCTTCTTCTAGCCTCAACACCCTTCTCTTCTTCTTCTTGGTGCATCATCGGCTGTTGGTTTAGAGGCTAAGGAAGTTGGTTTTGTGGTTGTGGTTGTGGTTGTTTTGGAGAGGGAATGTTGACAGGCTGAGTTAGCATTTTAGAGGTGAGTGTGGCTTTTGATTGTTTGGCTAGCTCAGCCCTGCTCCCTGCTCCTGCTTCATTCAAAGCTTCGACTACTAAACCCTTAGTGTATGCTTCAGACGAACAGATCTTGGAGGTTATGGCCAAGACACTGTCCCTGGTCCATGATTTAATCTCGATCAATGATCTCCCAAGATATTTTGCAATGAATCTGATCATGATCTCTAGTCTCTCTCTTTCTAATGCATCATAACTTGCCCATCTTGAGTTAATTTCTTCAACTTCAAGTCTCCTGATCTCTGAGTCAAGCTGTGCAGTATCGAACCCTTGTCTATACAGTTGATCAATAATGGCATCCATTGATTTACTATGTGTAGCATCTGCCATTTTGATCATCTCATCGAGTTGGAGTTCTTTCTCTTTTCCTTCACCATTCCTCTTCTTATATGTGACATGAAAGTCTTTGTGACTTTCACCACTTGATTATTTTCGGTTCCCTTTACAGACTCCTCTTCCTTCTCAGTTTCCTTTTCTTTCAGTTTGCTCTTCCTCTTTGCTTCCACTGACTGACTCTCCCCCTTCTTGGTTACATTGGTTGCAAGGGTTTGAGTAGCAGAAAGCCTGGTGCTCAGAATCTCCTCCACCAGGGGTTGTATGATTGAGGGAAACCTCTCATCCATGGTTTTGATCACAATGTCTGTGATCATTACGGTGATGAGAGGTAAGGATTGCTGAAAGATAGCAGCTATTTGCTTAGAGGGGTTCTGTCCCTGAGAAGCAGTGCCAGAAATAGAGGCTGGTGGCTTGGATGTTTTGAGTGGCTGAGTGTATGGGAGACCTTCAGGTGAAGGTGCCATCTGTGGGTTTATTGTGGTGGCAGATGGACTTGCTTGTTGAGAGAATTGGTCAAGTAGTCTTTGTAGTCTACTGACTTCTTCCTCAAGAATTGTGTTCTGGGCCAGAACATCATAAAAGAAGCCCAGGTCATCATCAGCAGATGCTGAATCACCTGACCTCCTGCTTGTAGCAGGATGTACATGCACTGGGTGTAGACCAGTTTTAGCATGTGCCCCTTTTTCTTAGAACTGCGGACTTCCAGCCTCAGGACTATGTCCTTCATCAGCTGTTGCCTCTAGTGAGGTCTTAGCTATGTTACCAGCCTCATTCTAATCATGTGCTGATTTAGAAGAGGTGGCAACCTCACTAGATGTTCTAATCTCCATATCCACACCAGGAGATAGAACATGTAAACCTCGGTGCTGTGGGTTGTCAGAAGCATGGTGATCCTCGTCCTCAATAGTTGTGTTCTCCCCTTTGTTGGTGGTTGTTGGGGAGGAGGAGAGGCATGCAGCTGAGTCAGCACGTTTGCAATGATAATGGTTGGACTTCGGGGGGCGGTTGCATGGGGAGATGGGGTAAAAGCAGTGTGCACCTGGGGAGAATGGTGCTCTTCAATGGCAATCTCCTCAAATGAGGAAGATCCCAGATTTGTGGGTACCCCTTCTGTGGTTGCTGCAGGCTCCTTTTGAGAGGAATCCTGAGCGGCTGTGGCTGGGAGAGTCTCTGATACTGCTGGGGGGTTTAAGCCAGCAAGTATATCCTACCTTGGTGGTACAGGAGCATCTTTAGGGGACTCATCTCCCAAAATAGCTGTTTCGGGGCGTTTTGTTTTTGGTTTGGTGGGGACTCTGGATTTTGAGGTGGTGGTTGTGGGTTCCAGCTGCGTGGGTTTTCGCAGCTTGGCAGCCATTTTCAGTGATTGGTCAGAGTTGTGCCGGGAGTATACTTCCGGCAGTACAGCCATAGCAGGGACTCCCAGGCCAACAAGTCCCTCAGCTTGAAGCTGGTTTTCAATTATGGCCATTATGAACCGTGGATATAATATCCAACGGCTAGCAGTTTGTTTTTGGGCCATATCCTTGAGCTCTAAAAATAGTATTTCAGAAAAATTTAAAGGTTGTTGCTCAAGGATGGAGTACATTACCTGTTGCCACCTTGTGGACATTTGATCCCATGATGAAGTCTTGGAGGCAAGGCATACATTTACCATATGAAATATGAGACGTTCGGCATCCGGAAATGTTTCTTCAGTATGGTAGATGCACTCAGGTTACCCTGGTATCCATGGTGGGCAAATGATTGATCTGTTGTGCCCTTTGGATAACCAGTTGAGAAAGTGGCATCATCCAGATTAAGGGTTTGGCGAAGAGTGTCTGGAGTAATGACCACTTTTTGGCCATGGACAAACGATTGAAGAGACTCTGTGTCATTCTCCTCAGAGACCAGAGTGACGTTTGTCCAGAATTGGTTAAGGGATTCGGCATACATGGTGGGATTTACCAGAAAAGCCGTTGTGTAGGGTGACTGAACCATTAAATCAATGGCGTTGTGAAACTTGGTCCAGTATGCGATTTGGTGAGATGTGCGACACAAGTGTGTCGTGGTTTTAGTTGCATGGTCGCCATTGATGAAGAGAGGGTAGAGAGTTTTTGAACGTTAGGTTTGAGAAGAGAAGATAAAAACTCTGAAGGTGGGATAAGGTATTTAAAGGGTCGGGTTAGAAAACGACTGAAGGTTTTGGTGTTAGTCATCAATTGTGAAACTACTGATGTTTGGTATTACTTTCAGAGGTTTGGAATGACTGACCGTATTGGTGTGATCAGCAGTTGTTATAAAAAAACTGAAGACGTGGTTTTAACCGTCAGACGTTGAAACAACTGAAGTCTCTGATTTTGTCATCAGTAGTTAAAAAACTACAGAAGATTTAGTCATCAGTAGTTATAAAACTACTTAAGACAGTTTTGACTTCAGGTGGTGAAACAACTGAGGACTTGGTAGTAGTCATCAGTAGTTGTGAAACTACTAAGAGTTGGTTTTACCATCAGTTGTTGTAAACAACTGAAGACTTGGTGTTAGTCATCAGTAGTTGTGAAACTACTGAAGACATGGTATTGCTTCAGTTGTTTAGAAGGAAACAACAGTTGGGAAACACTGAAAAAAAAGCTCATCAGTAGTTGTCATCAATTCATTGCTTTTCAGCTGTTTCGGTCTGACCTCCACTCTTACTCATCAGACTTAGATATGAGTTTCAGACGTTTCATTGGTCATCAGTACTTATCTGCATTTCTGAGATCAGTAGTTGTGGCTACAACAGCTGTTGTGACTACATCAGCTATTGTAACTACATCGGTTGTTTTAACAAATAAAGTACTTGAGTACTGAGAAGTAAGCTCTAGTAGTTTAAAGAAAACTTCCGGTGAGAAAATAACTTCAGTACTTATATATGACAATAAAAACTAATGATCATCAGTACTTGTGAGCTGAGATCATCATAGTTGTCACTTATTCTAGCTGTAGCATACCAAGCCTTAACACTAGGTTTTGGAAAGTTGTGCTATCCAAGGGCTTAGTGAAAATGTCTGCAAGCTCATCAGCACTAGGAACAAATTTTGGATCAATCAGACCTTTTTCAAAACAATCTCTAATAAAATGGTGTCTGATTTCAGTATGTTTAGTCCTAGAGTGCTGGACAGGATTCTTGACAATACAAAGAGCTGAAGAGCTGTCCATTAACAATGGGGTCTTAGTCTCTGTTATGCCATAATCCAATAATTGGTTTTGAAGCCAGAGTACCTGAGATGTATAGCTTGCAGCAGCAATGTACTCTACTTCAGCAGTTGATGTAGCAACTGAGGTCTGCTTCTTACTCTGCCAAGAAATCAAGCAGTTGCCTAGGAATTGGCATCCTCCAGAAGTGGACTTTCTTGTCAACTTACACCCTGCATAGTCACTGTCAGAAAAAGCAACAATTTACCAGAATTTCTAGTAGAATACCATAAACCTAGAGATGGAGTGCCTTGCAGATATCTAAAGATCCTCTTGACTGCAATCAAATGAGACTCCTTAGGTGCAGCCTGAAATCTAGCACAAACACATGTAGCAAACATAATGTCTAGTCTAGAAGCTGTTAAATACATCAAGGACCCAATCATACTTCTGTAAAGTGTTTCATCAACCACTTTACCTTTTTGATCTGTATCCAGTTGTGTGGTGCTGCACATGGGGGTAGAACAGGCTTACAGTTTTGTAAATCAAACTTTTCCAAAAGATCTTTTGTGTATTTAGACTGATGAATGAAAATTCCATCAGCCTTTTGTTTGATTTGCAAACCCAGAAAGAACTGTAATTCTCCCATGGCACTCATTTCAAACTTCTGTTGCATCAACTTTGTAAAGGCATCACACAACTGTGGATCAGAGGATGCAAAAATAATATCATCTACATAAATTTGAACAAGTAGATTATGCTGCCCAGCTTTCTTAATGAATAAAGTCTTATCTATGGAGCCTCTAGTGAAATTATTTTCCAGAAGAAAGTTTGATAATGTCTCATACCAGGCTCTAGGAGCTTGTTTCAACCCATAAAGAGCCTTATCAAGCTTATACACCCAATTAGGATGTTTATTGTCCTCAAAGCCTGGTGGTTGACATACATAAACCTCTTCTTTAATTTTCCCATACAAAAATGCACTTTTGACATCCATTTGAAAAACTTTGAGGTTTGATAAGCAGCATAAGCTAAAAACAATCGAATTGCTTCCACTCTGGCTAGAGGGGTAAAGGTTTCATCATAATCAATACCTTCTTCTTGTGCAAACCCCTGAACAACCAGTCTGGCCTTGTTCTTAACAATAAGCCCATTTTCATTAGTTTTGTTCCTAAACACCCATTTAGTGCCTATTGCACACTTACCTGGAGGTAGAGGAACCAGTTCCCACACTTGCTGTTTCTTGAACTGAAGAAGCTCAAGCTGCATGGCATCAACCCATCCATTGTCCTTTAAAGCAATGTGATAATTCTTTGGCTCTTGCTGACTGATGAAGAGAGCATAGAAGCAGAAATTTGACAATTGACTTCTTGTTGATACGCCAACAGTGATATCACCAATGATTTGAGACATGGGGTGATTCTTCAGATCTTGATACACAATGAGATCTATGCAAGTGTTTGTAGCAGGCTCAGCAGCAACAGATGGTGATGGTGAATCATTTCCTTGAAACCAATCAGTGGATGGTAATTCAAAGGAAGTTGAATTTGAAGAAATCTCATCAGCATTTGTTGTGGATGGTGCTACTGGAGCTACAGGACCATCAGGTCTAGCTGAATCAGGCAGTTGATCACTAAACCTGAAGAGGTGAGTACTGCTAACATCATCATCATCAGCACCAGCAGAACCACCAGGTGGTGAACTGTTGACAGGAGCAACAGCAGGAGTTTGATAAGGAACATATTGCAGTATGTCCAAATCAAATACCTCCATAGGGCTTTGTGGAATCTTGTCCTTTGGAGATTCATCAAACTTAACATGTAGAGTCTCTTCAACTATCTTTTTTCTACAGTTGAAGACTCTGTATGCTTTGCAAGTTGATGAATAACCAACAAGTACCTTGCATCCACCTTAGGATCAAATTTTTGGAGTTGATCCCGTGTGTTGAGAATGAAACAAGGACACCCAAATGCTCTGAAGAATGAAATTAGAGGGGCCAAATGATGAAGAACTTCATATGGAGTCTTCATCAACCTCTGATTTACTAGAACTCTATTTTGTACATAGCAAGCTGTATTGACAGCTTCAGCCCAAAACGTCATTGGCAGTCCAGAATCAGCCAACATGGACCTTGCAACTTCAATAAGGGTCTTGTTCTTTCTCTCCACTACTCCATTTTGCTCAGGAGTTCCTGGGATGCTATACTGCCTCTTGATTCCCTTTGATAAGTAAAACTCATCAAGTGTGTGGTTTCTGAATTCAGTACCATTGTCACTCCTCACACACTTAACTGGTAGGGAATACTGCTTCTCAACGTGTAACACAAAGTTCATAATGGACTGCGCAGCCTCATCCTTTGAAAGCAAGAAGAAAGTCCATACAAATCTGGAGAAATCATCCACAATTACCAGACAGGATTTCTTCTTAGCCATACTCATCACTCTCACAGGACCAAAGAGATCCATGTGAAGAAGCTGTAAGCAGGCAGTGGACTTAGGTTCTTCTATGGAGGGAAATGAAGCTTTGTGTTGTTTTCCTTTTAAACAAGCCGTGCAGTTATCTTCACACTTGAACTCCTTCATAGGCAGTCCCCTTACTAAACCATGGTTTATCAGTTGATTTATGTTTTTGAGATTAACATGACCTAGCCTTCTATGCCATAGAATAGATTCTTGAGGGGAAGCCTTGGAAAATAGGCAAGGATGGCCTTTGAGATCTATTTTCTTTGGAAAGATCGAAGGCATACACTCTTCCTGTCCTGTTGGCCTTTAGGAGAGTGTGTTCATCCAACACCTTATCAATCAAACTTAGAACTTTGGATGACAAAATCCGACAGTTCTGACTGGTGAAAAGAGCAAGATGGCCTTTGTCACACATTTGACTGACACTCAAGAGGTTGTACTTGAGATTTTCCACATGGTTAACATCATCAAACTTTATTTCCCCATTGGGAACAAAGCCTTTGCCGATGATGTAACCCTTTGCATCATTGCCAAATGACACAAACCCCTTCCTTCCTTGAGAGTAGTCATTAAGAAGTGACCTGTTTCCTGTCATATGCATGGATCCTCCACTGTCTACATACCAGATGCCTCTGAGGTATGTTTAAGAACCCTGCAAAATACAACAAATTAGTTAGATTTTAAGACCTAAACCTTTTTGATCTTGGGCCTGTTCTCATCAACAGATGGTAAACTAACATGTTTGTTGGAAACAACAGCCTGAGAGGAAGAAACTGGTGAAGAAAAGGAATCCTTTGGCTTGGACCTCCTTTTCTGTGGTTTCAACATAGGAACATCTAATTGGTTAACTCTTCCCAATAGATGTTGAACCATCATAACCAGCTGTGTCTGATTTTGTGATAACGCTTTCAGCTCTTCAGACACATTGGCATTGGAGTTTGATAAGTTCCTATGTTGCACCTTCTTTTTTTGAGCAATCTCAGCTGTTACCTGTTTAACCCCTTCTTTTTGGATTTCTTTTTGGACTTAAGGGTTACAGGATTTGATGTTGGTGGTACAAATGTGGCTTCAAACTCAGTTTTCATTTTAACCATTTTCTCTTTACTTTCCTCTTTATGTTTGAGTTTGGATCCCCTTTTGTACCAACAATCATCTGTAAGATGATTGAACAAACCACATACTTCACATGGTTTCTTCTTCATCTTATGTTGATCATCAACTAAATAGAATAAAACTACTGAAGACTTGCTCTTCAGTACTTTGGAAGCATTATTTGCTTTCTTGACTTCCTCTTTAGTAGTCTTCAAACTCTTTCTACTGACAGTTTTCTTCTCTTCAGTGCTGACAGTAGTTGGAGTTTGAACTTCAGGTGTTAAATCTTGCTCTCCAGTCCTTTCAGGACTTCCAGAAATAGCTCCTGAGTTGATCATCTCTTTGATCATGTGAGTGTCAGCAGTGGAACCATCAACATCAGTTGATGGGTTCTGAGAGGGCTTAGTGCTGACTTCAACTTTTGATGATGCTCTATCAAAAAGTGAATCACATGATGAGGTGGATTGGTTATTGCTTTCTCCATCAGATTTCACTTCTGCTCTTGAAGCAAAATCTATAGGAGGAGTAGTGTGATTATAACCAATACCAAACTTCACATTGGAAGCAGATTGCTTACTAAGAAGCATTTCAAAACCTTTGCATGATTGTACCCATCGATCACACTCTACCTGGGTGACTGCAAGGGTTTCTTTGAGACTTCTCTGGTCTTCCAGAATAACCTCTAGCTTGGCCTTTTCATCATTTAATTGGAATTTAAGCTTATAAATCTCATCATTTTTACTATTAAGAGCAGACTCAAACTCAGCTTTTCTTTTGGAAATGGTTTTCTCAAACTCAAGTTTTTGATTTATTAATGCTACATTTGCCTCTCTAATTGAGACAAAGGCAGCAATGCATGATTCAGAACATAACTTGGCTTTAGCCTCTTAAGATACCTGAGTTACCTGTGAAGATGATGCATTTGAGCAGGCACCCTCAGTAGACTCCAGGGCCATGAGAGCCAGATTCCCAAAAGGACTGTCACCACTATGTTGACCAGCACCTGTCAACAGTTGTTCATGACCAGACATGTCATCCGGTAAACTACTCCAGTCAACAACTCCGGGGGTGAAGAAGCTGTGTTGTTGAGGTTGAGGAGGTTGATGAGATTGATTTGGTTGAGGTTCTGGTAGTGCATGAGGTTGTGGTACTATAGGAACTTGAACTTGATTTGACTGTGGCATGTAATAACAAGGGTAAGGATATGGCATTTGACCTTGAGGAACAAAATATGCAGGAGATTGTGGTTGAGAATGATGACTAGAATTGACAGGATGTTGCCCTCTGTGTTGTTGACTATTGCCAGGGAAAGTCATAAAAGGTGCAGAGGAATTAGATCCACATGATCTACATTCTCTAGCAAAGTGTCCAAGCCTGTGGCATTTGTAACACTTCAACTTACTCTTGTCAAAACGAACTTTGGTTTTGCCAGAGAGTCCTGGGAACTTTCTTCCAGTTCTTTTGTAGAACTTCTGAGATCTGATATTTATCAAGGCCATTTGGCTCAAAATATCCATCTCTTCTAAGTCATCAACAACAATCCCCTTGAGATCATCCATGATGAAGCATAGATTGTCATTATTATACCCAGTAAACTGACTATCAACACTCACAAACGCAGAATCAGAAGTGTTTGAGGAGAAATCAATATGCTCATCATACTGGCATTCAGATGAAGCATATTCTAACTCATGACCAACCAGGCAGTGTTGCCTGGTACAAAGTCTTCAGTGAGCTTTCCAGATGAAGACAGTTTTCGTTTCTGTTCTATCTCTCTCTCAAATGTGAGCAATTTCCCATGGAGTTGGGTGAGAGATAGTTTGTCCAAATTTGCACTAGAGCGTAGGACAATAGTATATGTGTCCCATCTCTCAGGCAGTGATCTGAGAAATCTGTTATTCATCTGGATATTGGTGTACTTAAGTTTGACCATTTTTAATTCAGAGATCAAACAAGAGAACCGCTCAAACTGTTAAGTCAGTGTCTCACCCTTTCTATGAGAGAATGTCTCGTATTTTTGGGCAAGGATTTCTCTATTATTTGCCAAGACCTCATATGTTCCTCCGAATTGTTCTTTCAAGGCATTCCAGAGGTCATGGGCAGTTTCATGATGCATTAGCCCAGAATAGATTTCATTGGGCAGTGCCATGGCCAGAATTCCATGGGCTTTTGCATCAATCTCAAACAATTTCTTATCCTCATCTGAGTATTGGTCCTTCCTCTTCGGAACCATTTGATTGGTTTCCGGGTTATTCACCATAGGCTTGTGTGGACCATGTACCACTGATGTCCAACAACCTGCGCTGTTAACAGACAGGTGATGGAGCATTTGTCGTTGCCATATGTTATACTCATTCCTAACCAGCATTGGAGGCTTGGTTGAGGAACCAGTATTGTGAGGATCATTGGAAGGAGTAGTCATTTTCAGTCCAAATACAATTTAATTCAAGCTTTTAAACGTTTTTACATAGACCACAACAGACTCAATGAAAACCAAGAGAAAATCTCAGGATGAATGACCAGAAACACAGAAAATTCAATCTCTATAACCGTTTCTGGCAAAAAAATGCTAATTCAATCAAACTTGGATCTTGAATAGCAGTTTCAATGATCAATTATTAGATCGATCAATGATTAACCTGTTCTGATACCATTTGTCAGGATCAGTGATCACAAGTTTGATGTAATAGAGCGTAACGCAGCGGAATAAGAACAAGAATTAGACAAATTGTAGCAAGAATTTGATGCTCGTATGCATTAAGAACAAATACGGTTATAACGAGACAATATATTTCTGTAACAAGGAATGTTTCTATAATATCGAATATTTCTGATCAAATCATTATACCTATTACAATAGGTTGACACTCCTTATATAGAGTGCAATTGCTGCTGTTATCACGGGAAAGTGACAACTGGCAGATCTATTACAAAAATAACTAACTCTTAACAAACTACTGAAATGTTCACAACTACTGAGAACATATCAGAGTGTTAAGTACAAAATATGAAACTACTGATAAGAAACTGCTGAAACTACAACGACTGAAGAACAAGCTCTTCAGTCGTATTACAAAACTACTGAAAAACATAAAACTACTGATGAGCACAACAACTGAAGAAGTATTCTTCAACTGTTGTGTCAAACTACTAAACAGATAAAACATAAAACTACTGAAAGGTAAACTGTCACAACTACTGAAGAAGACCTCTTCAGCTGTTGTGACAACGTCTGATACTTTGGTCTTCAGCACTTGTGTC
The DNA here is from genome assembly GCA_025506515.1 of Flaveria trinervia. Lineage (NCBI taxonomy): Eukaryota > Viridiplantae > Streptophyta > Magnoliopsida > Asterales > Asteraceae > Flaveria > Flaveria trinervia. The sequence goes on from CM046444.1 coordinate 43,008,379, forward strand.
TTCAGACATTGTCTTTAGCACTTGTGTCTTTAGACTTTGTCTTCAGCACTTGTCTTCAGACTTTGTCTTCAGCACTTGTCTTCAGACTTTGTCTTCAGCACTTGTCTTCAGACTTTGTCTTCAGCACTTGTCTTCAGACTTTGTCTTCAGCACTTGTCTTCAGACTTTGTCTTCAGCACTTGTCTTCATACTTTGTCTTCAGCACTTGTCTTCAAACTTTGTCTTCAGCACTTGTATTCAGACTTTGTCTTCAGCACTTATGTTCGGAGTTTGTAATCAGCTGTTGTCTTCAGCTGTTGTGTTCTTTAGTAATTGTTGTGACGTCTGTGGGACTTAAAGGTTTTTTTGATCCGGCTCATTGGTTATTTTGGTCTAACACCCTGGTTAACACAATCAACGTTGTTTAAATAAGGGGTGAAGAGCAAAATAAAGGCCACAAATATGTGTGGACGACCATAAAAATTAAGCAAAGCACATGGCAAAATGCAAAATGCAATCAAGCTAATAACTTATGTTATTGGTGCAATATGTGAAAAAAGAAAATAAATGCTCCAACAAGAAGATAGGTTTTGTGCCTCTCTGTTATGCGGTGGCACTGACCTGAGGATAAGCATAACCTAAATATTCTAGAATTCATTGTTGTTTGCGCCTCTCTGCGGTGCGATGGCACTAACCTGAGGCTTGGCATCTCTTTGAAAGCTCTTAGAATAGTTTCTTCTTGAAATTTACCCGTAGACCCCTCAAAAATATCCTGAGGAATGTTGATTACCATATGAGCGTGGGATCCACAAATGATTATTAAAATAATTAAACCTTAACTCATCACCAATGTGTGTCAAAAATCTGTGTATGGATTTAAGAGGACAAGCATACTAAAAATCATCGTGAGCTGTAGTTCTTGAAAGTCAAAATCATGATGTTCACCTTATAGCTCTAGTATGATTTCCTAAAATTGCTATTTACACTTAGTGAAAACAAGGATCTAGCATCAAGATAGGTTATTAAAATGTCCCAAACGATTCTGATATACCTGTATGATTCCATAATGAATTGTACCAGAAATGATAAACTAGAATTGAAGTTGTGTTGTCCAGGAAGTAAAATTGATTAGAATTACTTTAATAGGTTTAGAATCCATCTCAAAACAAAAATACCAAAATATGTCTTAATTTTGTTTTTAATTTATAGTCATTTTATTTATTTATTTTTAGTCATTTGGTAGGTATAAGTCGGACTATGCATCTGAATTGAATCTGTGGATCACTTATTTAAAAGAGGTCACGTCTGAGGTGACCAGTCGGTATTGTTTTAAGTTAAAAGGATCACATCTGAGGTGATCAACAGTATTTCAAATTAAAAAGGTCATGTATGAGATGATCATCGCTGGTAACGTTTTATCTATAGTTAAAAGGCTAAGTGTTTGAAACATTATGAGGTCAAACTTATAACTATGAGCCATTCGTATGACTGGACCATAAGTATGGACCAGTCACACAATTGAATCATACGTATGAGCCCAATCACATGGGTCAGACCATACGTATGGATCAGACCTACGATTGGACCATATGCATGGGTCAATCCATACGATTGGATCACCATAATGAAACAATCGTACAAATGAAGGAGACCGACTGAGTCAGTCACACGACTGAAACCCAGTCGCACGAATGGATGTGACCAACTGAGCCAGTCGCACGACTGAGCCCAGTCACCCGAATGAATCGTGTCAATACATCCAGTCGCCCGACTGAAAATAAAATTAGTATAAATAGTGTGAAAGTCGGTCGCACATTCTCACCACCTTTCAATCGCTCTCAAATTGCACGACAGCAAAGTTACTCTGTCAAAATTTGATTTAGTTGATTTCGCACTTAGATTGTGTTACTAACGTGTACTCTCATCTTCTACAGATAATTAGTGATCGAAATCGCACAAAATGCACGGTGTAATCAAACCCTAATAGACCCCATTTGACTAAAATCAAGAAATTTGTAAAAACTTTCAAATAGACCACGTAAATGTGCTTAATGGTTAAAATGATGGACATACAGTGATAGTTAGGGTCCCTGCAAATCTAAAGAGTCTAAACATAACATTTATCATCAAGTTTTGACCTAGATTCGGGGTTAGAGTGTCGAACAGGGAGTTATGCGACTTGACACTCCAAATGAACTTCAATCGCACGATTGAGATGAGCGAATGACTCAATCGGCCGAATGAACAAGGTGTATGAGCTCAATCGCCCGAATCATCTCAGCTGCATGCTCAATCGCCCGATTGACCTCAACCGCATGCTGAGTCGCCCAATTGAAATCTGCCGCATGCTCAGTCACCTAATTGAACTCAATGACATGCTCAATCGCCTGATTGAACTCAGTCGTATGGTTTAATCGCACGATTGAACCAGACTGATTTCAGAACATTTTAAATTATCAATAGTTTATGTTATGGACAAATCTCATGTTTATGTGTCATGTGTTATAGAAACATGGCAAATAGGTGGTTCATCAACACCAAGCACAACATTTGTGCTCACTTGGATGCCACCACTAGGAATGCTACTGAATTTGTGGGTATTATTGCATTTATGAGGCGATCAAGGGTCTACAGAGCCATATCTGCTCCATGCACATCCTATAGGTCTTTACAGCAAGCCTTCTGGGAAGGTGTGTTGATAGATCTACTGAGCGCTACTATATTCGGAGCACCATTTTTGGGCAAGAGATTGAGGTGACTGTAGCAGATCATTGACAAGTACTAGACCTGGGTGATGATGCTGCCCACCCAACGACGTTACATCCTCTGATTGTAAGGTAATGTTTTCTAATGATGAAGTACACTAGGGACATCAACGCAGGTGTGCTCAATAAATGCAACATGTGTCCCCGGTTCAAGTACTTAGCACATGTCATTTTCAAGTGCATTGCTTCACGGAGGGGTGGATTTGATGATTTCTCTGACCAAATCTAGAATGCTTACATGGCACTAGTGCTTAATCACCCCTTTAGCTTCTCCAGCATGATCTTCACTTACATGATCGAGAACCTTGAGGCCAAGGGTATGGAGAGCTTCTGCATGTATCCAATATTCTTGCAGATGATCATAGATGTGAAGCTCCCCCTACTGCTCAAGGAGAAGTACCATGCAGTGATGCTAGAGGTGATGGAAGACACCACTCTAGGCAGGATGAAGGTGTACAGGGGAAGCAGCTGAAACCCCCTTGTTAAGAGATTGTTCGGACACCTGTCCAGTGTTGAGTACGTCACGCCAGCTCATAAGAAGTGGCGTTATGATGACAGTGAATCAGACATAGAGCCTATTGAGCTACCCACCGATGACTTAGATGACGATGATAACCATGGTGATGGTCAAGGAGGTGAGGCTCCGGGTGGATCCGAGCCTGCTCCGATCCACTCTAACTTTTAGATAGATGAGGAGGAGGAGTCGGATGAGGAGCCTCTAGTACGAACGGTGGGAAGCCGGGTCGTGGCCATAGAGAGAGGGCACAGGGCGGTAGGTGGACGCCATGGTGAGTCTGGGGATGCCATTACTACTGATACTGATCCATCTTACATCCCGGACCATCCCATCAGCCAAGGGGGAGCATCCTCCTCTAAGGGATCGAGGAAGAAGAGGATGGCTCAGCCTCATGGGATGAAGAGCAAGTGAAGGAGGATTACCTTGATCACTACCACATCCACCACTTCTTCCACAGCTACCACCACCACTACCACACCCTCTACCACCACTACCACACCTCCCACCATCATTACCACACTCCCAACCACCACTACTACAACCACCCCTTCACCATTCACTCCTATACCACGACCCATATTCACCACATCCACCATTACCACCACCAACCACTAAGTCGGTCCCTCAACCCTCTCTACCTTCACCACTGAACCCACTCTACCCTTCATTAGGGTAAAGGAATAGCTAGCCGCACTAAACCGGATGGTGCTAAAGCTATTAGTTGCTGATGAGCAAAGAGCTACATAACTAAGTCAGCTTGTGGAGCTTAATGCTGCTTAGGCACAGCAGATTACCCAACTTCAGGAGCAGAATGATCAATCAGTTAAGAGGATTAAGGAGTTGGAGGCCAATAACAAGAAGATCATGCTTAGACTGAAAGGATCAAAAGATGAGTCGTTAAAGATCTAGAAAGGTGAAGAAGATGATGATGATGATGATGATGGTGATGATGATGAGTCTGATGAAGAAGATGATAGTGATGATGAAGGATCAAGGGGAAAGAAGAGAGGTGATGATGATGATGAAGAAGTTGATGCTGCTGTATTAGCCTCTACTCAAGGTCAATAAAGGAGGACTAAGAGAGCACAAGACCAAGGAGCATCATCCTTAGCCCCTGCTATTGAAGAATTGATGGATAAGGATAAAAGTAAAGATTAAATATTTTGTATTTAGAGCACATTTGTGCTTAATTCAAATATTACATTTATGTATTTAATGTTTATCTATGTTTATCTAATGGTTAAATTCTTGATTAATTACTAATGATTGATGTGTTAAATGTTTAAATCAAGCAAATCAAACAACACAACAAGATGAATATGATGTTGCTCCCCTGTGGCAAATCAAGTCTCAATTCACCATGATTCCTGATTTGCAAAGGATTTTCAGACGATCGGTTAGCTACACTCTCGAAGAAGGAGAAATCATTCACGATTTGACTGACGAGGAACTCGCTGAGATGTTCAAATTGAATCCAGACGAGCTAATCAAAGATGCTCCCGAAGTAAATGTTCTAAGTGATGAGGAGCTACAGGATGTCGATGAAATAGAGATTGAAAATGTGATAGCTGAGCACTATCCAGAGTAAACTGACCGAGAGGGAAATGTGATCCCCGACTTGGGTGACACTCTCGGCAAGGCTACATTCGACAAACTGGATGAGATGAAGAAAGAAACTTAAAAGAATGAAAGCCAAGCCCAAGCTTCGGACGTTGATGTTGATATAAAGAAGGCTGAATGGGCAGCTTGTTTTGCTAAGATATGAGCCCAACGCACAGCTCAAAAGCAAAATGCCTACACCAAGCTCTACTCAAGAAACATCTAAAGGTGTGTGGCAAGATTATTGCATTGGCGTATTTTGAGGATCTTAACGTTTATGATGTTAAGATGGAGAAAGGAATAGAGTACTTCACATACCCACATGATCTGAAGACTCTCCTAAGGTTGAGCTCAACTAGCTGGCACGCTCAAATCTGCTATATGCTGATCCTAGAAAGATGTGAGGTTGGTTTGAGGCTGCTCTAAAGAAGGAATACCACACAAGATAAGTTAACTTCAGACCTCAACAACCGAAAAGGTACATTCATAGGTCTGAAGTGGATCACATTTCTAGAAAGCCTAAAGTGGTGCTGAAGTGGAGTCCACCGCGCAAAATGTCCAAGATTCCGTATGGGAAATGCCACAGGACTTCACTCCATACTTCAAATGGTGGTATTATGATTGGAGAACAGGCGAAGGGGTCATAGTTCTAAATAAAGAAGGAACATTGAAACTATCCGGGTATTCGACCCTATGTGGCTTACAAACTTGTCTGCAGTAGATGTCTACACATTGTACAAGTGGCCACTATTTTATGACGCACAAGATATATTACAAGCCCTCCAGTTCTAGAACGTTATACGTCTCTATTTTACATTTGAAATACATGCAGGACTTACTAGAGAGGAGAAGTACAAGAGGACTGAGGAGCTTATGAAGAATGTCGGACGTTAATGTAAACTAGGTCCAAGGGGGAGTTTGTTCATACATATGTACCTAGTTTAGGAGCTTAATGTAAATGTCTGTCATGTCTTACATATGTGTAATGAATGAGTTGAATGAAATACAATAGGTTATTGATGCTTATAATGTTTAATGTTTCATTGTTTATTGTTTGATAAAGTATATTGAACTAATTATATAGGTTTAAGATTATTGTGCATAGTTCTTAGTCAATAATGATTGAGAAATGTGTTCAAACTTAATCATATGAAGGCTTCATACGAATGGACTATGCTCATGCACCATAAGCATGAATACATCATGCTAATGGACCAGTCGCATGACTAAACCATGAGACTGGATTAGTCGCACGATTGAGACATAAGATTGACTCAGTCGCACCACTGAACCTTTCAGTCATGCGTATGAATCAATCGCATGATTCAGTCGCACGACTAAACCATGCTAATGGTTCAGTCGTATGATTGAAAAACCCTAACTTATAAATACCACCTAATTCGTTGTAAAACAAAACACTTCAAGAGTTTCAGCACATATTCGTACCCTAGCCATCCAAAGACTCTAGAAAACCTATTCCAAGTTCATAGTTCACAGTTGATCTTGTTCTAATCGTTCTTAACATTTCTTTAATCGTTAGATTGATCGGGAGTGCGTTCTCACTGATTGGATCGCCAATCAAATAGTATTCCACACTATTTGATCTGGTTTCATGCATTATCAGTTAGTACTTCGTACGTACACGATCCCTAACACTGGGGATCTTAGCACATAGTTTCACTTTCTCCAACAATTCCAGAAGTATTCATATATGAATCTCTCGATTCAACCTGTCCGCAAATAGATCAAAATATCCTTAATGAACACTATGACAAAAATATATTTAGGTATGGTTTACATATCTGATTTATCAAGTCCGTGAACACCGTAGGTGCCTTTGTTAACCCAAAATGTATAACTATGAATTGTTAGATCTAGGAACAATAGGTGTAGATCATTTTGTATAGGGTTACAACTTTAATCAAAGCTTGTAATGAATATTTGTAATTCATTATTTTGATATATGCATTATGTATATAGGTTAACCCATATATGTGTTGATATATGTATGATTAAAGGTTCAAACAACATACTTGGTCAATTTCAGAAATTGATCAAGTGTGAGAAACATCTATGGATGAACATTTATGTTCTTCCGTAGATGTCTTTCTTACAAGAAAAACATCAAAGATCTTCTACAGATAAACATCAGTGCAGATGAGAGTACTACAAGACCAAAGACCTAATGAAAAACTAACACATGGATATCATCAAGTGAAGACTACTACGGAAGAGCAAACTCCTATGGAAGAAAGTTGTTGCAGAAGACCAAACACTTGTACTTAAATGATACAAGTAATTCAAGTCAACAAGTCAAACGCAGATTCCAAAAGATTCAATGTTTCCTTAATAGAAACACGTGTGGCTATAAATACGAGTCCTAGGTTTCTCATCAAAGGGACGGAAACATACCAAGCATCATATCATTCCACATGATTAACAAAACACAAACCCGTAACAGCCGTCACATAATCATACCAAAATCATAAACACAATCATAGTAAAGATTAATGTTATCAATTATAATTTGATTCTTTGTAGTCATTAAGCTATTTTAATGAATTACTTTTGATTCATAACATTTTCTTTTACGTATTTTTGAAATCATTCGAGTGTTTATTGCCTATATTTATGGTCTTTGATATATTAATATTTGATTAATTAAACAATGATTAATTATCATTCCACAATCATTAAATCGAAACCAATCAAACAATGATAATTCCTGACTATGATCCTTGGATTCATAGGTGGTAGGAGAGGCAAGTGCTCATTGATTATTGATCTAACGGTGTCAGAATTATTTAATTTATTACTTAATTCATTGGATTTATCAGTTTTCTAACTAGATCTATAGATTTTAAGCAAAATTGGTATGGTCTTAAGTGTTAACATTCAAAATTAAAAAAAAATAGATCTGTCTTTGAGCGAGTAATGTTACAATGCTCGGTTGACATTTATCAATATTCACAATTAACTGAAAAATAGATCTGTGTTATTGACTGACATTCATTGACTATTCAATCGACTGAACAAAAACATTAACAAAAATCCTTAATTTGATATTAATTATCCGTAAGAGGATTGAATAATTTTGATCTTTACTACTTAGTTAATTCAATAATTAAGTTCCTGTCATTTATCAGTTCATTAATCCAAATGAAACTTTGTTTTAGTTAAGCTTTAATTCTTGACTAAAAGTAATAACATTGTCGGTGGATCATCATACCATCATCCAAAGTTGGAAAACGAAAGTGGATTTTAAGTCCTCAAAAATCAAGTTCATGAATCATGTTAATTACACTAATTCTGACTTATGGGTGTCTATAATTGAAGGTCCATGTATTCCACCTGGTATTCGGCCGGATTATAATAATAATCAACCCATAAGTATAAAATATCTATGACCTGAGGATGTCAAAAATGTTAAAGTCAACATTAAAGCATACAATATGCTTAGTATGCCTTTACCTGAAGAAATACTAATCAGGTATGAGAACTATAAAACAGCAAATTCATAATGGAAGATACTTCATACACTCTAGCAAGGGAATGATGAAATCAGAAGCATAAGGAAAGATACTCTTCACTCACAATATTAAACATTTTATCATATTGAGGGTGAGTCAAGTCGTCAAAAACTTCATAGGTTTATGAAATTGGTAACCGAGATAAACATCTTGGAGCTAAAGTATACCAATGAGAACTTAAACAAAAAGATGTTCCATACTTTGCTAGAAAGTTGGAACAAACTGTTGGGTTTGTTGTGCCAAAACAATGTTGTTTAACCATTTAAACAAGAAAAACGCAGCGGATAAACATTTAACAAATACCATTTGTAATCTGAAAATTGATGTTCATAACTTAATTTCAACAAACCAAAGACATAGGATCATATGTATGTGAATAAACTAGTTATCAACAAGCTAAAACAACCAAAACAACATCAACAAACTACCTTTATGGGCGATTTGAAGAACCGACATTAGAGCTGCTGGAAATCACGTTTTGTTGAAGAAGTGGCTGTCCTTGGATGGCCAAAACACCAAGGATAGGTGTCCTCAAGTGTACATACCCACAAGCCCTCAAGAAACACCATGTTTGCTAGGATTTGACACCAAAATCGCATCAAAAACCCTGCTGAAAACCTTTTTCAGCCGTTAAACATCAAGGAGATGTCAAAGGCTTTGTTCCAGCCGTATGACTTCTCTTCCATAAGAGAAACTCGAGTTCTTGTGCGATTTCATGTGAGAAAGAGGAGTAGATCAGATGTGTGTATGTTCATAGAGAGTATCTTGTTTCATAAACCAATAAAAGAAAAGGAGAAGAAGGAAGGCCTTGCGGCCGAAAACCCACACACCCTTATTAGGGTTTTTCTTCCTTTTTTAAAACTCTTTTAATTTGAGAAATCTTATAAATTACATAATTAACCTTTAATTATATAAAATATGCACACACACACTTTTATTATTTGATGTTGCTTGATTAATTTAAACAACATAACAAATAATAACCGTGTACAAAATATCCTCATAATTTGTTCTTCTCACATACAATTTATTTAGAAAACCCATTTTCTAAATTGGTGTGATTATTTAATTGCATGATCATATCATCAATTAAATATTAATTGGTGTTTGCTAAGCTTGTTATTGGGTATGACCCGACTTGGATCACAACGTACTAACTACATCAATGTTCTATGTGTCTTGGGCATACAGAATCCAACAATCTCCCACTTGCACAAGATACATAGAGGATTGATGCAAGCAGTAAATACCGCCTAACAACGGTTTACTACCCTTAATACGCGTGACTTAAAGCCATTCAATAACATCATCCCCTTCAAGTATCCAACTTGAAATGATTTAGGTGAATCAATCATCTATCCTTTTGTTACAGATGTCATGTTAAATCCAAGGACACAGAATGATCATTCCTTGTTGATTTAACTTAATCAGGCCTTAGACATCATGCTCTCAACGAATAAGAGGAAAAAATTCCATCTTGACTACATACGTTTCTCACAATCACCTTATGTTGTACCCAAACATAGCCTTATGTACTGACCATTATTTCAGAGCAGCGAAGAACTAGCTCAAGGTATAACACTTGGTGAATATCAAAACCAATATGTATCTCAGGTCAGAGGATACCAAATGATATTCGCCTTTACTCAAATTTACTTATGATCAATCTAAAGATTCCATGTAGTAAAATTGAGATGCGGGTCAGTCCAATATTTGCATCCCACAAATATCTATGAACCTTGGTAGCAACCAATTGCTCTATATTCATACCTTATGAATATCTACCAATCCATGTTCATAATAGTCTCATATTCATATTTGTTCCCACAAATATGACTGACTACGGACATTTAGAATAATAAACATATTCATGGATGTAAACATGCTAAAAGGGAACACGACTCAAAAGGTCAAAATTACAATTGTTCCATACATTAAATGCTAAATAGATCAATTCCAATCACTAGAATATCGAAGTCCTAAGGCACAAGTATGACCCTCATACTTTGCCTTCGCAAGGAGCTTCGTGAGTGGATTCGTAACGTTTTGATCTTAATGAACTTTACGAATACATATCTTTACCCTTTTCAACTTCATCCCTTATGATGTTGAATCTCCGCTCAAGGTGCTTAGTCTTTGATGAGTACGGGGTTCCTTGATTTGAGCAATCCCACCCACGTAATTACCAAAGATCTCTAGCGAGTCTTGAATGGTAGAGACCACCCGTAGATAAGCAATGGACAAGCTTATCCATGCAGCTTCCAAAGCTGCCAATGAAGCGGCTATGTATTCGGATTTTAGACTGAATAATGCTACCGTGTCCTGCTTTGAACACTTCAAGGATACCACACCTCCATTCATAATGGAAGTACACCTGATTATGATCGAGAGTTGTATCGATCTGTTTTGGAAGTCCTTATCTGTGCAACCCTTTACACAGATTTTCACTTCAACAGATCCGTATATTAGAAACATATCCTTAGTCTTACTAAGGTGCATCAACATACTTTTAACAACCATTAATGGTTATTTCTATTGGTATCTACTTTGTCATACCTGATAAGCATGACTCGTCCGGTTTAGTGCATATCATGAGACAAATGACGGATCCTATAGCAGATGCGTATGGGATATCCTTCATTTGATTTTGCTCATCCTATGAGCTTGGACATTGAGGCGTAGTCAACATGGTCTCTCTTTGAAAGGGTATCATACCTTTCTAAGAGATTTCCATCTTGAACGTTTTCAAGATTTTTATATATGCACTTTGGTTTGACCCTATCAACCACCTCGATCTATCCTTATAGATCCCTATTCCAAAATATGGGTGATTTCAAAGAGATCCTTTTTATGAAAAACATCTTCCAAGCAAGGTTTTAACACCTTCCAAGGTTGGAATATATTTTTTTCAAATAGCAGTGTGTCATCAGCATACAACACTGAGAGTATACTTCTGCTCCCACTAGCTTTCATATATACACACCCTTTTGATGCTTGTTTCAATCCATAGATCTATCACTTTAACTTGTATACTTTATTGGGATGTCGCGGATCGACAAAAACTTCATGCTGAACTATGTGGACAGTCTCTACGAGATGTCCATTAAGGAAAGCGGTTTTGACATCCATTAGGCAAAACTCATATTCAAAATATCCAGTTATGGCACTTAACATCCTAATCGACCTTAGCATTGCCACGGGCGTAAGACTTTCATCATAATCAACCAATTGAGTTTGATGAAAACCTTATGCTATAAGTCTTGACTTATAAGTATTCAAGTCTCCATGTATATTTGTTTTCATCCAGAAAACCCACTTGTATCCAACCGATTTGGAGTTTAAGTGGAGGTTCAACCAATTGCCAAACTTGGTTGTTATACATGAATTGCATCCTTACGTTCATGGCCTCTAGCCATTTGTCCCAATCCAAATTGGACATAACATCTTGGTGTATGGTTAGCCTACAGGTATAACCACATAGCATCCATTCATGAAATATGCTTATCTTTCAGATGGAATACTAACTCTACCAGATTTGTGAACGTTTTGTGTGTGTTGATCAACCTCTTGATCTTTATCAACAACCTCCTGCTGATTGCTAGTGTCAATCAAATGTGTATCGCCTTGTGGATTTTGATCCTTATCAAGTTCCACAGTTCTATACGTCATTCCTTCCATAAAGGACTTGGTTTCAAGAACCATAGACTTTGGAGCAATAAATACTTCTGATTCGTTGAGTCAAAGAAACGGTATCTTATACAGTCTCTTTGGATTCTAAATGAATACACACTTTCTTTGTCCGGGTCATATTCATAATATGAGCCTTAGAGAGCGATGGGAAAACCCAAAATGATAAAGGTGGTAAGTTCATAGCCATAATAAATTGAACTATATCCAAATAGGGTTCAGTTTCTCCTTTATCTGAATAAAGAGCATAGATAACTATGCGGAGTTGATTTTCTACTTCATTATTGAAGATTTTGAACATTTCAAAAGCTTCATACTTATGTGTCATCAAGTGCACACAATAATAGCGACTGCAATCGTCGTTAACATTAATGAAGTATCTTTCACCAGTCATAGACATTGTCTTAAAAGGATCATATGCATCCAAATGCATCATTCCTAATTAGTCTTTGGTTCATACTTATCAAATGAAACATTTTCATTTGTTTCCAAAAACCATTCTTTTGAAGTGTTTGAATCTAATTCTGGTTAATGTGACCAAGGCGACAATGTCAAAGATAGTAATAACTTAAACCCATTTTAAGTTTCTTTATGCTAAATGTGTATCAACGAGTTATAATAGGATGATCTATCATGAACCAATTCATGGATGTCATTAAAAGGCATATCCTTAAAATGATATACATCATTCAAAACTCAATACCATTATTTACAAATTTTGAATCATGATCATATTGTTTTAAAAGGAAACATTAATCATGTTCCTAGTCAAACTAGGTGCATACAAAAATGTTTTGAGAACAACTTCCAAACCATTTGAAGGTCTCAAAAGAGTTTCCCTTCTTGAAGCGGACATTTCTTTGAACCCTTTTGCAACAATTGCAAGTATGAGTCTCACATCCGTATCCAATACCCATGTGATTGAAGAAATGGCTTTTAAAACAGCGTATGAATCATGGAATTGTATTAGAGGTTTGCCCAAAACCCTTCTTGTGTTTCAACTCCTTGAGATAGAAGGGACAATACCCTTTTTATAGTCCTATCTCTCCACACTCAAAGCATGGATCGTTCTCCGTTACCTTAGGCTTCATAAGCTTAGGTTTTGAGGTTTCGCTATAACCTTTGCTTTGACGTATTCCTTTCCTTTAGCAATAATTGCTTTAGGATCGGGATTGGCCACTTCTTATAGCCTCCGTTATTGATTGAGAGAATAGGTAGAACTCTCTACTTATCCCCGCCTCGGTTGCTTTGAGCATTGCATGAGGTTCACCGATGCTCTTGTCCCATCCGTTCATATTACAGTTTATTATGAATGTCTCAAACCTTTAGTTAGGCAATCAAGGATCAAATCCTTGGCCAACTACTTTGAGACAGGACAGCAAAGCATCTTGAGGCTATCAATATGGCTTTTATCTTAAGGAATATAAGATGATATTGATTGGGTCTTTTCATGTGACATGTATAAAGTGCTTGAACCGTTTCAAAGCAATCTTATTAAAGTTTGTGGAAGGAACATTTCCCTTTTAGATTAACATGTCATGTGCCCCATGAGGCTCCAAACCCTTTGGAGTCTGGGAATCATATTCCCAACATGAGATCGGATGCTTGCACAGAATCCTAAGTGTGCTTAACTCAATCGTCAAAAGGCCATAACATCAACAGCGTGGGTTGGTGAGGTATGGGATCGTCAAGGACATAGACCTTTACTCATTCTGAGAACAATTCTCAAGTTTCAAAATGAGTCCATAAGATAATTATGGTTAGGACTATCCCTCTCGAGAATAGGTCTCAGTGATAGGGAAGGGACGATCGGGGTGGTAGCATTATAGTTAGAGGTCATCATTACAAAATTGACAAGTTCATATTAGTATTTCTCATAAATTTATTTTAATCGTTAATACCCTTAAATGTCTCATAGACAATTAACAATTAAAATCTAGAATCCAACGTTACATTTAAATGATGGTTAGGTGACCTTTATCCCATTATTTAAATTAACAAGGTAGTCAATAGTTGACAATTGCAACCTATTGCAACTTCTAGTCTTATGGGATCGGTTAAACATCATATGTTTAGTCGGCATGTTTAATCCCATCAACACCATTGTACGCCATGCTTCGGTGACCCTAAGCACATGGTTTCCAATTCAAGTCGTCCTACTTACACACACGTGTGAGTTTTTACATATAAGCGGTTAGGTGACCTTTATCCCACAAGTATGTTAGACTCACCTCAAGGACACAAGTTCCCTACAAGTGGTTAGGTGACCTTTATCCCACAAGTAGTTCCCAAGTGATTCGAGTGTCGTGTAAAAGGATGGTGTTAGACTTGTTACCAAAGGGTTTTAAGTTTCCATTAATTTTAGACTTGAAAAGCCTATGTACCTTGTAATTGCATGCTTTCAAATACATGGTACACTATGGTTCTCTTTTAATAAAACCTCTTTTATTTTGAAATCATTAATCCTCTTAATAACCTTTTATTAATTACTTAATGATTTAGAACCATAAAAATCAGCTTGTTATCATAATTTATTTAGATTGTTAAGCATATTCATATATCAAACAATCACATAAAACAAACAAGCATAATCATACAAACATATGTGCATAACCATAGCCACTAAGTTGACTACACTTGTTTGCCATCACAAGTGTTGACATAAGGTCTTTTCCTAAGGGTTCAACAAAACACAAATGATGAGATCTCCAAAGACCCCCACTTGAACTTGCATCCAAATGCTTCAAGTCCATCCTTTGTGTCTTCCTTTTGTGCTTCTTCCCGAGCATCTTCTTTTACAAAATATATACATCCTAATACATATTTTCTAGTAAAGGAAAAAATGCTCCTAATCTATTTATTACATTGCCAAATGAATAAATAAATTACAAACCAAATGGAACACAAAAGAAATTACTACAACCCATAAAGAAAGAATACAATCAACATGACAATTCCATAATCAACCAAACCCAAAACAACCATGGTCAAGGCTATGTTATGCACTAAAATTATGTATCCATATACATCATACTAAGAACCAAAATGAACCCCATTGACCCTAAATTTTCAGCCAACATAAACCAAAAATCTAGGGTCTTTTGTCCAAACAAAACACAATCAACCAAATTGATATCTTTCCTTTCAAGGTTTAATCACTAGCATGTTTGATATAACCTTGAAAGATTGGGGTATCATCAAATCAATACAAAACAGCCCTAAAATTGGTTGTTAAACCTTATATAACCAATTATACAAGAACACATGAAACTAATCATCCACATAACCGGCTCTTGATGCCAATGTTGGTTTGTTGTGCCAAAACAATGTTGTTTAACCATTTAAACAAGAAAAACGCAGCGGATAAACATTTAACAAATACCATTTGTAATCTGAAAATTGATGTTCATAACTTAATTTCAACAAACCCAAAGACATAGGATCATATGTATGTGAATAAACTAGTTATCAACAAGCTAAAACAACCAAAACAACATCAACAAACTACCTTTATGGGCGATTTGAAGAACCGACATTAGAGCTGCTGGAAATCACGTTTTGTTGAAGAAGTGGCTGTCCTTGGATGGCCAAAACACCAAGGATAGGTGTCCTCAAGTGTACATACCCACAAGCCCTCAAGAAACACCATGTTTGCTAGGATTTGACACCAAAATCGCATCAAAAACCCTGCTGAAAACCTTTTTCAGCCGTAAAACATCAAGGAGATGTCAAAGGCTTTGTTCCAGCCGTATGACTTCTCTTCCATAAGAGAAACTCGAGTTCTTGTGCGATTTCATGTGAGAAAGAGGAGTAGATCAGATGTGTGTATGTTCATAGAGAGTATCTTGTTTCATAAACCAAGAAAAGAAAAGAGAAGAAGGAAGGCCTTGCGGCCGAAAACCCACACACCCTTATTAGGGTTTTTCTTCCTTTTTTAAAACTCTTTTAATTTGAGAAATCTTATAAATTACATAATTAACCTTTAATTATATAAAATATGCACACACACACTTTTATTATTTGATGTTGCTTGATTAGTTTAAACAACATAACAATAATAACCATGTACAAAATATCCTCATAATTTGTTCTTTCTCACATACAATTTATTTAGAAAACCCATTTTCTAAATTGGTGTGATTATTTAATTGCATGATCATATCATCAATTAAATATTAATTGGTGTTTGCTAAGCTTGTTATTGGGTATGACCCGACTTGGATCACAACGTACTAACCACATCAATGTTCTATGTGTCTTGGGCATACAGAATCCAACACAACTGTGTCCATATTCAAGAACGCCCTTGATGTCAAACCACTAGTATAGATACATTGGTGGCTAAAGTTGAAGCTCCTGAAATGGATGAGAAATTAAGAAACAAAAGTGTGAGAACACATGCCACTCCTTATAATTTTAAATAATTAAAAGCACTGTAGTGATTTTATTTCTAATGAGGATGATGACAACTCTTGTGCTATGAGTGAAGATGAAGAAGAAGTTAGTTTCTATGCCTCAAAACCATCAAAGAAATATTCTCAAAGAAAATTAGGAAAAGAAAAGGGAAGACGTGAGGAAAGAAAAGATCCATCTTCATCATAAGCAAAGTCTTCATCAAACAACAATCAAGCCTAACCCATTACTATGATTCTGGATTCAGAACAACAAAAGGCAGCCTTTGCTACTTTCAGCTCAAGTTTTCAAGTTTACCTGGGAAGCACTTTAGTTCTGCCAACATCTACCAACAAGACCTTCAAAAACAGCATCTCGATGTTGTAGAGGAAATGGATCTTTAATGGAAAATGGCTATGATTGCTTATAAAGCCATGCAGTACTTGAGAAGAAACAAAAACTTGGTTGCGACAAGTAAAATAACCTAAAACTGGTGTTAATAAACCAAAGGTTAGATGCTTCAAATGCAATCTCTTCAGTCAATTCTCAAGAGAATGTAATCAACAATCATCTGCTGATATGAGACAAAGTCAGCAACAACAGTTTCATCAACATCAATCTCATTACCCATCAACATCTCAAAGATCTTTCAAACAGCATCAGCTAACCAGTTAATCCCGACCAGCCACAAATGCATTAGCAGGATCTAGTAATTCAAAGGAAACTGGATTGATTATTGTACAAGATGGAACCTATGACTGGAGCATGTATGAGAAGGAAGTGTTGGAAGAAAATCAAGCACTAATGGCCAACATGGAAGTTCCACTCATGGCTAGAGAGGTAAGATAAAGATTATGTTCATCATTATATGTTAAGGAAGTTGACAGATACAAAGTCCATGCTCAACAACTAGCTAACAAAGCAAAAGAAATAATGATTTTAAATGAATCTCATGTAAGAGAACATAAACTATTTCAAATCAAAATTAACTCTTTACAGAAAGATTTAGATAAGTTGTCTATGAGAATTATAATTTAAAAGCCCAAGTTATGCATTGACTACTTCCTTAACTAAATCCATGCCTGATCATGCATCAACTGAAGTGAAACTTCAGAAGTTTCAACTTTAATCTCAACAGTATGAGAATTATTAAATTTTCATATTGATTCAAAAAACATGTATGGGTTGGGTTAAAATTCAATTACATCGCTTCTAAATGATAACTATACACCTTTACATGAAATAATGACAAGCATTTTGTCAAAACATTTTGTGCCAAGCACCAAGATTGAATCAAAATCTAAGAAATATGTAAATAATAAAGAGTCTGAGGTGAGTGAAGCTGAGTCTTCTGAATCAAAACAAGTTAAGCAAAATGACTCAAAATTTGACATCGATAAATGTGATCACTTGGATGATTCTGATGAACATGAAAATGATTATCCGGATGAACTGGATACTTGTAAGAATGTTTCATTACAACCAATCATCCCTATAATTCTAGATGAAACCAAGTTGACTTATGCTCCTAAGCAAAGAAACATGTTGAAGACTATACGTAAAAGGATAGCTCATTTGAATGAAGGACTTCAAGAACTTCACCATCAACAAATACCTTCAACGGAAGTCATTGAAAAATGCATACCTTCGGAAGTTAAAACACTCTTAGAAAAGAGAAAACAACCACAATCCGCAGAACATCTCCGTAATAAGAACATTTCTGTATCAATGGCAAATTTGCAGAAGAACAAATCTACTAAGTTAGTAAAACATCTTCAAAAGCCAAGATCAATAGTCAAGAAAACAAAATAGAAAGCAGTGAATTCTAACCAATAGACTTCAGCTAATAAACAAGAACCTTTTGATATCATGTCAGAAAACAGAAAGGGGTCATCTGCTGCAAAGTATGAAAAAGAATTGAAGACTTAAAGGTAACAAAAAACCAAGAAAGGGATTGATTCTAGAAATAAGTCAGAGGAAAAGTGTTGCAAATGGTATGATATGAATAATCACTACACTGAAGTTTTACTTCAACAGTTATTGCTCTATTTGCAATATGAATAACCACATGACTTCAGATTGCTACTTTAACAAACATTGTGCTATTTGTAACAAAAATAATCACTCTACTCAGAAATGTTATTTTAACAAAAAGAACAAAACAAAGAGAAAAAAGAAGCAACAATCTCAGAGATGAATCAAAATCTCAATCCAGTGATAGTCAAGAATATTCAAAATTAAAAAAAATAGCAACAAAAACAAAAGTTTTCAAAACCAAAGAAGAAAACACCTTCTGTAGGTAAACATTTGAAGAAAAGACAATCACTTCAGCAATCCAAAACACCTCACAAAAAGGTAGATTTGACAGATCAGAAAGAAAATACTGATGAAACTTTCTTTGATAATTTTGAAAAAGGGACTCATCTTTCATATTCAAATCAAAGGATGATGAAACTTTCAACAATCAAAGTTCATCATCAAAGCCAAAGTAGCAAACAAAGAATTCAAAGATGAATGAGGAAGGGATTGAGAAATCAAAACAAAATTCCATAAGCTCATCTGTAATAGAATCATCTTCACCATAAATAGACACATAATGAATCAATTAAATTCTAAAATTAATACTGAAATTTTAACTCATTCATGAGGGAGTTACAATTTTAGACACCACTTAAACAGCGAAGATCATTAAGGCTTAGGTTTCCAATTCTAATTGATTTCTTTATTTGTGTAGGAACAATCTTGGAGAGCTAACAAGAAGTGGTATGCTCATAGTGGTTGTTCCATGCATATGATAGGAAACTGTTCTTTTCTCCATGACTTTAAACATAAAAATGCTATGTAAGGCCCCATTTCTAGGACGCTTACAGCCGGCCAATCATCACACATAAAACAAATAATTTACATTAACTTGATAAAACATTGCAACAGAGACATTAAAAACAACATTTTTACTAAAAATGCTTTTACAAAATAATAAAATATTCGTTACACAATTTCATTTGTTCGTATTACAAGGAAAAGACATTAAACAAAAGAATCACATCTAAAAATGCCAAGTAGCTTTCCTGTTCCATCCTTAGTAACTTTACCTGCCAACTGGAAAATACATAAAAAGTCAGCATTGCTGAGTGAGTTCTACTTTTAAAATAAAACATACTTTATTTTTGTTAGGGACTGTGTACTAGACGGAATACTAACTGAACTACATGTATACCAACTCAAATAGTGCGGAATCCTATTTGATTGGTGATCCAATCAGTGAGAATGTTAACCTGATCCATATAAGAGTAAACTAAACGTTATGAATGAATAGGAATCGATCAAGAATGGTCTATGAACTTGGACTGGCTTTCTTGGACGTTCTGGACGGCTAGGGTACGGGTAGGAGTCAAATTATTCAAAGTGTTTTGTTTTTCCACGAATTAAGTGGTATTTATAGGTTAAGGTTAGTGAATCATACGACTAGACCATTAGCATGGTTCAGTCGTGCGACTAAAGCATGCGACTGAGTCAATCACACAACTGAGGGTTCAGTCGTGCAACTGAGTAATCCGTATGTCTCAGTCGTGCGACTAATCCAATCTCCTGGTTCAGTCGTGCGACTAGTCCATTAGCATAAAGTATTCATACGTATGGTCCATTAGCATGGCCCATTCGCATGAAGATTTCATACAACTAAGTTTGAATATGTTTCTCAATCATTACTTGACTAAGATATATTCAAGCAACCACAAACCTATATAGCTGGTTCAATATGCGTTAATAAATGATAAACATTAAAACATTGAAACATTAAACACTAAGATCAACAACCACGTATTATGTTCATTCAACTCATTCGTTTCATTACATTTAGGACATGACAGACATATTACATTAAGATCGTAAACCAGGTACATATGGATCAACAAACTCCCCCCTTGGACCTAGTTTCCTTCATTGTTTGGCATCCTTCATTAGCTCATCAAACTTGTTATGCCTCTCCTCGACTGTGACTCCAGCATGTATCTTGAATGCAAAGAAGAGTCTTATCACGTTCTGAAATTAGAGGGCCTGTATAATATCTTGTGGATCATAGAATAATGGCCACCTGTATAAAGTATAAACATCACTAGCTGATAGGTTGGTTGGCCACATTGGGTCAAATACCCGGATGGTCTCCATTTGGCGCTCTTTCTGTAATACTATGACCGCTTCTCCTATTCGACAGTCATAATACCACCACTTGAAGTGGGGAGTGAAGTCATGTGGTGTTTCCCTCTTGGGGATCTTTGACATAGTTCACGGAGGACTCCACTTCAGCACCACTTTGGTTTCCCAGTCCTTAGGTCTACCTCCGACCTTCGAATGTACCTCGTAGGTTGTTGAGGCTTGAAATTAACCCATCATGTGTGGTATTGTCTCTTCAACATAGCTTCAAACCAGCCTGACATCTTCCTGGGGTCAACATACAGCAGGTTCAGGCGTGCCAACTGGTTGAGCTCAATACCAAGAAGAGTCTTCAGATCATGTGGAAATCTGAAGTACTTGATTCCCTTCTCTCTCTTCACAGCATAAACATTAAGATCCTCAAAGTAAGCCTATGCTATAATCTTGCCAGACACCTTTAGATGCTTCCTTACTTTATAAAGCTTGGCGTAGGCACTCAGCTTTGGCGCTCTGCGTTGGGCACGGATCTCTACAAAACAAGCCGCCCATTCAGCCTTTTTGTTATGAACATCGGTGTCAGAGGCTTGGGCTTGGCAATCTGATTTCTCGGTTTCTCTCTCCATCGTATCCAATTTAACATGCATATCACTGTCGAGTGTATCTCCAAAATTAGGAACCACATTTCCCTCTCGATCAGTGTATTCCAGATAGTGCTATGTTGTGATGTCTTCAATCCCTATCACATCAACATCGTTGAGCTCGTCATCACTAGAAACATCGATAGTAGGGGAATCCTTAACCAATTCATCCGGGTTTAACCGGAACATTTCTACGAGTTGCTCATCAGTGAGGTTGTGAATAATTTCTCCTTCTTTGGGAATATAGCTTGCTGACCTCCTGACAATCCCTTGCAAATCAAGTATCATTGTGAGTTAAGACTTCCTCTGCTGAAGGGGAGCAACATCGTATTCATCTCGTTGATATTATGGATCTGCTTGATTTAAAACATGTAACACATTGTTCATCAATACAAAATCAAGATAGTAAACATTAAATATATACATAAACAATCATGCACATAAGTTTTATACAATATTTAATTACACATGATTTAAATGACATAAAACATCTATGCATTACGTTTGTCCTGAATCATGTGTTCCTCTGCTGTCGTGGTTGATGTCGAGGCACCCTGCTCTTGATTCCTTTTGGTCCGCCTCTCACTAGCTTCTTGGGGTACCTGAAACAGATGGATCTCCTCCTTCGTCATCATCTCCTCCATCCTTTGTGTCATCCTCATCCCCTTCATCATCATCCTCTTCATTATCATCATCACCATCTTCATCATCTTCTCTGATCTTCACAGGCTCTTCTTTGGATCCCTTAAGCTTGAGCATGATAGATCTGTTAGATGACTCCAACTCTTCAACCTTCTTTGCTGATTCGGCATTATGCTCTTTGAGTTGGGCGATCTCCTCTACCTACTGAGAGATCTACTGTGATTGTGCAGTAGTTAGCTCCATCAGCTGTCATACCTGTGCAGTCTTCTCGTCGTCGGTAGCTAACAAGTTCAGCACCATATGATTTGCTGATAGTTTTTCCTCTACCCCACTTGGAGGTAAAGGTGATGTAGTGGTGAATGTGGTATGGGATGATGGGCCAGCTTGGTGGCTGGTAGTGGTGGAAGTGGGGTATATGGGTGGAGGTAGATGAGTGGGTGGTGGTGGGTATGCTATAGTGGAGGTGGAAGTGGTGTAGATAGGTAGTGAAATGGCTATGGTGGTGATGGTGGGTGAAGTAGTAGTAGTGGTGGTGGGTGAAATGGTGGTCGTGGTGGTGGGTGGAATGGTAGTAGTGGTGGCTGTGGTGGTGGTAGTGATGAATGTCATCCTCCTTCTCTTAGACTTCATCCCATGGGGCTGAACCATCCTTTTTCTCCTCATGTCCCTTGAGGAGGATGCTCCCCTTGGGATGCTGCTGGGTCAATCAGGTGTGTAACTGGGATCTGCAGTGGTCTCCACAGACTCGCTAGGGCATCCACCAACCACCTGAATACCTCGTTCGGTGACAACCACCCTGCTGCCCACTGTCCTAGTAAGTGGCTCCTCATCACTCTCCTTCTCCTCATGAAGAGGGTAAACATCCGGATGGGACGATGGTGGGATCTCCATGAGTGGGTGGTGGAGGTGTAACATGTGCAGTGGTGGCCCTAGAAGCAGCGGGGCCAGAGTCTCCACTAGCACCACTGCCATCGTCATCGGAGTCATCAGATGGAAAAGCAATTTGCTCAACATTTGAGTCACTCTCCTCGTGGCGCCACTTACGCATTACCGGTGCCACGTTTTCCACCCGGGCCAGGTGCCCGAACAGTCTCTTCACAAGGGGCTTAATTTGCTTTTCGTTGTACACCTTCATGCGACCCAATGTGGTGTCATCCATCACCTCAAGTACTACTGCGTCCTCCTTCTCCTTAGGCAGTGATGGTAGTTTCTAGTCAATGATCATCTGAATGAATTGAAGGTACATACAAAAGCCCTCCTTCCCTTTACCCTCAATGTTCTCCACCAGATTGGTGAAGATCATCCTAGAGAAGCTAAATGGGTGGTTCAGCACCAAAGCTGCGTAAGCGTTCTGAATCTGATCGGAATGCTCGTCGAACCCTCCCTTCCGAGAAGCTATGCACTTGAGCAGCACATGGGTGCGGTACTTGAACTGGGGGCACAGGTTGCTCTTGTTGAGCACTGCTGCGTTGACTTCCCTAGAGTACTTAGCCCTCATGAAACATCCTCGAACAGTAAGTGGGTGTAATCTGGTGGGACAGTCAGCGTCATCCCCAACTCTAGAACAGTCCGGAGATCGTCCTCTGTGATCTCAATAGCCTCGTCGTATATTAAGCTCCTGATGCAATGGGGCTCAGAGGACCTGTCTACCATAACGCTTTCCCAGAAAGCCTATTGGACTGAGTAGTAAGGGGTACATGGTGTCGAGATAGCATGGAATAACCTAGATCTCTGTAGAAAGGTAATAATGCTAGAGAAGTCTGTAGCATTCCTTGAGGTGAGATCGAGATGAGTACCAATATTGTGCTTAGTGCTCATGGGCCAAGGACTCATCATCTGTCACACATTGCAAATAAATGTTAGTGTGGGTAAATGAATAGGCATTTAAATTTCCTAACTTGAATCTTTCTGGTCTGTCGTGCGAATGAACTGTGCGATTGAGGTTTAGTCGTGCGATTGAGCTTATACATATGACTGAGCATGCGACTAGGCTTAGTCATAGGCTTTCCCAAGAGGTTGAACCAGTCGTGCGACTGAACTCATTCGCCTAGTGCAGTCGTGAGATTGGGCCATACGCTCAACTTAGTCGTGCGATTGAAGATCATCCGGGTGCCCATTTGCATGACAGACTATTGTTCCATCCCAATTCAAATTTTGAGCAAAGTTTAATGTTAGACATCGTGGTTGGGCTCATTGGATTCGCAAATGTACTATATATCACCTAACTACCTTTAATTTAACAATATACTTAGTTTAATTAGTTTCTTAGACAAACTATGTCTTGGTTCCTTTTAGGGTTCAATTCAGTCGATTTAGAGCCTGAATCTATGGACATTCGAGTGGATTTCACCGCACATTACCTGTAGAATAACTAGAAATTGTCAGTATGCAATAATCGGTGGTCTAGAGTGATCAATTGAAAATTTGGCAGAGTAATGGTAGAGTCGTGCGAGTTGGGGGCAATTTGGGAGTGATAATGACTGCGATCGACTCCCCCTCAATTTACACTAGGGTTTCCTTGAGTCGTGCGACTGAACCTAGTCGCATAGTTGATTCATGCGACTGAAGATCTGTCGTGTGACTATAACAGTCGGTCACCTTCAGTCGTGTGAGTAGAAGTCAGTCGTGCGACTGTGTCATTCGGTCACCTTCATCCATGTGATTGGTTCAGTTTTATGTTCCAATCGTGTGATTTTACTCATGTTTGTGGTCCACTCGCATGTCTGGCCCATACATGTGGGTTAACCGTACAATTGGGCTCATTCGTACAGGCCAATCGTACGGCTGGTCCATACTCATGATTTTGACTTTATGCCAATTTGACACTTAACCCCTTTTAACTTTTGATCTAACATTTTGACCATTTGATCATCTCATACATGATCATTTTACATTTGAAAACCTTTTATCACCTCAGTCGTGATCCTTTAAACAAAACCCATTTTCTCACCTCAGACGTGACCTATTTAACGGTTGAAAACATGTTTGGTCACCTCAGACGTGACCCTTTTAAGTGATTATATCCTGGATTGAATTCCATGACATAGTCTGACATGTAACACTAAATTGACTGAAAGTTAAAACAAAATAAAAGGCTAACATTTAAAGACAAAACTAAAAATATTTTTGTGATTTTGCATGAGGTGGAAACCCTAATATAGAAATCAAACAGATTTATTTCTTGAACACGTAGCTTCAAGTTATTTTGACCATAAGTGGAATGATTCATTATGGAATCATACAGATAATCAACTCATTCAGGACGTGTTACCAAAATCATTTGATGCTGGATTCTTGTTTTCGTCGAGAGTCATTAGCAAATTTAGGAAATCATAGTAGTACTATAAGACGCACATATTGATTTTGACTTTCAAGAATTGCAGCCACGATGAATGTCAGTATACTTGTCCACTTAAATCCATACAGACTTTTGACACAGATTGGGGATACATTACACTTATATGGTAATCAATATTCCTCAGGATATTTTTGAGAGATCTACGGGTATTTTGACAAGAAGAGACTGTTTTTAGAGCTTTCAAAGAGAAGCCAAACCTCAGGTCAATGCTACCGCATAGCAGAGAGGCGGCAAACAACAATGAATTCTAGAATATATAGTTTATGCTTATCCTTAGGTTAGTGCCACCACACAGCAGAGAGGCACATAATCTATCTTCTTGTTTGAGAAATTTTTTTCTTTTTGTAAAGATCGCACCAATAACATCGGTTATTAGTTTGATTGCTTTTTGCATTTTTTATCATGTGCTTTGCTCATATTTTGGTCATCTGCACATATTTGTGGCTTTATTTTGCTTGTCACCCCTTATTGGAACTCTGTTGATTGTGTTAACCAAGGATAAGATGATAACCCACAACTTTTTGAACAATTTAGTTTGATCTTGAGATCACCAGCTTAGTTTGATCTTGAGAACACCAAAAAGATCTATTGTGTTGAATCTACCGACACATTATCTAATGGTCTAGCAACCTCTAGTCTACTTTTTCCATGTTACCTTAGTAGCAGCTAGTTTTACTGTCATTTTTCCTTTTATATTGCACAGACTTCTTAGATTTATACTTTGAATTTCGTATCTAATTCAATTTAATTTTTTAAAGTCCCAAATGTTTTGTTCCTGTGTATTATCATTTTCCATAGTCGTTGAATCCTTTTCACAGATCCGATCCCATTTCTATTAGCTTGCTGTCCTCCTCCCTAGTTTTTTTAAATACTAACTTAACCTATTCTCCCCCAAAAATTCTAAAACCATAAGCGATTTGCGTTTTTAGGATTTTCATAGGCGAGGAAATAGAAAAAAACACCAAAACTAATTGAATAAAATAAACTAAAATAAAATAAAAGAAAAGAAAAATGGACTTGACGCATCAGACTAAACAAGTTCATCTTCTGGAATTACATCACTTTTCTTTTAATGCCATTGACCTCTAACAGATATAAAAACGTGGTTTATCAAAGGCTTTTGTGTAGAGGTCAGTGCATTGGAAATCCATATTTATTTTAACAACATCGAATAGAATCTTTTCAAAACAATCACGTATAAAGTGATATTTAATTCCGATGTGTTTGGTCTTAGCATGTTGGATAGGATTTTTAGTAATGGCTATTGCAGCAGAATTATCAACAAATATAGGGGTGTTAGAAAATTTCAACCGTAGTCCCGCATCTGCTGTTGAATCCAAATGATTTGAGAACAGCAGCTTGCCGCAGCAACATATTCAGCTTCACAAGTTGACAACACAACTGATGTCTGCTTCTTACACTGCCACGTGACTAATCGTCTCCCAAAGAATTGACAACCTGCTAAGGTGGATTTGTAGTTCATCTTGCAGCCGCCATAATCCGAATCACTGTACGCAGTAAGCTCAAAATCATCATCATGAGGATACCACAACCCAAGTGTTGGTGTACCCTTCAGATAACGAAATATCTTCTTGACCCCTATAAGATGGTTATCTTTGGGGTTCACCTAATATCTTGAACAAAGACATGTCACATACATTTTATCAGGTCTTGAGGTAGTGATGTACATGAGGGATCCAATCATTCCTCGGTACATGGTGGCATCAACCAGATCACTATTCTCGTCGGGTGCTACATCATGGTTTGTAGCAAGTGGAGTCCCAACTATGGAAGCATTATCCATGTCGAACCGACTGAGAATATCCCCTACATACTTGGTCTGATGTAGAAATATCCCATTTGGTGTTTGATCCACCTGTAACCCGAGAAAGAACTTCATCTCTCCCATGGCACTCATTTCAAATTCTGCTTTTATTACTGCTTCAAATTCTTTAAACAAGTCTTCATTCTTGGAACCGAAGATTATGTCATCAACATAAATCTAAACAAGCAGCAGATCACCATCCTTTTCTTTGATGAACAGTGTACAGTCAAACACCTATGGGAAATCCATGTTTCACAAGGTGAGTTAAGAGTTTTTCATACCAAGCTCTCGGGGCTTGATGAAGGTCGTAGAGAGCCTTATCTAGTTTGTAAACTCTGTCCCCATGAAGAAATGCACTCTTTACATCCAATTAATAGACTTTAATCTTCATGTAAGAGGCATAGGCTAGGAAGATACGGATGGCTTTCATTCTCGCCACAAGTGCAAATACTTCATTGTAATCAATTCCCTCGACTTGTCTAAATCCTTGAACTACAAGTTGAGCTTTGTTCCTGATTATGACTCCTTAGTCATCTTTCTTACATTTCAAGACCCACTGGTGCCAATGACCTTAGCACCTTTAGGTTATCTACCAGTGGCCATACACCTAACTTCTTGAACTGAAGAAGTTCTTCCTCATAGCACTCAGCCATGCCTCATCATTTAGGGCGTCACTAACATATTTTGGCTCAAACTGAGACATAAAATAGCAGTATGCACCATCGTGAAGATACCCTTTTTCCATTACCGAGGCATAATCAGCGGAATACAACTAATTTATTATCTGAACTCCTGATCTGACATCCCCAATGACATTGTCCAAAGGATGATAGACATTTAGGCGTGATCCAGGAGTGGTGGGAACAACTACCTCAGAATCAACATTATGAACGTTTGGTCCGTCTCTAAGGCAGTGTGAGTGTGCGGTTCTAAAGACTCAGAGGCATCAACGTCAGATGCTTGTGGACTTGCAGAAGTAGAAACCTGTTCCTCCTGATCGTTCTGATTATTCATCGTTAGAGGAAGAGTCACTAATCTTGAGTGCTCCCCCTGAATGATTACGCGATTCACCTTGTGAACCAGATGATGTTGAGTCTTGTATCGGTGTGTTTAAGACATCATACATCATTTTGGCTGCTAACTCATCGTCGGAAGTGGAGAGAGGAATGTTGAAGGACTTGAAGAATCCATTAAAGTTGAAAAAGAATGCTAGTCCTTTTCCAGCTGGAGGGGTGGTGTATCTCTGAACGTCCACGTTACACCACACTTCTACCTTACCCATTGAGTTTGTAAACTCTCTTATTCGGTATGTTGTATCCTAGAAAAATTTCCTCTTCAGCCTTCTCATTGAACTTACCTTCCAGAGTTTTCTTCAATAATGTACATGGTGCTTCAAACAGTTTGAGGTACTCCATATTGGGTTTATGTCATTGTAGTAGCTCGTAACATGTTTTTCCATGTCGTTTAACCACCAAGACTCAATTGAAGGTGTAACACACATTTGCCACTGCCTCGTTCCAGAATTGGATAGGCAGTTTCGAGTCTGCTAACATCATCCTTGCAGTCTCTATCAAGCTTCTGTTTTTCCTTTCAGCAACCCCATTCATCTGTGGAGTGTAGGCAGATGTGAACTGATGTTCAATTCCCTTTTCTTTACAGAATGACCCATCCATTGGTTCTTTAACTCTATTTTGTTGTCTGAGCGGACATGTCTAACCTTTATCTTGTAGAGAGATTCCAGTGTAGTTACTAACTCTTTGAATGACTCAAATGTTTCTGATTTTGATTTCAGAAACATCACCCAAGAGAATCTTGAGTAGTCATCTGTAACTACATAGTAGTACAAGTCCACTGTGATGCTTCTTGTATTGACTGGACCAAACAGATCCATGTGAAGAAGCTCAAAAGGCAGTTCTATGGAATTAATTTTCTTTGCCTTATGAGACTTCATAGTTTGTTTGCTTTTCTTGCAAGCAACACAAAAATACAGGAGTTGGATGTTTTTGACGTTTACTCCTCGCACTAGATCATTCTGGATCAAGTGGTTCATCTTCCGTGGATTGATGTGCCCCATTCTCCTATGCCAGGAGATAGAATCCTTCTCAATAGCTTTTGACAAGAAGCACATAACTTGATGATCCGTTGTAGAGGTCTTAGATTGATCCAAGACGTAAAGGTCATTATATCTTGAGGCTGATATTAAGACTTGGTCCTCCAAAATCAATAATCCTTTTTCAGGACATTGCACTTCTTATTGTCAAAAAATACCTTAAGTCCCTTGTCACATACTTGGGAAACCGAAAGCAAGTTATTTTGAAGTTGTTAAACATAGTTTACCTTGTCAAACTTCACTTTCTAGTTCCCTACCTCCCCTTGTGCTATGATGTACCCTCCTTTGTTTCCAGCAAATGAAACATGACCTCCTTTGATTTGTTTGACGTTTGACAGGAGTGCCTGGTTCCCAGTCATGTGCATGGATGCTCCGCTATCTACAATCCAAGTTCTTGTTTCAGAACTATAGCAAACTCCCCGCACATTCAATTGAAGACATTAGTTAAGGTTAGGGACCCAAGCCTTAACTGGCTTGGGTGTCCCAGAGGCATCACACATCATAAATTCCACCCATTGTCCATTAGAGGGTGAGGGAAGATCCTTCATCTTCTTGTTCTCATTATCAGATCTAGGGATGGAATTTCTTTCCATAAACCAGTTTTATGTAAGGCCTGTTTGTGATAAACAGACGACTGGTTGATGGGTTGAACTTTAGGTTCACTAACTCTTTTTGGTGGAGTCATGGAGCTTATTTTGGAAGAACTCGCTTTAGTTTCATAAAGTTCAACCTTTTTCTTTGGTGACTGAGAATAAGGACAGTAAGACGTGATGTGACAATACTTTCCACAGTTGTAGCAAGATCTACAATCGATATGTGGTGTAACTGTTTCTATGGAGAAGTGTGTGACACACGTGTGAATTTATTCAGTTTGGGCTTAGTCACTTCCTGTTTTAATTGTTTTACTTGTTTAACAAAATTATTCTTTGAACATTTTAACATCTTACTCTTTTGTTTACGTAGACTTAGACATGATACGCGTGATTGGTTAACATGTTTGGTCTGTTTAGGTTCAAATTTAAACTTGGTTGAACTAGACTTTATATTACCCTTTTCAAATTGTTCATCCAGATTAACACAAGGCATTTACCTTTTGATTTTGAAGTGGCATCCTTTTGTTTAGTGCTGGATTCATTTGGTTTACTTGTGGAATCTGGATCACTTACAAGAGGAGTGTACACCACATGATCCTTGATTGGGTTATCATTTATTTGTTTAATTTTGGCATCATAAAGGTCTCTTATGGTGGTGGAACCACTTTATATCCCAAACTCTCCCCATTGTTGTGTTCTCTCACTAAGTGTTGGGCAATGTGAGAAGAACTTGTCCAACAATGTAGTTTTTGTTTTAATGAGTTTACTTCTACTTCCAAAACTGCTTTTTGTTTCTTAGTGTCTTCTAGGGAGTTTAGATAGAACTTAATGACAT
The DNA here is from genome assembly GCA_025506515.1 of Flaveria trinervia. Taxonomy (NCBI): domain Eukaryota; kingdom Viridiplantae; phylum Streptophyta; class Magnoliopsida; order Asterales; family Asteraceae; genus Flaveria; species Flaveria trinervia. Next base: position 43,039,001 of record CM046444.1, read on the forward strand.
TAGCTTGGTTAAAAGCTACAACTTTAGTTTCCCTAAGTTGTTTATTGAAAAGTTCTATTTTTTCTTTATAACTATGCTCATTTTGTTTTAAAACCCTATTGCTTCTGTGCATAATTGCAAGTCCTTTACGAAGCTATCATTATGATCTAATAACCTAGAAAATTTCAAATCAATACTTTCCCTAAATTATTACAATAAAAACAAGCACGATTATTGAAAAGTTGAGTAGTGGAACTTACTGATAGGGTGCGGTTGAATCAACCATCAAAGCAAAGTCTGACTTTTCTGGTTCTGGTGATTCTGAACTTGTTGAACTTGTCCTTTCATCAGGTTGGTGATCAACCACAGTTACAGTTCTTCAATATTTGACATCGCGAGTTCTACTCCAATATCACCTTCGCTTGTTGAGTCGTCATCTAGATCCTTAACACTAGCAATGTTGGATTCTCCTGGAGACACAAACTGAAAGCTCCAATCTTTTCCTTCGTCATCTTGAGTAGTCAAGGTTTTAGGATCCTTGCTCGATAAGTAGGGCTGCTTGTGGGTTTATCCTGATGAGTGAAAGATGAGAATGGATTCCCCTTTCTTGTCTTCTTGGGCTTCACACATTCACGTTTGAAGAGCCCCTTTTCTCCACAGTTGAAGCATGTAACTTTGGTCTTGTCAAAACAAAAATTTGTATCCTTAGTAGCAATCAAGTTCTGTCCAGTCTTCTTGACAAACTTCTTAGCTCTCCAAACCGCACTTGCTAAGGCCCACATGATGTCCATTCTCTCCAGCTTTCTCTCGTCTACCTGCTCATAGTCCTTATCTGCCACATGGTAGTACTCAATCTTCCTAGCAACTAAGTTGTCATAAGATTGAATGACTGCTACTAAGAGATCCATGTGTTCCTTTCCTACCTCCACTATCACATTCCCGAGATTCTCGGTCTTCAGTTTTGTAGCATTGGCTTCAGGTGCTATGTATTGGGTACAAGATGACCCTGACGTGTCAGATCCAAAAGTGATAGCTTGAGATGGACCAGCTAAACTTAACACAAACGCCATTTGAAGTGGTGCTCCAGACGTTTTGGCTTGTGGATTTGAGTTGTACAGTGCCAGATTCTGATCATACGATGACTTTTGGGCCCTATACTTCATCCTCAACTCTTCCTCTCCCAGTTTTAGAATGAAGTCGTTGATATCTATCTTCGTTAGCATATAATTCTGTCTTAGGTTGGAAACATAAGAAACCCACTTCTCTGGCAGTCCATCTGCAAAGTTTAAAACTTTGTCTTTCATACATGTGGTGACTCCATGAGTGTGCAGCTCACTCATCAAGTGGTAACTCTGATCAATGACATCGTCCAAGCTCTCCTTTCCCATTGATGAGAAGTTTTCAAACTCCTTCTTCAACGCTTATCCTTTAGAGCTTTTAACGATGCATTTCCTTCATACCTCTTTTCTAATGCATCCCACAGCTTCTTAGCTTGCTTGTTCTCAGAAAATTGATAGAAGATGTCCTTAGGAATTGACTGAGTTAGCAATGCATATACTTTTTTCTCTGCATTGTACTTTACCTTTTGGTCGTCAATCATACCGCCTAAGGTAAGTTTGACTCCATCTGCACCTACAGGCATGCTATATCCTGTCTCTATCGACTCCCACAGATTGGGATCTACTCCATTTAAATAAATCTCAAATCTTTGCTTCCATTATGGATAATCATCTAACATTATTAGCTTAGGGGGCTTGTTATGATTCCCCACTTCATTTTCTAGAAGCAACAAATTTTGAATCCTTGAATCCCTTCCTCCGGTGAATGTTGAATACTGATCCTCCATTACTTTTGACTTTGGTCTATAGAACAAAAATGTTTTACTTGTGCAAACGAAGGTGTACGATTAGACAATTCGTACGATTGACCAATGCGGATGGCTTGGACGTGCGAAAGAACCAATGCAGATGGCTCACTTGTGCGTATGGACTGGTGCGAATGAACAATGCGACTAGGCAATTCAGTCGTACGTATGGATGAACGACTGAATCCAATCGTGTGTATGAGAGATGTGTATGGATTCAGTCGTGCGATTGAGTCAATCGTGCGACTGAAGCTGTTGAATCTTGAGAATTTGAAGGTTTAAGGTATTTTGAGGCAAAAACACGAATTTCTCACTAACCCTAATTGATGTATGCCGGAAAATGTTTTTGACCTGGAGACGTCCAAAATACCATTTGACACAAAAAGATTGCGTTTTTGTGTGAAAAAAATGATTTTTATATCAAAATCGATTGAATCACACGTAAATCAAGAGCCAAAGCTCTGATACCACTTGTTAGGGACCGTGTACTGGACGGAGTACTAACTGATCTACGTGTATACCAACTCTAATAGTGTGGAATCCTATTTGATTGGCGATCCAATCAGTGAGAACGATAACCTGATCGATATTAGAGTAAACTAAATGTTAAGAACGAATAGGAATCGATCAAGAACGGTCTTTGAACTTGGACTGGCTTTCTTGGACGTTTTGGATGGCTAGGGTACGGGTAGGATTCGAATTCTTCAAAGTGTTTTGTTTTTCCAGGAATTAAGTGGTATTTATAGGTTAGGGTTAGTCAATCGTACGACTAGACTATTAGCATGGTTCAGTCGTGCGACTAAAGCATGCGACTGAGTCAATCACAAGATTGAGGGTTTAGTCGTGCAACTGAGTCACCTGTATGTCTCAGTCGTGCGACTAATCCAGTCTCCTGGTTCAGTCGTGTGACAGCTCCATTAGCATGAAGTATTCATGCGTATGGTCCATTAGCATGGCCCATTCGCATGAAGACTTAATACGTCTACGTTTGAATATGTTTCTCAATCATTACCTGACTAAGATCTATTCAAACAACCAGAAACCTATATAGTTGGTTCAATATGCGTTAATAAATGATAAACATTAAAACATACACTGAAACATTAAACATTAAGATCAACAACCAAATATTATGTTTCATTCAACTCATTCGTTTCATTACATTTAGGACATGACAGACGTATTACACTAAGATCGTAAACTAGGTACATATGGATCAACAATTTTTCGTTGAAAACCGTTCTTTACAATCATACATGATCATGCACTATACATACACATAGATAATATCATTATAATCTTCATCATTCATTCTTTAACTTTCATTAGATTCCATCCAAAACCATGAACTTTACCCCATCGTTATGCATAAAGCGGGTACTGGGCCGAGGTTTATCGTAGACCCCATACATTGTGGCCGGTGGCTTGACCATAGTGTCAAGGTAATTTCAGGTGTACCTTTGTCTTGTGCTATACCCCATCCGTCACGCATAATACGAGTACTGGGCTGAGGTCTATCATAGACCCCCTTACATTGCACCCGGTGGCCTGACCACAATACCAATAGGTAAGCGACAAAGGTTCTATACAAATGGCCGGTCATAAAGACGGACCCCTGTGTGCATCCTTCTCGGGTAGCTAACCCACACACCATTGAACTAACACCCTTCATTGGGCTTATTTCCACATACAAGGCTTGCAAGACTTACTTTACTTCCCTTTGTTCATTAATGCATGAATTGTGTCATTATGCTCCTCTATTCATTTTCTTCCACTTTATGTTACATAATAGTTTTCATTTCATTCATTAACATTCAACGTAAAGCCATGGGAAAATAAACATATAGTGTAAGGAACATCAACATACACTGTCAACATCATCATACAGGGCATCATACGTACATAACATACATCATACATACCATCATGCATAAGCATCAATCATATCATAACATCATCATACAATGTCCATCACATCATCTATGACCTCAAAATTCAACTTACATAGCCCCCGAGAACCTCCCAAGTCAAAGCCTAAATTTCACTTTTTCCCCGAAAAGTCAGAAAATATTCTGTGTTTATCCGCATTTCCCTTTTTGTTCATCCGCATTTCATTTACTTCATCCACATTTGTTCATCCGCATTTGTTCAGTCGCATCAACTTACTCATCCTCATTAACTTTGTTCATCCGCATTTGTTCAGTCGCATGAACTTACTCATCCGCATTTGTTCATTCACATGACTTACTCATCTGCATTTGATCATTCGCATGTCTTACTCATCTGCATTTGTCCATTCGCATGTCTTACTCATCCGCATTTTTTCATTCGCATGACTTACTTATCCGCATTGACTTCCTCATCAGCATTGACTATTACATTCACAGTGACTTTCTTATCCGCACTTCTTACTCATCCTCATTTGTTCACAGTTAAGTAGTTTTTTCTAAACTTAGGCATATGAACTACTATTTAGGTGCATGAGCAGCCTAGGGCACACTTAACATCAGATTCAGTCCCCAACCTCATCTATCTGTTCTAAGCTTAAATCATACATTCTAATCCTTAGAAACACAACCATAACATCATCAAGCATTAACACAGTCCAAAATCAAACCATACAGCAACATACACATAGTTATACATACGAGTATGAAACCCAATTTTATAAAAATGTTCATTCATGCATTTCCAGCCCCAAAACAGTTAAAAACCAGTAAAAGAGGAGTCCTAGAATTCACCTTTGCTCTTGATTATGGCTTCTTCCAAACTCGTCTGCAATTGAGATCAACCGCCTAGAAACCCATTAAAAACACACACAACCGAACATACAAGCACAAATAAGCATACAACCGAGGCAAGGCCAGTTAAAAACACTTAAAAACCATGAATTCTTACCTTGAATTCAAATTCTTTCTTGTTCTTCTTTCTAAGACCAAGAGTTTATTGCTTCCTGCTACTCTCTCTCTAAGAATCTAGATGAAAAAAGGTGTGTAGGAGGTGATGAGCGGTCATCACCTTTTACACCCACTTTTTCAAACCTTTTGTCCTTTGATACATTTTACCCTTTAACTGGGTAAAATATCTTTTCTTTCTTATTGTTCACTTATTCTTTCTTTCTTTGACTCTAAATAACTAGGTGTTACAAGTCCACCCCCTTTATATAGGTTCATCCCCAAAACCTATTATTCCTCAACAATTGTGGGTAATGTTCTCTCATCTACTCTTCAGTCTCCCATGTAGACTCGGATTCCTTTCTGTGCTTCCACTGTACACGCACAAGAGGAACCACTTTATTCCTCAACCTATTCTCTTTATGATCAATGATCGCCACTGGTTGGTCCACATAATTGAGCTGGTCATCTACCTTGATATCCCCCAGTGGTACAACCATATCCTCGTCTGCGAAACACTTTCTGAGATGAGATACATGGAATGTCAGGTGGATTCCACATAACTCATCTAGTAACTCTAGTCTATAGGCTACCTCTTCTACTCGAGCAATGATTCAAAAAGGCCCAATGTATCTTGGGCTCAACTTGCCTCGCTTTCTGAACCGAATGATACCCTTCCAAGGTGAGACTTTCAACATAACCCTGTCACCCACCTGGAACTCAATCGGTCAACGTCGTTTATACGCATACGACTTCTGTCTATCTTTGGCTTCCTTCATGAAGGCTTTGATCTTTTCAAGCTTCTCAGTTGTAGCCTCGATCACCTCGACGCTCCCTAACTCTTTCTGACCAATATCACCCAACAGACCGGTGTTCTACATCTCCTACCATATAGCATCTCATAAGGAGGCATACCAATGCTGGCATGGTAACTGTTGTTATATGAGAACTAAGCTAACGGTAATTGGTCATCCCAAATTCCTCCAAAATCAATGACACATGCCTGAAGCATATCTTCAATGTCTGAATGGTCCTTTATGATGACCATCCACTTGAGGATGATAAGCCGTACTATTATGTAACCTCGTCTCCATCGCATCATGAAATTTCTTCCCAAACATTGATGTGAACCGGGTGTAACGATCAGACACAATAGACACCAGCACACCATGACGAGTTACAATCTCCTTAATGAAAAGATCAGACAACCCTCTAATGAATATGTCTCGTGGATCGGTAGACATGAGCACTCTTCGTCAAACGATCAACTATCAGCCATATGGCATCATACCCTCGCGTGGTACGCGGTAGCTTCGTAATGAAATCCATAGTGATGTGCTCCCACTTCCATTCCGGAATATCCAAAGGTTGGATCTTTCCATATAGCTTCTGATGCTCCGCATTCACTTGCAAGCAAGTAAGGCATTTACTCACATACTCCACCAGATCATGCTTCATACCCGGACACCAATAGTCTTTCTTCATGTCTTGGTACATCTTCATAGCAACAGGATGAATAGAGTATCGAGTCTTATGAGCCTCATCCATAATCTTCATACGTAGATCACCAAAACGAGGAATCCATACTCGTCCAAATCGGGTTGTAACACCGAGTGTGTTTTCACCCAATTCCGCAATCAGACCTCTCATTCATTCAGAGTTAAGATGATCTTCTTTCAATGCCTCATCTTGAAACTCTTTCACTTGCTTCATCACCTCAGAGGTCATGATCAACTAGTAAGCTTTCACCCGAATCGGCTCGGGTCTCTCTTTTCGACTAGGGCATTCGCCACCATGTTGACTTTGCCCGGATGGTAGTGGATCTCACAATCATAATCTTTTATAAGCTTCAACCATCTCCTCTGTCTCATGTTCAGGTCCTTCTGCTCGAAGAAGTACTTCAAGCTCTTGTGGTCGGTGAATATGGTGCCCTTTGTACCGAATAGGTAGTGCCTCCATATCTTTAACGCGAAGACCACAGCTGCTAACTCCAAGTCATGAGTAGGGTATTAACCTCATGAACCTTTAACTATCGGATGCATAGGCTATAACATTCCCCTTTGCATTAACACACACCCCAACCCCAAGTAGGAAGCATCGGAATAAACCATCAGATCTTCACTTCCATCGGGTAACGACAGAACAAGAGCTTGAGTCAATCTCTCCTTTAACTCCTCAAAAGCCTCCACTTGAGCTTGGCCCCATACAAACTTTACATCTTTCTGGGTCAACTTGGTTAGTGGAGAAGCGATCTTGGAGAATTTTTGAATGAATCTCCTGTAATATCCTGTCAAACTCAAGATGCTACGAATCTCGGATGGCGTCATTGGTGACTTCCATTGCATTACCACTACCACCTTTGCCGGATCCACCATAATCCCCTCGAGATTCACCACATGACCTAAGAACTAAAATTCGCGCAACCAGAACGCACACTTGGAGAATTTTGCATATAACTTCTCCCGCCTCAACGTCTCCAACACTTTCTCAATATGACTGGCATGCTCCTCCTTGCTCTTCGAATAAATCAGGATATCATCGATAAACAGAATCACTGATTTATCTAACATCGGCTGACACATTCAATTCATTAGATCCATAAAAGAAGCCAGTGCAATGGTCAAACCAAATGACATAACGAGAACTCGTGGTGACCATAACGCGTGCAAAAGCTGTTTTGGAATATCCTGCTATTTCCCTTTTAGCTGATGGTAGCCCGATCGAAGATCTATCCTTGAGAACCAACTGGGAGCTTGAAGCTTATCAAACAAATCATCGATCCTCAGAAACGGGTACTGATTCATCACCATAACTTGTTCAACTCACGGTAGTCTATACACATCCTCATGTTACCGCATTTCTTATTCACAAACAGGACTGGAGCACCCCAAGGAGAGATGCTCGGCCGAATAAACCCCTTATCAAGCAGTTCTTGTAATTGCTCCATCAAATCCTTCATCCCAGTCGGAGACAACCGATACGGTGCCTTAGCAACAGGTTGGCACCCGGTATCAAATCAATCTGAAATTCAATTTCACGATCGGGTGGTAATTCTGATAAATCTTTTGGGAACACGTCTGGAAAGTCACACACCACCGGTACATCGGACAGTTGTGGTGTTGGCATATCGACGTCCTTCACATAGCTAAGTAGGCACTATATCCCGCGTCATGCATTTTCCTACAACCGCCATTGAGATTACTTTTGGATCATAATGACTCGATCACAATAAACCGTCACTAAACTCCCGTCAGGTGCTGTTAACCGAATCATCTTCTTGCGACACATAATGTTCGCCTCATAATCCGCTAACCAATCCATCCCAAGAACTACATCGAACCCACCTAAGGTCATCACGAATGATCTAACAGGAAATCTATGACCTTCTAATTCGACGTCACAACCTTCTATCACCTCAGAAGTTGTAGTAGATTACCTATGATTTCTACATCGAAGGGCGTATCCACACTCTTACTACTAACAGGCATTTAGCACAGAAAGCGCAAAAAATAAATATTTTACTAGCACTAGAATCGAATAACAGAAAGGCTAAAGTTTGGTTTACTAGAAATGTACCTGACAGAACATCAAGGTCCATCCTAACCTCCTCCTCCGCTCATCGTAAATGCTCTGGCGCTCGCCCTCGATCCTTCTTCTCTATCTTCTTCACCTCCCGAACCTTCAGCCCTTGGCTTCTTACAGTCTTACACAAGTGACCCTCTCCACCATAGTTAAAATATCTGACCACACGATAGTCCCTCCTATGTGCCCAGTTCTCCCACATTTGAAGCATAAGTTCGATCCCAACCTACATTCCCCGTTATGCCCCTTCCCCCGTCTGCCACACTTCCTCAACCCTGCACCAGATGTGACCACACGGCGGTCATCTACTCGTGCCTTCTTGTTACTCGTCGGGGAACCACCCCGACCAAACCTTTTTCTATTCCAATTCTGATCACTACCACTATTCTTGCTACCTTTGGTCACCACTACAGTCCTTTCATCATACAGTCTCCCTGCAAAATCAACCGCCGACCTAACGTGCTCGGTTGGGCAGCGATCATTTGCCTATGATATCTGTCAGCAAGCCCTGAATATACCTCTTGATTTTTGTGACAAGGGTGTCACTTGGTCCGCACCAGACGTGCCATCTCATTGAACTTGGTGGTGTACTGCTGATGTGTCATCGTCCCCGCCTCCACTGTAGGAACTCTCTCTCACCTTGTCCATCTCCCTATAAGGACAAAACTCCTCAATCACCAATTCTTTTCAACTCTCAGACACTTCATTCTCCAAATAGCCCGACTACCCTCAGCTTGGACATATTTTCCCACCGCATAAGCTGAGTCCATGAAGAAAGAGTGGGCAGCAAACTTCACTTCTGATCCTCTCGACTCGCTGGTGTTCAAAGTATATTATAAAATTGAAGAAGCAACCTTGCTAACATATTTTGAAGAGTTGATGACATTTGAGTTTAAAATAAGCACAATGGGAGAATTACTTTCTCTTTCGTGCTCTACAAGTACATTAGAAACCATGGGATTTTAATTAATCAGGAGAAGTATATTCATCAAATATTGAAGAAGCACAACCTTGCTAACATATCTTCATGCAAACACCTGCTTCAACATTGTAAGATTGTACCTCATCCTACCGGAAAATCTATTGATCAAAGATTGTATAGATCAATGATAGGTTCTCTCATGTATTTACTGCTAGCAGACCAGACATTATGTTTGATGGTGTGTTTGTGCTAGGTAGCAATAAGATCAAAGGGGTCTCATCTGAATGTTGTGAATAGAATCTTTAGATATCTTAAAGGGAAACCAACCTTTGGACTTTGGTATCCAAAAGATGAAGACTTCTCTCTCTACTCATATTCAGATAGTGACTCTGAAGGATGTAAGAAGGACATGAAATCAATAATTGGTGGGTGTCAATTCATTGGGCCAAGACTTGTTTAATGGAAATGCAAAAAGCAAACAAATGTGTTCTATATACACAGTTGAGGCTGAGTACATAGTTGCTTTAGCTGGTTGCTCTCAAGTTCTTTGGTTGCAAAATCAATTACTTGATTATGGTCACAATTTCCTTCAAACTCCAATTCATATAGACAATTCAGCAGCTATGTTCATTACTGCTAATCCAGTACAACACAGTAAAACAAAACATATCGAAATCATATACCATTTTCTAAGGAATTGCTCAGAAAAAGGTTTAGTCAACTTAGTCAAGGTGGATACAACAAATCAACTTGCTGATCTATTCACTGAAGCTTTTGATTAAGTTAGATTTAATTTTCTAGTTGGTTCTTATAATTAATCATCAATGATGATCTACTTGGAATAGCTAGAGATGGTGATGTGTTTGTTCAGGCACATCTAGGAAAATCTATACTGAATAAGATCAGTGGAGGTATGAACATAAAGTTATGCCAATGTTTGCATATGTGGCTGATGTAATGCTACCATTCCATCAGAATTGGTGTGGGAAGACCGGAAAGAGAGTTCATCTACTGATACTAATCAAGTCTCACTCTACCCTCCTCAATCACCCATACACCACAATGATCAATCCCACACCCCCAATCACCAGCAGCCAAAAAAACTCAGCCAATCTCTCTAATTCACCCTCAATCACCTATTCATCAACAACTCCAACTCTCAAAATCAATCTTCTAAGAGTGTTCATACAAAACTTATTTCTACAACTCAATCTCAAAAACTCTGACAGGATCAGTGATCTCAAGTTTGATGGATTAGAGTGTAATGCAGCGGAATAAGATCAAGAATTAGACAAATTATAGCAAGAATTTGATATTCGTATGCATGAAGAACGAATACGGTTGTAACGAGAGAATATATTTCTGTGAAAAGGAATGTTTCAATTATATCAAATGTTTCTGCTCAATCATTCACTTATTACAATTAGGTTGACACTCCTTATATAGAGTGCAATCACTGCTGATATCACGAGATAGTGACATCTGGCAGATTTATTACAAAAAGAAATAACACTTAACAAACCACTGAAATGTTCACAACTACTAAGAACATATCAGAGAGTGCTAAGCACAAAATATAAAACTACTGATGCTAAACTACTGAAACTAAACTACTGAAACTAATAACATAAAACTACTGATAAACACAACTACTGAAGAAGTACTCTTCAGCTGTTGTGACAAACTACTGAAACTTCAGCACTTGGTCTTCAGACTTGAACTTCAGACGTTTCATCAGCTGATGACTTCAGTAGATGTCATCAGCTGATGTCTTCAGTCTTTGTCTTCAGACTTTGTACATCAGTTGTTACTCTTCAGTGTTGAACTTCAGTACTTTGGTCTTCAGCTTCAGCACTTGTATTCTTAAGTTGTTGAGCTTCAGCACTTTAGTCTTCAGCTGTTGAAGTCTTCAGTACTTGATCTTCAGCTGTTGAAGTCTTCAGCACTTGTCGAACTGCTGATGAAGGCTTCAGCAGTTGTTGTGATATCATGTGGGACTTAAAGGTTTTTCTGATCCGGATCATTGGTTCTTTTGGTCCAACAAACTCCCCCTGTACCAATGCAGCCAAAACCTTTAACTTTATTGAGGTCCCACTTATTGTTGGCAAAGACTTCTCTTGATCAGCTTCAGAGAATCGGATCAGCACAGGCCAAGAAGAGGTTTCTAATCATGTGTTTGGCTAAGTATGGAGGGGAACTCTGTTTTGGGGGATCTGGACATAGAGTTGTGATCCCAACCATGAAACCTACTTCCCATTTACGAGTCTGTAAGACTCACGAACATAGGCCTCAAGGAGAACAACCTGTTCCTCCTTAGAGGTTCTTCTACTCCTCCTTCAAAGAAGAACTCTGGACCATAGTACTCAGATAGGTACTTTACTGTCCTGCCATTCTTCAACTCCACGTAGTTATCTCCCTATAGACAATTCATCAGGATGGGTGCCCTCAAGGAGTAACTGGAGCTCATTCTTCTTATGTCTTCAAGCTTCTTATATAATAACCCCTTTTTATCATCTTGTTTTCCAGTAAGGCTTGAGGGGTCTTTTGATTGATGAGCCTTCTTGAATTCATCGATTATTCCCAAGGTGAGACTAAGGCCAATATGATTGTAAGTCTATGTTTTTCTAACCTGGCCATTGTATCTATGTGGAATGGATCTTTTGTGTATTCTAGAGCTCACCTTGGGTCTGGCCATACTCTCACTCTCTCTTTGATACTGAAATGTGTGTCTGAGAGTGTACAGCCTCTGAGCATGCCCTTTCATGGCTTGTATAGATGATGACTGGGGAAATTCCTTGTCAACCATCTTCAGTAGTTGCTTATCGTGCTGCTTCTGCTATTCTTCATCTTCTATTATGACTCTAACCATTTCCCTTTGTGAGTCAGGTGTGATCATGAGTTGACTCCTGGGTTCTGGTACCCTTAGAACAGCAAAGAGTGGCAGACTATCATCTCATCATCTTCTTCTTCATCTTCTTCTATCCTCAGCACCTTCTCCTCCTTCTAGGTGCATCACTGGATGATGGTGGGTGGGTTTTTTTGTGGTAAAGGAATTGGTTTTGAGGGTTGAGGATGTTTGGATTTGAGTTTTGAGATTGGTTTGGAGATTTGAGGGGTAGGCTGTTTTTGAGTGGGTGATTGGGAAGGTTGTTCAAGCATTTTGGTTGTAAGTTTGGCTTTTGTGAGTTTTGCCATTTCAAGCCTTTTCCTAGCTCCAGCCTCATCAAGTGCTTCAATAATTTATCCCTTATGAAATTGCTCAGACAAACAGATTCTGGTGGCTATAGCCAGAATGCTGTCTCTGGTCCATGAACGAATCTCCATGAGTGATCTTCCTAAATATTTGGCTATGAATCGAATCATGATCTCCAATCTCTCTTTCTCCAGCACATTATACCCAGCCCATCTGTTTTGGATTTCATTTACTTCCAACCTCCTGATCTCACTGTCTAGTTTGGCTGTATCAAAGTCTTGCTTGAAGAGTTGCTCAATGATTTTGTCCATGGATCGGCTGTGTGCTTCATCTGCATCTTTTATCAGCTCCTCCAAGGATTTTTCTTCAGCATTCTTTTGATCACCAGCACTTTTCTTTCTTTTGTAAGTGATCAGTTGTTGTTCCTTTTCCTTCTCCAACTCCTTGGTTTTCTCTTGTGCCTTTGGTTTTCTCTTGTGCCTTTGGTTTTCTCTTGTGCCTTCTCATCCTCGTTCTTTTTCTTTTCTTTTCTTTCACTGCTGTACTCTCCCCCTTTTGGATGCATTGGTTGCAGGGGTTGTACCGCAAAAAGTTTCTTGTGCACAGCATCATCAATGAGTGGTTGTAGACTTGAGGAGATCCTCTCATCAATGGCTTTATGAACAATGTCATTGATGATGGGAGTGATGAGAGGTAAGGATTGTTGGAATACAGCAACCATCTGCTCAGGGGGTTCTGTCCCTGAGAGATAGTGGCAAAGGCAGAGGCTGGAGGCTCAGTGAAGTGAGAGGGTGAAATGTTTGGGGGACCTTCGAATGAAGGTGCCATCTGTGGGTTAGTGGGGGTAGATGGACTTACATCCTGAGACTTCTTGGCAAGCAGTTCTTGTAGTCTGCTTACCTCAGCCTCCAGGATGGTGTTGTGGGCTAGAACATCATAGAAAAAGCCTAGGTCATCATCAGCAGATGTTGAATCACCTAACCTCCTGCTTGTAGCAGGATGTACATGCACCGGGTGTAGACCAGTTTTAGCATGTGCCCCTTTTTCTTGGAACTGGGGACTTCCAGCCTCAGGACGATGTCCTTCATCAGCTGTTGCCTCTGGTGAGGTCTTAGCTATGTTACCAGCCTCAGTCTGATCATGTGCTGATTCAGAAGAGGTGGCAGCCTCACCAGATGTTCGTATCTGCATATCCACACCAGGAGATAGAACAGTTAAACCCTGGTGCTATGGTTGTCAGAAGCATGTTGATCCTCTTCCTCAATTGCTATGGTTCTCCCCTTTGTTGGTGTTTGTTGGGGAGGAGGAGAGGCATGCAGCTGAGTCAGCACGTTTGCAATTATAATGGTTGGACTTTGGGGGGCATTTGCTTGGGGAGAGGAGATAGAAACAGATTGCATTCGGGGAGAGGAATGCTCTTCAATGATAACCTCCTCAAGTGAGAGAGGTCTCAGCGATGTGGTTGCCCCTGATAAGGTTGCATCAGGATCCTTTTGAGAGGATGCCTATGCGGGGTTAGCTGGTAGAGTCTTTGATACTGCTGGGGGGTTTAAACCAGCAAGTATATCCTGCCTTGGTGGTACAGGAGCATCTTCAGGGACTCATTTCCCTGAATAGCTGTTTTGGGTGCGTTTGGTTTTTGTTTGGTGGGGACTCTAGATCTGGTGGTTGAAGCTGTGGGTTCCCTTTGCTTGGGTTTGAGCAAACGGGCAGCTTCTTTGATAGATTGGTTGGAGTTGTGCCTGGAGTATACCTCAGCTAAACAGCTGGTGCAGGGACTCCAAGGCCAACAAGGCCATCAGATTTTAATTCATTTAAAATAATGGCCATCAAAAACCTGGATATAATAGCCAGCGGTTTGCCGTAGGTTTCTGAGGCAAGTTCTTTATTTCTAGAAACACGATTTCAGAGAAATTTAGCGGTTGGTGTTCTAGAATAGGATTCAATACCTGTTGCCATTGGGATGACATTTGATCCCAAGCGGATGTCTTTGAAGCTAAGCATACATTTACCATGTGAAAGATAAGTTTTTCAGCATCATGGAAATGTTTCTTCAGAATAGTTGTAGCCCGAAGATCACCTTCATACCCATTATTGATAAAGGACATATCCATTGTGCCCTTGGGTATTCAGTCACAGTGGTGGAGTCATGTAAGTGTAATGCCTGACGAATGATGTCGGTTGTAACAACCACTGGTTTCTGGTTGACGAGGGACCGAACAGAGATTTGGCCAGTAGACTCATCAGTATGAACAAAAACATTTGACCAGAATTGACTGAGAGATTCAGGGTAGATGGTCGGATTCAAGAGAAAGGCTGTGCGATATGGGGAATCCACCATTAGGTCAATGGCATTATCAAATTTGTTTCCAGAAAGCCGACTTGGTAAGGTATGCAACACAGTTGTGTCGTGGTTTTAGGCTCATGGTTGCCATTTTTGAAAGTATGAAGGTCAGAAGAATGGCTAATGGAACGTTTGAGAAGAAGACAGGTATTTATAGGGGTGGGATAGGAAAAGGCTGAAAGAAAACTACTGAAGGTTTTGGTGTGGTCATCAGCTGTTTGAAACTACTGATGACGTGGTATTAACCTTCAGAGGTTTAAAACAACTGACAGTGGTGGTGTTGTCATCAGTTGTTATAAAACAACTGAAGACTTGGTTTTGACCATCAGACTTTGAAACAGCTGAAGTCTTGGTGTTAACCATCAGTAGTTGTGAAACTACTGAAGGTCTTTGGTTTTGACTTCAAATGATGTAAACTGAGGACTGGTGTTTGTCATTAGTAGTTGTGAAACTACTCAAGACAGTGGTTTTGTCTTCAGTTGTTTTAATGAAACAGTAGTTGTATAAACGACTGAAGAGAAATTTCTCATCAGTTGTTTTCGTCAATTCATAGCTTTTTAGTTGTTTCAGTCTGACCTCCACACTTACTCATCAGACTTAGATCTGAGTTTCAGAGGTTTCATTGGTCATCAGTACTTATCTGCATTTCTGACATCAGTAGTTGTAGCTACATCAGCTGTTGTGACTACATCAGCTGTTGTAACTACATCAGCTGTTTTAGCAAATAAAGTACTTGAGTACTGAGAAGTTACTTAAGCTCCATTAGTTTTAAAAACTTCTGAAGGGAGGATAACTTCAGTACTTATATATGACAATAATAAACTAATGATCATCAGTACTTGTGAGCTGAGATCATCAGTAGTTGTCACTTATTCTAGCTGCAGCATACCAAGCCTTAGCACTAGGTTTTGGAAAGTTGTGCTATCCAAGGGCTTAGTGAAAATGTCTGCAAGCTCATCAGCACTAGGCAGAACAAATTTGGATCAATCAGACCTTTTTCAAAACAATCTCTAATAAAATGGTGTATGATTTCAATATGTTTAGTCCTAGAGTGCTGGACAGGATGTTGACAATACAAAGAGCTAAAGAGCTGTCCATTAACAATGGGGTCTTAGTCTGTGTTATGCCATAATCCAATAATTGGTTTTAAAGCCAGAGTACCTGAGATGTACAGCTTGCAGCAGCAATGTACTCTGCTTCAGCAGTTGATGTAGCAACTGAGGTCTGCTTCTTACTCTGCCAAGAAATCAAGCACTTGCCTAAGAATTGGCATCCTCCAGAAGTGGACTTTCTGTCACATAATATCTAAAGATGGAGTGCCTTGCAGATATCTAAAGATCCTCTTGACTGCAATCAGATGAGACTCTTAGGTGCAGCCTGAAATCTAGCACAAACACATGTAGCAAACATAATATCTAGTCTAGAAGCTGTTAAATACATCAAGGACCCAATCATACATCTGTAAAGCGTTTCATCAACACTTTACCTTCTGATCTGTATCCAGTTGTGTGGTGTTGCACATGGAGTAGAACAGGGCTTACAGTTTTGTAAATCAAACTTTTCCAAAAGATCTTTTGTGTATTTGGACTGATGAATGAAAATTCCATCAGCCTTTTGTTTGATTTGCAAACCCAGAAAGAACTGTAATTCTCCCATGGCACTCATTTCAAACTTCTGTTGCATCAACTTTGTAAAGGCATCACACAACTGTGGATCAGAGGATGCAAAATAATATCATCTACATAAATTTGAACAAGTAGATTATGCTGCCCAGCTTTCTTATGAATAAAGTCTTATCTATGGAGCCTCTAGTAAAACTTTTCCAGAAGAATGTTGATAATGTCTCATACCAGGCTCTAGGAGCTTGTTTCAACCCATAGAGAGCCTTATCAAGCTTATACACCCAATTAGGATGTTTATTGTCCTCAAAACCTGGTGGTTGACATACATAAACCTCTTCTTTAATTTTCCCATACAAAAATGTACTTTTGACATCCATTTGAAAAACTTTAAGGTTGTGATAAGCAGCATAAGCTAAAAACAATCGAATTGCTTCAGTCTGGCTACAGGGGCAAAGGTTTCATTATATCAATACTTTCCTCTTGTGAAACCCCTGTACAACCAGTCTGGCCTTGTACTTAACAATAAGCCCATTTTCATTAGTTTTGTTCCTAAACACCCATTTAGTGCCTATTGCACACTTACCTGGGGTAGAGGAACCAGTTCCCACACTTGCTGTTTCTTGAACTGAAGAAGCTCAAGCTGCATGGCTTCAACCCATCCATGTCCCTTAAAGCAATGTGATAGTTCTTTGGCTCTTGCTGACTAATGAAGAGAGCATAGAAGCAGAAATTTGACAATTGACTTCTTGTTGACACGCCAGCATTGATATCACCAATGATTTGAGACATAGGTGATTCTTCAGATCTTGGTACACAATAAGATCTGTGCAAGTGTTTGTAGCAGGCTCAGCAACAGATGGTGATGGTGAAGCATTTCCTTGAAACCAATCAGTAGATGGTAATTCAAAGGAAGTTGAAGTTGTAGAAATCTCATCAGCATTTTTGTGGATTGTGCTACTGGAGCTACAGGAACATCAGGTCTAGCTGAATCAGGCAGTTGATCACTAAACTTGAAAAGGTGATTACTGATATCATCATCATTATCAGTAACACCAGATGGATGACTAGCTACAGAAGATGATGGATTCATATGATCTGCAACAGCAGGCGGTTGATAAGGAACATATTGCAGAATGTCCAGATCAAACAATCCACAGGGTTTTGTGGAATTGTATCCTTAGGGGATTCATTGAACTTCACATGCAAGGTTTCTTCAACTATCTTTTTCCGATAGTTGAATACTCTGTAAGCCTTGCAAGTGGATGAATACCCAACAAAATACCCTGGATCCACCTTAGAATCAAACTTTTGGAGTTGATCCTTTGTGTTGAGAATGTAACAGGGACACCCAAATGCTCTAAAGAATGAAATCAAAGGGGCTAAATGATGTAAAACTTCATAAGGAGTTTTCATCAACCTCTGATTTACTAAGGCTTATTCTGTACATAGCAGGCTGTATTGACAGCTTCAGCCCAAAAGGTCAGTGGCAGACCAAAATCAGCCAACATGGACCTTGCAGCTTCAATGAGGGTCCTGTTCTTTCTCTCCACTACTCCATTATGCTCTGGAGTCCTGGGGATGCTATACTGCCTCTTGATTCCCTTTGACAAGTAAAACTCATCAAGAGTGTGGTTTCTGAATTCAGTACCATTGTCACTCCTCACACACTTAACTGGTAGGGAATACTGCTTCTCAACGTGTAACACAAAGTTCATAATGGACTGAGCACGTCATCCTTTGAATGCAAGAAGAAAGTCCATACATATCTAGAGTAATCATCCACAATTACCAGACACTATTTCTTCTTTGCCATACTCATTACCTTCACAGGACCAAAAAGATCCATGTGCAGTAGTTGTAAGCAGGCATTAGACTTGGATTCTTCTATGGGTAGGAATGAAACTTTATGTTGTTCCCTTTTAAGCATGCAGTGCAGATTTCATCACAATTGAACTCCTTTATTGGAAGACCTCTCACTAAACTCTTGTGGATCAGCTGATTCATGTTTTGAGATTAACATGACCCAGCCTTCTATGCCACAGTTTAGATTCTTGGAGAGAGGCCTTGGAGATAAGCATGGATGGCCTTTTAACTCAATTTCTTTGACAGATCCAAGGCATACTCTTCCTATCCTGTTGGCCTTCAGGAGAGTATTATCATCCAGTACTTTGTCAATCAGGCTCAGAACCTTGGAAGACAGAATCCTACAGTTCTGACTTGTGAAAAGAGCAACATGTCCTTTGTCACACATCTGACTGACACTCAACAGATTGTACTTGAGATTCTCCACATGGTTGACATCATCAAATATAATATCTCCATTAGACACAAATCCCTTTCCAATGATGTAACCTTTAGCATCATTTCCAAATAGACAAATCCCTTCTTTCCTTGAGAGTAATCATGAAGAAGAGAGCTGCTCCCAGTCATGTGCATGGATCCTCCACTGTCCACATACCAGATGCTTCTTTGGCATGCTGAAGAACCCTGCAAAATCATAAGAAACTAGTTAGCTTTGGAGACCCAAACCTTTTTGGTTTTGGGACTGACTTTATCAACAGATTTAACCATAGCTGGTTTCTCATGATTAACAGCTGATGAAGATGAGATGGTGCTGAAATAGATTTGGACCTGGAATTCCTTTTCAGTGGTTGATCACAGGGGCTTCAAGTTGTTTAACTCTCCCCAACAGATGCTGAACCATCATAACAAGCTGTGTCTGATTTGAAGCTCGAGCTTTCAGTTCATTTGACACTCCAGAGCTTGTTTTTGATGAGTTCCGTGACCCACCATTTCCTCCTTCTTAGATTTCACAGACTTAGTCTTATGTTTATCATGAGGAACAATATAAGCTGTCTTCTGATAAACCGCATCCTTCTTAGTGGATTTGGTAAGGCCTTGGGTTTATCAGGTTGAGATGATTGTGGTACAAACTTGGTCTCAAACTCAGTTTTCATTATTTATTTCTAGTTTAATGAGCTCATCCCTTTGGAGTTTTAAACCCTTTTTGTACCAACATTCATCTGATAGATGATTGAATTTACCACAAATTTCACATGGTTTATTCTTCATCTTGGACATCTCTACTACTGAAGTGGAAACTATTGAAGGTGTGATCTTCAGTACTTTCCTCCTATCAGTACTAGGTACAAAAGGATTTGTAACAGCTGAAGACTGGTAATTCAACTATTTTCCATCCGTCCTAATAGACCGTTTGATGGATTCCTCAGCAGTTGTTAGTCCTTGTATTTCAACTGATTTGAAATGCTTTTCAGATGTTGGGTCTCTTTCAGTACTTGGGGTACATTGAGGAACAACATCTGAAGTACTCAGCTTCATATGAGTCTCAGTAGTTAGACCATCAGTCAATTTATTTGCTGAGATCTTAACACTGGTTTCATTCTCTGATCTTAGATTATCATTGGAGAATGATTCACACGATAATGTGGTTTGGAGATTGCTTTCACTTTGAGACTTAACTATGGAGTTAGGAGTAAAGTCTGTTGGTGGAGCAGTATGGTTGTAACCAATACCAAACTTCACATTTGAAGCAGTTTGCTTGCTAAGAAGCATTTCAAATCGCTTGCATGATGAGACCCAGCGGTCACACTCAACTTGGGTCACTGCAAGTTTTTCTTTGAGACTCCTGTGGTCTTCCAGAATAACCTCTAGCTTGGCCTTTTCATCATTAATTGGAATTTAAGCTTATAAATCTCATCACTTTTACTGTTAAGAGCAGACTCATACTCAGCTTTTCTTTTGGAAATGGTTTTCTCAAACTCAAGTTTTTGATTTATTAATGCTACATTTGCCTCTCTAATAGAGACAAAGGCAGCTATGCATGATTTAGAACATAACTTGGCTTTAGCCTCTGAAGATACCTGAGTTACCTGTGAAGATGATGCATTTGAGCAGGAACCCTCAGTAGACTCCAGGGCCATGAGAGCAAGATTTCCAAAGGGTGTTCACCACCATGTTGACTAGCACCAGCATAGTATTGCTCAGTGTGACCAGACAAGTTATCAGGTAAGCTACTCCAGTCAACGCTCCAGGTGTGAAGAAGCTGTGATGAGGTTGTGATTGAGATGAAGATGGTTGAGGTTCTGGTAGTGCATGAGGTTGTGGTACTATAGGAGCTTGAACTTGATTTGACTGTGGCATATAATAGTAGGGATAAGGATATGGCATTTGACCCTGAGGAACAAAATATGCAGGAGATTGAGGGTGTGATGGATGACTAGAACCAGCAGAATGTTGCCCTTTGGATTGTGAATTGTTATTTGGAAAAGTCAAAAGGCTGCAGAGGTGTTAAATCCAGTTGATCTACACTCTCTTGCAAAGTGTCCAAGCCTGTGGCATTTGTGACACTTCAACTTGCTCTTGTCAAAACCGACTTTGGTTTTGTCAGAGAGTACAGGAAATTTCCTGCCAGTTCTCTTGTAGAATTTTTGAGATCTGATATTGATCAAGGCCATTTGGCTCAAAATATCCATCTCTTCTAAATCATCATCACAATGCCCTTCAAATCATCCATGATAAAGCATAGATTGTCATATTATTACCAGAATGACAATCAACACTCACAAAGCATGATTAGAATTGTTTGAGGTGAAATCAATATGCTCATCATAGTGGCATTCTGATCCCGCATACTCTGACTCATGACTTACCAAGGCAATGTTTCCTGGTACAAAGTTATCAGTGAGCTTTCCAGATGATGACAGTTTTCGTTTCTGTTCTATCTCTCTCTCAAATGTGAGCAATTTCCCATGGAGTTGGGTGAGAGATAGTTGTCCAAATTACACTGGAGCATAGGACAATAGTATATGTGTCCCATCTCTCAGGCAGTGATCTGAGAAATCTGTTATTCCTGGCTTTGGTGTACTCATGTTTGACCATTTTTAATTCAGAGATCAAACAAGAGAACCGCTCAAACTGTTGAGTTAGTGTCTCACCCTTCCTATGAGAGAATGTCTCATATTGTTGGGCAAGGATTTCTCTATTATTTCCAAGACCTCATGTTCCTCCAAATTGTTCTTTCAAGGCATTCCAGAGGTCATGGTAGTTTCATAATGCATTAGCCCAGAATAGATTTCATTGGGCAGTGCCATGGCCAGAATTCCATGGGCTTTTGCATCAATCTCAAACAATTTCTTATCCTCATCTGAGTATTGCTCCCTCTTCTTCGGAACCATTTGATTGGTTTCCGGGTTATTCACCATAGGCTTGTGGGACCATGTACCACTGATGTCCAACAACCTGAGCTGTGAACAGACAGGTGATGGAGCATTCGTCGTTGCCATATGTTATACTCACTCCTAACCAGCATTGGAGTCTTGGTTGAGGAACCAGTATTATGAGGATCATTGGAAGGAGTAGTCATTTTAGGTCCAAATACAATTTAATTCAAGCTTTTAAAAGATTTTACACAGACCACAACAGACTCAATGAAAACCAAGAATAAATCTCAGGATGAATGACCAAAAACACAGAAAATTCAATCTCTATAACCGTTTCTTGCAAAAATGCTAATTCAATCAAACTTGGACCTTGGATAGCAGTTTCAATGATCAATTATTAGATCGATCAATGATTAACCTGCTCTGATACCATTTGACAGGATCAGTGATCTCAAGTTTGATGGATTAGAGTGTAACGCAACGGAATAAGAGCAAGAATTAGACAAATTATAGCAAGAATTTGATATTCGTATGCATTAAGAACAAATATGGTTGTAACGACAGAATATATTTCTGTGAAAAGGAATGTTTCAATTAAATCAAATGTTTTTGCTCAATCACTCACTTATTACAATTAGGTTGACACTCCTTATATAGAGTGCAATCACTGCTGATATCACGGGATAGTGACATCTGACAGATTTATTACAAAAATAACTAACACTTAACAAACCACTGAAATGTTCACAACTACTGAGAACATATCAGAGAGTGCTAAGCACAAAATATAAAACTACTGATGCTAACTACTAAAACTAAACTACTGAAAACTAAAAACACAAAACTAATGATAAACACAACTACTGAAGAAGTACTCTTCAGCTGTTGTGACAAACTACTGAAACTTCAGCACTTGGTCTTCAGACTTGAACTTCAGACGTTTCATCAGCTGATGACTTCAGTAGATGTCATCAGCTGATGTCTTCAGTCTTTGTCTTCAGACTTTGTACATCAGTTGTTAATCTTCAGTACTTTGGTCTTCATCTTCAGCACTTGTTTCTTTAGCTGTTGAGCTTCAGCACTTTAGCCTTCAGCTGTTGAAGTCTTCAGTACTTGATCTTAGCTGTTGAAGTCTTCAGCACTTGTCGAACTGTTGTTGAAGCCTTCAGCAGTTGTTGTGATATCATGTGGGACTTAAAGGTTTTTCTGATCGGCTTATTGGTTCTTTTGGTCCAACAAACTTAGTACACACTAGTGAGACTGAGTTAGTATCTCAAGCAAGCACCATGCCACTCTTAATCACCAACTCACATACCCCAGTGTTGTCTAATCACACTAAACAGGCTTCACCAACAATTGATCCTCAACAACAACAATAGTTACATCAAGAGTAGGCTGATCCAGCTATTGAGTCCAGTTCAAACTCAGTAAGTGTAGCTCCAACTGAAGTTAATAATGATGAGATTATTTCTCAACATGAAGAAGGTGAAGAAGAAACACACTATGTTGCTATGATAACATATCATGAAGCTGATCTTAGTGAGTAGGACATCCCTTTCAGCAAAAGTCACTTGGTTGCTGAATACATAAAATTAATTATCAAATCAAATAATTGTTTGGAAAGAATTAAGAATTGAAGGAAATGGTGAATGAAAAGCAACGTTGTTGAATGAACATGAAACCAGACTGAACAAACTAAGTGAAGATGTAAAAAGCAACAAAGAAGTATTTGATGCATTACATCAACATGTAAAAGAACTCAAGGAGTCACTGAAGCAACAAACTGATGAGAAAGAGATGTTGGAATTGCAGTTGGAGAAAGCCAACAATGACTTGATCAATAATTCTCAGATTCTAAAAAGAAAGGATCAAGAAATTAAGGAGCTGAAGATGAGACTTTATGCCCTTGAATCAAGCACTCCTATAACAAAACCAACTAAAGAATCTGTTGAAATGAAAAGGCTAATCATTCAATATTCAAGAAAGAGGAAGTATTTGGGGTCATTAAAGAAAGAAGTAACTGAGATTGAAGATTCACCAAAAAGGTCAAATCCTACAACTCCTTAACAAACACCTTTAGTAGATCTATTTATTATGAAGGCTATTACTCATAAGGATAGTGAAAGTGATGTTGAATGGAATGAGTTTACTAAAGATGAGACTCCAAATGAACACAAAGAATCAAAGGCTAATGATCTACGAACAACCAAAGACATATTGGAAGAAAGGCAGGAATCAGCTATGTTCATTACATTGATCAATCATTGTTTCCCATATGACATGCAAGAGAGGACAAGCATGAATGAAATGAATGATATGCTAAAGGAGTTTGAGCTAGCAAGATTTATGATTCCCAACTGCAACTATGAACATTCACTGCCTTCCAGTTAATTCAAAAAACAAAGGAGTTAGGTCATTATGAGACTACAAAGCTAAGTAGATACAACATGACCTGTTGGTTACAAGGCCATAACTACAAATTGCATGAACAAAAAAGAAGATCAGTTGTAGAGCTGAGGAGCATGATAGAGCATGTCATGAATATTGAGTTAGAAAATGGAGATTTAAGACTGAAGCTCCAAATCCATCTTTTGAGCAAAAAAACAAACTCCCTGCTGAGCTTGTGATAGTTGAAAGTAAAGACTAACAGAAAAGTGAAAGAAAAACTAATTAGAGAGCCGCATGAAGTTATACCTGGAAAAGTGTGGTGATTGGGGACCACAATGAGAGAAACAATAGAACAAAAATCCACTTTGATAGAGCTATTTGATCATATCACAACTCCTAGTTCTGTGGAAGAAAACAAGATTATGGCGTAAAAATATGATCCGGACTAGGATTGTGCAATCATTACGAGAACATGTGGAAGGATACAATACTTTCATAATGTAGAAACAGTAAAATGTTTTGATGGAAATCAATACACAATTCACCTAAGAGGAAGAGATTTCTTAGTCTTAGTGGGTAAACTCAAGACAAAATTCAGAGATGATGTGCTAAAAGAGGCTAAAAGAGATGATGTGGAGCACAAGAGAAAGATGCAAAGGATAAAACGATCAAAAACCAACTCCTCTACATTGATTGATGATGAATTTTTGAAGAGGGTTGGGTACCAAAATAGTAATGCAGTAACAGTTAAATGTTTTGATGGAAATCAATACACATATCCCATAACCGAATGGGGATATGTTGAGAAGACAAAAGATTTAGTGTTGATGAGAAATGTAGAAGAGAAGAAAGCTAATCAGATCAGGATCTTTGATCCTGTGGAAATCAAGCTGCTCAACCCTAGCTACACTTCATATTTTCATGATAAATTCTTCCCAAAGCTTGCTGATGAAAAAGCTCAAAATGATTTATGCCTATAAGTACACTTAGTTCAAGTGATAGACAAACTGCATACAAAGGCATACAAGAGAAGGAGATATGAGGCTAGGTATTTGATAGGAACCAACATCAATGAAGTGTCTGAACTGAGAATCTCAGAACAAGATGAGCTAGAAATAGTGCATAATCAGAGTGTAGCGGAAACACTTACTTCGGAAGAAGATGTTTTGGGCTTAAGTTTTGAAACTTTAATGATGATGAACAAGATGGGGATCAAATACAAATATGATAATCAGAAGATTGTTGTTTCCTACTTCTATAACAAAATAATAGCTAGAGTCAAAGAGTTGTTAAGTCTGGGAAGCTGATTTGAAAGTTCCTAATCCTAAAGGGGAGTTTGTTAGATCTAGGAACAATAGGTCTAGATCATTTTGTATAGGCTTAGAACTTTAATAAACACTTGTAGTGAACATTTGTAATTCATTATTTTGATATATGCATTATGTATATAGGTTAACCCATATATGTGTTGATTTATCTATGATTGCATGTTCAAACAATATACTTGGTCAATTTCAGAAATTGAGCAAGTGTGAGAAACATCTACAGATTAACATTTATGCCCTTCCGTAAATGTCTTTCTTAGAAGATAAATATCCGAAGATCTTTTACGGATAAAAATCGGTGTAGATGAGAGTACTACAAGACCAAAGAAACTGATGAACAACAAACACATGGATAACATCAAGTGAATATTTCTACGGGAGAGCAAACTCCTGCAAAAGGCAGTTTTCGCAGAACACCAAACACTTGTACTTATATGGTACAAGTAATTCAAGTCAACAAGTCAAACACAGATTCCAAGAGATTCACTGTTTCCTAAACAAAAACATGTGTGCGTATAAATACGAGTCCTAGGTTTCACATCAAAGGGATGGCAACATAACAACTATCACATCGTTCCACAGAATTAACAAAACACAAAACCCTAGTAGACGTCACATCATCATACCAAAATCATAAACACAATCACAATAAAGATTGTTGCTAGCAATTATTGATTGATTATTTGTAATCATTAAGCTTTTATAATGAATTATTTTTTATTCGAAACATTTTCTTTTGCGTATTATTGAAATCATTCGAGTGTTTATTGCCCATATTTATTGTGTTTGATATTTAATATTTGATCAATTAAAAAACAATTAATGATGATTCCCCAATCATTAAATCGACACCAATCAAACACTGATAATTCCCTATTGCGAACCTTGGATTCACATGACCTCTTAATCTCTGTGGCGAGCTCTAGATGCTTCTTTGTAATTTCATCCTCATTTACTCTAGGTTGATGATTTCTAGACGGAGATTGATATTCTCAAAGTATGTCGATACTTCTAGCTGATCGAATAGGTCATTTACCCTTAGCGAAGGATAACGGTTCTTTATCATTAGCTTATTTAGATTTTTTATAGTCCACGCACAGCAAAGGATCTATCCTTCTTCTTAAAACAAAGCAATAGTTCCCCATGGTGAGTGATCGGGTTGTAGAAAACCATTATCTATAACTCCTAAAGTTTATTAGACAGATTTTCCACATTTAAAAGTGCTAAGCGATAAGGTGTTCGAGTAATATGCATCGCGGGAAGTGCCAGGTCAATATGAAAGACCATGTGAAGGATGCAATCATGCGAAATCCTTCCGGAACACTTCATGAAATTCTTACATAGCAGGTATGTCTTCTAGTCTTATTCCTCCACCTTCATACTCATGATTTGTATCTTGTATCTTCTAATCTTTTTCCATGTATGTCAAGTGTCTCACCATTCATTAATGGCATGCTAGTAGGCTTCTCGCTGAAGATAATCTCGACCATTTTCCCTGATAACCAGTTCATTCTCGTGATAATGTTAAAACTTCCAAGTCCAAAGCATATAGATCTATTCTAAAGGAAAGATCCTTTATTAGCACAACACAGTCCTAAATTATCTCCCTAATATTTAGAAGACTACCATTAACCCATTTCATTAAATGTATTCTCATAATTGGGTTGAAGTCAAACTTAGTTATAAAAGTCAAGTCATTATATCTGGGTTTTGTCAAGCATCATTGCCACCAACCACAAATACCTTTCTATGAATAGGGTTGTCGTATTACCTTGCCCTGGGTTTGCACAAATTGCTTACCAGATTTGTGTAATTTTTCCAAAAATTTTAATTGACCAATTGACCTTGAACCCCTTTTAACCTCACATATGAATTTGGATGATGCTCCTAGCTTCCACGCTCACGACGTCAACATCGTATTCTTCCAAATTTGACCGTATAAATCGGAACAACTGGGTTCACCAAAATGTTAAAATCCTTGGCTATGCGCTCTAATTGATTGAAATTGAAACACACCCGATGTGGCATTTTAGTTAGATGGTGCAAATTGCAATTATTACACTCCGGAAAAATGCAGGCATAGTCCATCGTTACAAGCACGACACCGACCTATCCTTTTGTGGATTTGTCCTTCTTGTCCACTTTAACATTCGCTAGATTATCAATTCCCTAACATCATTCTATGCTCTCTAGCTTTCTTGACGCTTTCATATCAACCATCTCGTTAGCTAAAGTACCTGTCTTCCATATTGCACTATAAATGGATGGGGTCCCAGCGTTGGCCACCATTCGACTAACTGAGGAACCATCCCGCTGATGTGATCAATTCTATTTGATTTATGTCTCACAAATGTAGCACTAGCTTTGCTAGTTTATAGAACTAGTAGGTATGGGTAACATGATTAGCTCTTACCATCACATGATTCCAAGACACAAGATCCAACTTTTCCATCTAGTCCACAAGGTATTACCCCTCATTTACCAACCCTTTAAGCACATTGAAAGTCATGGCCATTATAACTTCCATACCTCGAACTAGTGCTTGGGAATTCTACTACGTTAGTTCATCGCCCATCGATGAAGAGACAACATAGTTTACCTTTTGATTCTCAGCAATGATCTCAATATCCACATCCAGTCCCATTTTCTCAATGAAAAGGGTCATTGTTATTGCTCCAAATTTCCTATGGTACTCCTTTGGCTTGTACGTCATGAACTCCATGTACGTACAACCAATGCTACCTCTAGTGTCATTTCCTTCAATGTTACAATTCACATGTCCAACTTGAACCACAAGGATCATCACATATCCCAATTCTAGCACATCCTTAGTATACAGAAGATGTTTATATATATGGTTCCCCGTAGTAATCCCACCATTTATTCCACTTATTCCACCAATCATAAATCTAGATTATCCAAATAGCCACTGGCCCAAGTCTTAAGATCAGTCTGAATAAAGCAACATAAGTACAGGGAGTCTTACTTCTGTACTTCAACTCTTTAATGACCAAGTACATCTTGAACATATAGTTGATTTCCATGATCATGGAAACAAAGGTAGGAGCATCTCATAGATACTAAGTTAAAATGTCAATGTATGATTCCTGGGAACACTCTAGATGGATTCATACTTATGTCACGATAAAAGAGATAGGTGTTTCCACACTAATGATTATAACAAGAACAAGGACTCCAGTGTCACATGTATAGAATGGAATACTTATACCAAGAATGGCAGTATCTCATGAAAGGGTTTGCTAGATTTGCTATGCACTGCAAATTAGAATTACATGTGCAACCATAAAGGTAATTTGGTTTGCATGGCCACTCCTAGCTCCTCATGTTGAAATCAACATATTTTTTCAAGTATAAAGTGTTATCCATGATTAGAGAATCAAGGATATGGTCACTAACCAAAGGTTAAGTAAACAAAGTTGTATAGGGGAGTCAATTTAGAAAGCATTCACTTGGGTAAGGAACAGTCAAAGGAATCCACTTCATATAGTTCGAAATCCACTAAAACAGTCATCAGACCTAAGTACACAATGGCTTTCATCTATTGGTGTCATGTCAAGAAGTGTGTTCATCTTTCAAGTGTCAACTCACAATAGAGGAATCACTAACAAACGCACATAATAAGCTTGGCTTATCAGCAAAAGTCCTTTAACTGAATTCATACAGCCGCACTTATCAATCCAAATCAAATAATTGTAACGCCCGGATATTTTCTTTGAAGCCGACGGAAGAAGAAAAGAAATAAAGTCCAAAGTCGAGGGACCAAACTTGCCAAAATGGGAAGAAACTTGGATGAGTGGGGGTATAAAAGGGGGAGGGCAGCCCACACCCTCCCCATTCTTGCAAAACTCAGCCAGGGAGAAGAGAAGGAGAAAAAAGGAGAAAAGCTTGGTTCGGGTGGATTCGAGCGTAAAAATCGAAGTGTAGTGGGTCAAATCGAAGCTCTACTCGACGGGATCATTTATGTGAGTTCATGAACCCCTCTTTTACACGTTTTTGAATGATTTTGGAGCTGGAACACATCTGAAAAATCATATGGGGCTTGATTTTGGAGCTGGAACCCCTCTTTTACACGTTTTTGAATGATTTTGGAGCTGGAACACATCTGAAAAATCATCTTTCGGGTATTTGGGTGTAAACCCGTTCATGTATGTATGTGTATGTGTATGATTCATATGGGGCTTGATTTTGGGCTTGGTTGTGCTTGAATAATGTTGTGGCATGCTTCCCTAAGTTTAGAATGGTTGATTTGAGCTTAAAAGAGGTTTGGAAGAGTTTGGATGTCGAACTTCGTTGCTGCAGTTCGGGATGAACTGCATTCTGCATCAGCTAGGGCTAGGCGACCGAATGGAGGTCCATGTGTCCAAATGAGGTGCGACTGGGTCCATACGCATGAAAGGAGTGCGATTGAGGTTCATTCGTACGAAAGTAGTGCGACTGAGCGTCATACGCATGAGAGATATTCGACTGAAGGAAATACGGATGAAGGTCATGCGATTGAAGGAAATGCGGATGAAGGTCATACGACTGAAGGAAATGCGGATGAAGATCATGTGACTGAAGGTCATACGACTAGAGTCCATATGCCTGTGAGTTGTGCGATTGAGGTTCATATGCACTAAATGTGTGCGACTGAGGGCCATTCGCATGAAGGTCATGCGAGTGAGGTCCATATGCCCGGATGTTATGCGACTGAGGTTCATTCGCATGGAAAGCATGCGATTGATGGCTATGCGACTGGAGGTTCATTCGCCTGAGTGTTCTCAACGCATGGAAGACTATGAGACCGAATAGGGTCCATACACCCGAATGACCATCGTACTGTCTGACTTTCGGAAAAGTCCAGATGTAGGCTCGGACCATTAGGGTGGTAGATGATGCGATGGGCATGGATGATTTAAGGTGATGTATGATGATGAGCTGATGATGATGACGTGTGATGCCGCATGGTTGTATGATATGATGCACGTGATTGGTGTGATGTTTGATGTTGTTTGATTGTGCATGTTGTATGTTATGCATGATGTATGTTATGGGTGTGTGATGTCACCTTGTGTGATTGATGTTGTATGTTTTTATGTTCCTTATTATTATCTATGATTGTCTTCTCATGATTTTCCATTGAATGTTAATGAATGTAATGAAAGTATTATGTAACGTAAAGTGGAAGATAATGAAAAGAGGAACATAATGATGGTGTGCATGCAGTAATGAACGGACGAGGGTATGGAAAGGCTTGCAAGCAATATGTACAAAGATGGACGACTCTATGAATTCGTAAGCTCAACTTCGTGTGATTTAGCTAACCCGTAAGGATACACGTAGGGTTTCCGGTCTTTGTGACTGACCAACGGTATGGTACGTGGTTATAGTGGTTACCCACCTCGATGCCGATGCCGGGCTATGTGCGGTGTAGAAGTCATTTTATGATCTTCGGCCCAGTACTCGAGTATGCATAATGTGGGGTGTTGTATACGTGGTTATAGTGGTTACCCACCTCGATGTTGGTGCCAGGCTATGTGCGGTGTCGAGCTCATTTTATGATCTTCGGCCCAGTATTCAAGTATGCCTAATGTTGGGGGTGTATAGAGCAGTGGGATCTTTGTCGCTTGCCCTGGTGCTGGTGCCAGGCTATGTGCGTTGTAGAAGTCATTTATGAACTTCGGTCCAGTACTCGCTGTGTGCGTACGTTTGGGGTATAGCCGATGACACTGATCTGGAAAGAGTTGAAGAGGTAAAGAAAGAAAGAAAGAGAGTTAATGATGTTATGAACGAATGAAGCAGATGATAAAGTAACATGCGTTGATTAATAAACTGAATGTGATGAACAGTAATGAAGATAAGAATGATATTATTTATAGGTACGTCTGATGTATGATCGCATGAAAAGTAAAGAACGGTTTTAACAAAAGAAATGTATGTTTTATTATAAAACTAGAACTCACTCAGCAACGCTAACTTTATTTTTTTCCGGTTGGCAAGTAAGTATTGTTGAGGATGGCACGGGGTAGCTACTTGGCATTTTTGGATGGCATCCATTTGATAGAATGATGACGTTTTTGTGATGTAATGCAAACAATGCTATTTTAATCAACAATGTATTATTTTGCAAAAGTGATTATAACGAAATGGGTGTGTTAATGTTCCACTGCGATGTTTTATGAAGTATAAATATACATATATGTTTTATATGCGATGATTGGCCAGCTGTAAGCGTCCCGGGAACGGGACCATACCATAACGATAAAGCACATAACGAGCAGATGTCCTTACCTAATGCTTTCTCAAGGCTCACAGAGATAATACAACGACCAATATTTTCCAAATAGGTAAATCACAAATAGCACGCAAAGCAAGCTACATAACACAACAATCAATGGACATAGAACATTCACATGTATAATAGTACACACATAATCCTATGATGCATACTACATGTGGGCACTTAGGTTATAGTCTAGGACGAATAATCCACCTAATTCTCTATAACCAATGGCTCTGATACCAATTTGTCACACCCCTCCCCCTTATAGCAGAAACACGAGGATGTAACAGGCGGGATCGTCATAACACATTGTTAATTGTTAGAGATGCATTAAATGATGAAAAGTCAACATGTCGTGATGTCACCAGACACAAATGGAAACTTATGTTATGGTTTGTCAATTCCACAACAAATATAGCCAAATAGTCAAAAGAAATGTAAATCACATAACCAGAGAACAAGTGAACAAAATATGAATAATAAAGAAAAATCCAACATAACTGTGAGACACATCCAATAAGTTTAAATAATGCAAATCTTAGGGTTTTCGATAAGGCAACATCCCTAGCTATCATCAACTATTGTTTCCTGAAAAGATTTGCTCAAAGGTCAACATACTGTTGGTAAGTTTGCAAGTTTAAGAAGTAAACATAACTGATGTTGTGTAATAGTTTTGTAGGACATAGTGTAAAAAACTATAAGAAAGCAACATCACATGTAAACATGAGTGTCACAACTAAACCTTTGACGTACACATAGATATTGTAGGAGTATATTCACCCTAGGGCTCATTCCTAGCCACTGTCAGTCCTAACTAGTATACTAACAAACAAGGGTGGGGGTGTCAGCCCAATAGTACTATCAATGCATGTCCGTTGGCTCCAACACCAGAGGGAAATAGTTGTGAATAAAAAACCACATAGATAACTCATGCATGTACTAGATATTAACTTACTAATAGTAAACAAAATAATCCTAAAGATATAAATAAGTTCACAACAAAAAAAGAGTTTAGTATACTTTTCCCCCTTGATGTTTGTAAATAATTGTAATAAAACGGGGCTGTGACACTCACCTCAAAAAAGCAAAGTCCAAAAGTCCTCAGTAAGAATGTCAAATTACTATAGAACACAAAACACCAAACGGACTACTAAAAGGCCAAGTTGTCTTAGTTGGGTGTAGTCCTCGAAGTCCAGCCCTTAATGTCCATCATGGTCCTTAATTTTGTCCTTTATAAAAGTAAATCAATTTTAAGTATAAAGCTTGTCTTTATTTGATTATTTTGGTTCAAATCTTTATTTTTAAATTCACTAAAATATTTCAGCATGATGACCTGATTTATATGGCCTCATTCCTGAGACGATCATAGCTGGTCAATCATCACACAAAAACATACATTTAACCATTACATTAGTAAAACACTGCAGTAGAATTAACTTAAACCATTTCATATATAAATAATTTCTTTTGCAAAATAATACAACATTGATAACAAGTACAAAACATCAGTTGTTCACATTACAATGCAAAAACATAATCGTTATACAAAATGCATGTAGTCCAAACTGAGCCAAGTAGCCGTCGTGCCATCCTTAGTAACCATTACCTGTCAACTAGAAACACATAAAAGTTAGCCTTCCTGAGTGAGTTCTAGTATTTAAAATAAAATATACTTTACTTTCATTTAAAACCTTCCTTTTAATTCTTACGTGATCAAGCATCATACGTGCACATAGATAATAGCATTATTATCTTTCATCATTGTTTGTTAACTTTCATTCATCATCGTCATACGTCATCGTTATCATTCATTATCTTCCTTACCATTCATTACGTACATTTATCATTACTTCTTACATTCCATACCAAAACCATGAACTTTATCCCACCGTCATGAATAAAGCGGGTACTGGGCCACATTGTATAGTAGAACCCCATACATTATGCCCGGCGGCTAGACCATAGTACCGGGGTAAATTCAGGTGCACCAATGCCATGTGCTATACCCTACCATCACGTATAAAGTGGGTACTGGGCCGAAGTCCATAAATAAACTCCCATACATTACACCCGGTGGCCTGATCATAGTACTGGGGTAAGCGAAAAAGGTTCCATACAAATGGTCAATTACAAAGATAGACCCTAGCGTGCATCCTTCTGGGGTAGCTAACCCACACACTGTTGAGCTAACACCCTTCATTATGTGTGAACCTCCTTACATTGCTTTCAAGACTTTCTTTACTTTCCTTTCATAATGCATGCATTCATTCATTACGTTCCTCTTTTCATTATCTTCTGCTCTACATTACGTAATATTTTTCCATTTACATTCATAACTATACCACATAAAGCCAGGGAAAATAAACATACATAATAAGGAACATAAACATAATCATACAAGGCATAATCATACACATCACATAAGACCAAGAAGTCAGAGTTGAGACCAAGAAGTCTAGCAGCATGGTCTAGTGTTCCTCTAGGCAAATCAAAAAATTTATCTCTTATGAAGGAACATGAAGATCGATCAACATAAGTCAGTTTGACAGAGTCTTCTTCACAAGAGATGTCACTCAGGGTTGTGCATTTTAAGAGCTTTGTCTTAATTGCCTTGAATTCCTCTAGGGAGAGATGTTTAGAAAGCTGAGGGGATAGTTTGGAAGGTTGTTGGGTAGGTTGTCGTGTAGTGGTTGTGGAGCGTGTTTTGGGTTGAAGGATGGGTAGTTTGGGTGGTTGAGGTGAGGAAATGGGTATGGATAGTGTTGTAGGTTCAGGTGTGAAGGGTTCAGTTTTGATGGTGAATGGTGAGGGAATTGGCTCAGGCTGAGGATCAGTGGTTGGCTTGAATATCATCCCATGTACCCTTCTATAAATCTCGTTCCTTTTGCCCAAACGAATGTCAACCTTGATTTCCCTGATAATTCATCGGAGTGTCTTTTCAGTCATGGGTCCCACCTGCCTGCCAGAGAAGCCGTGAGCCCGGAGATAGTCTTTCATCCAAGCTTTCTCACCTATCTTCTTGGTCGCAATGACCCGAGCTTCTTCTTCCTTCTTCTTTTCCCTCAACTTCTCTCTTGCCAATCTCTTTCTCTCTTTCTACAGTTGATCTTGCTCTATGTTGAAGAGCCATAGGATCGTCTCATTATTATGTGTAGATAGTTCTTGAATAGAGAAACCTCTGGAGGTTAGGAAAGCTATCCTTTCCCTCCGAATCTGCATACCAGCTTCCCTCTTTTCTCTTTCTCTTTCTTCCTCTAAGGCCAACCGTGTTGCTTCCTTCTATTGTTCATTCTATAGCTTGGTTGCCTTTTCTAGCTCTACCAACTCCTCTGATGGTAGTAGGAGTATGTCTTCATTGGCAGCTCCAAGATTGATGAGCCGATCAATGATCTTTAGCCTCTTCTTGTTGGTGATTGCCTCCTGGTTGGCTGCAGCTGATTTGGAACTTGCAGCTAATAGCTTCCCAGTTGGAAGTTTTCCTTTTATATTAAGCTTTTCAATCCTCTCCTCCTCCTAAAGCGCTTCAGCAATCATTTTCTTGTTTCCTTTATCATCTTTTGAAGTGCTTAACTTTGGTAGTTCTTGGAGAGAGGATTCAAATTGTGAGAGAGGTAGTGAAGGTGTTTGAGCTAGAGGTTGATTGAGAAAGTTCTCACTATTCACCTTAGGTGCCAGCTCTAGAATTGCATCTTTGATGATTAGATCCTCTGACAATGAGAATAGACCTTCCACAGCTTACATTTCAGCTTCGAAAGACTCAGCTTGTTCTTCCGAGGCTTTGACTTCAACTTCGGAAGTTTGAGGGAGTGCAGTTTCTGTCCTAGCTGTTTCGGTTGCTGGACCATCAGTCCTCATTTCCCCTTTGAATTGAATCTCTGGTTCCATTTGGACCTTATGTTGACCAACTTCTTCCATAGTGGTAGAAGGTGCACTTAACCTCTGAAGCTCTTCAGCTCTAAAGTGCATCATAGCCCCATCAGGGCTAGGCTGATCTAGAGAGGATCTCAACTGAAACTTGGAGAATAGTTTATAGAGATCTCTGAGCATCCTTGGGTCTATTTGCAGTACAACTTGGGATGGCTTAGAAAAGATAGTTACAATGGGAGCCGAATATTTGGAAATTGAAGTTTAGCTTAGTGTTTCCTCAAATGTTTGTCTCTGAACATTCTCCCCTTTTGGTTGCATCATCTTGAGAGCTAGATGAGCTAGAGGAAGAAGTCAAGGAGACCTGAATGGGTACATGCCTAACAAATCTCTCAATCTGTTTCTCAGCTAGTTAAGCCTTGAGATTTTCAATCTGAAGTTCCTGAGTGGCGGACCTATCCTCTAAAGTCCTAATCTTCGATTCAAGATTTGAGACATTAGAAAGCAGGTCTTGTATGGTAAGTTGCAGTCTTCCTTCATCTTCTTTTGAAGAATCATGGGGAGATGAGGTAACATACCTAGTATGTTTAGCCTCACCACCAGATGTGGTTTCTTGGCACCCTGGTTTCCATTCCTTAATGTTGTCTCTTTCAGAGACATCAAAAGGCATGGTTGTCGCAGATTCAGTCTCAAAAATGGTACCACTGTCCAAAAGGTCCATTGAGGCATCTTTTGTAGTGGCAGTTGAATCTACATGAGTCCCTTCTACATCAGGGGACTCAGCTCAGTAAGGGTTTGTTGATGGGGGTAGAGATAAGAGGTCTCTCTAGACTCTGTTGATCTTTGAGAGAGTGTTGTAGATTAACTTCATTTCCATGAAGAGACGTAATCTCTTCATCAGTTTTGAAAAGAAGGTTAGTGAAGGATAGTCAGGGTAGTATAATAGGGTTTCAATTAGACCGTTATCCCAAAATTCAACCATGTGATTGGATTACAGAGTGGGATTAATAGTCAGGGTAGTATAATAGGATGATTGCTTAAGAAAGGAAATGATTTCAGAGAAGTCGGCATCTCTTGAGGAATCAAGAAGTGTGACTTGATTATGCTAAGGGTTAAGTGCCATTTGTGAAAGGTGAAGGTGGATGAGTTTGGACATGGGTAAATTAGGAATGAAGAAAGCTTTTAGGGGAGTAAAAATGTGGTAAGAAGATGAAAGTGAATAGACAGCAAAAAGATGGTGAAATGGTGCTAATAAGGTTAGGATAAGGTGATGTGATGTTTTAGTGGATGATGTGATAGGGGCGGTAAGGTTTGGTTCAGTTAAATAATCTAACATTACTGAAAAATCTTTACTTTTTATAGTATGGGGCCCAAAATATTTCCATTAGATAGTAAAATCTCTCTTCCTAGTATAAAGTATTTCCGAAGGTAATTTGTCTTCCAAAGGCAATTCTTACTTCCGAAGGTAAAGTTTTGCTTCGAGAGTAAATATTGCTTTCCGAATGGAGAGTTTTATAAGCTTCGGAAGAAGATCTGATATGTAATCAATCGCTTCTTCCGAGACTAAAAACTCTTCCGAGAATAAAATTATCCTTGGAGAAATTTTGCTTCGGAAGATATGTAATATATTTTCCAAGGGTTAATTCCTTTTCAAAAGAATTTATATTCAGTGAAAAATTTCAGAGAGAGGCCTTCTGTAATAGGGCTTAGATTGTATTTGACATAAAACATTACATATTAAAAGGTTTTCGAAAGAGGTAAACTAATCACTGTTTATCATCCCAATAGCTGTAATGAGATACTTAAATCTATATTCATCAAACGCTTTGGTGAACAAGTCAGCATATTGTTCATTTGAATCAACTTTGATTAGCTTAATTAGATTCTTCTAATGAATATCTCTAAAGAAATTATACCTAATTTCAATATGCATTGTCTAGGAGTACTTCATAGGATTTTCAGTGATGGAGATAGCACTGTTGTTGTCAATGTGGATAGGAGTGCTTATAAAGTTGAGCACAGCAACTTGCAGCAGCAATGTATTCAGCTTCAGCAGTTTATGTAGAGACACAGGATTGTTTCTTGCATTGTCATAAGATGATCCTTCCACCAAGAAATTGACATCCTCCTATTGTTGATTTCTTGTCAATGGTGCAGCCACCATAGTCATTGTCATAGTATCCATAGAGATTAAAATCATTGTTGCTTGGATACCAGAAACCTACTTTAGGTGCTCCTTTGAGGTATCTGATGATTTCTTGGTAGCGGCTAGGTGAGACACTTTTGGATCAACATGATATCTTGCATAAATGCAAGCTGCAAACATGATCAGGTCTACTAGTTGTGAGATACATCAGTGAACCAATAATCGCCCTATACTGATGTTAATCAGTACCCTCCCCCTCAAGGTCAAGACAAAGATTATGGTTTCTGGTTATGGGTGTCTCGGCTGCCTTACAATTTTTCATTTCAAATCTTTCTAAGATGTCATTGACATACTTGGATTGATTGATGAAAAGCCCTTCCTTCAATTGCTTCACCTGAATTCCAAGGAAAAAACCCATTTTTCCAATGGAACTAATCTCAAACTTCTTCTTCATCATGCTTTCAAAGTCTTTGCACATTTGGTCGTTTGAAGAATCAAATATGATGTCATCAACGTAGACTTGAACAAGAAAAATATCCTTTCTAGACTTCTTTATGAAGAGAGTCGTATCAATGGTACCCCTAGTGTAACCATTCTTTAGAAGAACCTAAGACAAAGTCTCATACCATAGCCTAGGTGCTTGATGCAGCCCATATAGAGCTTTATCCAGCTCACACACATAGTTGGGGTGTTGTGGGTCTTCAAATCCTGGAGGCTAGCACACATAGACTTCCCTATCTATATCCCCATATAGAAAGGCACACTTGACATCAAGTTGGTAGATAGTGAAATTATTGGACGCAGCATAAGCAAGAAAGATCCTAACGCCCTCAAGTCTTGAAACAGGTGCAAAGACATTAGTGTAATCGATTCCCTCCTTTTAAGTGTAACCTTGAACCACCAGTCTTGCCTTGTTCTTGATAATCAAGCCTCTGTCATCTCTCTTGTTTCTGAAAACCATTTAGTGCGTATAAGTACTTGGCCAGATGGTAGCGAACATAGGTT
This sequence comes from Flaveria trinervia, assembly GCA_025506515.1. Classification (NCBI taxonomy): domain Eukaryota; kingdom Viridiplantae; phylum Streptophyta; class Magnoliopsida; order Asterales; family Asteraceae; genus Flaveria; species Flaveria trinervia. Next base: position 43,077,592 of record CM046444.1, read on the forward strand.
CCAAACCTTTTATCTCTGAATTGAAGTAGCTCCTCTTGCATTGATTTAACTCATCTACTATCTTTCAAGGCATCTTCTACCTTCTTGGGTTCCATCTGGGACAAGAAGCATGAGTACAAGCAGACATTCCCATGATGAGTCTGTCCTCTTGTTCATACACCTTCAGAGATATCCCCTATGATGTTCTCAGCTGGGTGAGTGTTATGAATACTTAGACGAGGAATCACTTCAAGTTGCAAAGATAGATCCAGATTGGATATTTTGCTCAAGAGCTTGAACACTTTGTCCAGCTGCTATTTCAAACTCATTCAATGAGGACTGATTGATTGAATGAGAAACATCATCATTTGTTGGCTGTGAAGCAGCATTAACAGTTGCATGTTCCTTCAAGATGTTACTTCTATCAGCTTCGTGTTGTGCAGGATCACCTGATGAACTTTGAGGATCAGTAGCAGATTCACTAGTTGAAGCTTCACTATCCCTTGATATAGTTATACTATGAGATCTGCCAATAGTGGAAACTTGATTTGTAGCAGCTCTTGGAGAACTTGGAAGAGGCCTTGGTAGCTCAAACAGTTGATTAGCATTAGAATCACTTTAAGCGCCTATACCAACTGAAACATTCTCACAAGATGGTTTAGAATAGTTTGGAAACAATTTTTAATCAAAAATATGATCAGGGCCATTCCCCCTAAGACAAAGAGTGTGCTCATTAACAATAATATTTGATGATTTCTTAAATTGTTGATTCTTGATGTTGTAAACTCTATAAGCTTTACAGCTAGAAGAGTATCCAACAAAGATAGCATCATTTGACTTTCCAGTAAATTTTGCCAAATTGTCCTTTGTGTTAAGTATGGTACACCTGCTGCCAAAGGACCTTAGAAAGCCAATGAAAGGTGGCCTCTTGTTTCGTAGCTCATAAGGGGTTTTTCCATGTCGCTTAACTACAAGAACCATGTTCTGCACGTAACATGCAGTGCTGACTGCCTCTGCCCATATGTTAGAGGTAGTTTGGAATCAACTAACATAGTTCGAGCAGCCTCAATATCTAGCATGTTCCTCCTCTTAGCAACACCGTTTTGTTCAGGAGTTTTAGGAGCACTGTATTGTCTATCAATCCTTTTTCAGTTACAGAATAAGTCAAGAACAAAGTTCTTAAACTCAGTCCCTTGACCACTTCTAATAATCTTAACTTTGTGATCAATTTGATTTTCTATTTTATGAATAAAAGATTTTAATGTTTTAGTAGTTCATCTTTAGATCTTAAAAAGAATGCCCATGTAAATCTTGTAAAATCATCAATAATCACAAGCCAGTATGATTTTCTTCCAATGCTTATTATACTTGTGGGACCAAATAGATCCATGTGCAATAAGTGTAATGGAGAGGTGATAGAGTTAACACTTTTGGATTTGTGAGATGCCCTGTGCTGCTTCTCTTTCAAGCATACAACATAGTTATCTTTGCAGAAAAATTCCTTTTTAAGCAAACCATGTACCAAGTTATTTTTAGCCAATTTATTCATTATCTTAAAATTTACATGACACCTACTTTTATGCCAAAGTGTTGACTCATCACTATAAACTTTGGAAAGAAAGTGTGATACTTCACCCATTAGGGAAGCATTGTTCATATCTAGCTTGTACATATCCCCATTTCTGGGAGATCTAAGAAGCACCAATTCGAAGGAATTGTCATCCCGGGTTTGAGGATAGTTCACTCATGTTCTGTGAAGAGCGTTTGATGCTTTTGATCATAAAAGTGAGAAACACTTAACAGATTGTGTTCAAGCTGTTTGAAAATGTTAACTATGTCAACATTTAATTTTCCATTGGATATTCTTCCTCTGCTAGAAATATATCCTCCGGCCTCACCTCCAAACTAGACAAGACCTCCATCATAATGTTGAAATTGTTGAAAGAGAGATTTGTTCCCTGTCATGTGCATGGAGCATCCATTATCCATAATCCAAATATTGTTATTCTTGTCATATGGATGTCCCTGCACACAAGATGAGATGATTAGTTTTGATTGGAAACCCAAGCCTTGCTGGTCTTGGGTTTTTCCAATGCGAGTGATATAATTGAACCAAAGGTTAAGCATGGGGGTTCAATGGATGTCTTTGAAGAAGAGGTTTGGGTTGCAACATCTTTTTTGATCTTCCAACCCATCTTTTGGTTGATCATTGAGAATGATCCTTTTGAGGCTTGCACAACATGGCATTTTTCCGAAGCTTCTTTCTTTTCGGAAGAACCCGTCACCATCTTTTCTTCTGAAGCAGTCTTCTTATGGGGTGGTTTCAAGGGAGCTCTTTTTTTCTTTTCAATTTTAACAACTTTAGCTTCCGAAGCCATTTCCCTTTGGAAGAAGAATTTTCTTTCGAAGTCAATCTTGCTTCGGAAACCAGCTTTCCCTTTTTCATCACTTGGACCATTTGATAGGGTCCAAATGAGAAACCTTCCCTGACTCCTTCCTTTTTAACATTATTTGCATAATGTGTGCTAGCAGGATTGTAGTAACAATCTTTGGCCATATGGTTTTGCAGACCACATATTATGCATGCAATGTTAGTCTTTTGAGAACTTGAAGATTGTTGTTTCTTGTGTTTTTTATCTTCATCAACAACCTTTCCCTTTAACTTCTAATCCTTTGGTAGGACAAGAGTGTTGGTACTACACCCGTTTCCTGAATCAGAGTTACCTACCACCTGGAATCCAGTTGAGATGAATACACCCTTTTCTTTAGGGTCAATCATCAGCTTAGACTCAGCCACTTTCATGGCAGTTCTTCTTGTTGCTTTAGCTATGATTCTTCGTGGCTTTGGTGGTTAGGATTTCATCAGCAATGGGAGAGGTGGTTGATTTACTTGTTCCTTCCCTATGTTGGCCTCTATTATTGCATCATTCTTCAACTCAAGTGAAGATGGGTCAATAGATGGGATCTCTTGCTCTTTGGTACCACACATTGGTTGTCTTATGGACTCAAAAAAGTGTGGTGGAGCAATTTCATTGATCCCTAACCCTTTTTTGTTTTGATAGCAAATTTTGGAGTGGGAGGATGATGCAATAATAGCTTGGAAGTTTTGCTCATAAATGGCATACTTCCTAGCTTGAGCCTCAGTAGTGACAAGCTGGGCTTGAGCCTTAGACAATTTGGATATTAAATCCTTTATTTGAGTCTTATAGTTTGTATGTTCATGTTTTAACAAGAACACGGTTTTCTCTAACTCTTCAATTTTTCTTTGATAGTTAGATTCAGCCCTTTTAAAAATCAGATTTTAAAACATTTAGAGACTCAATATCGTATTTAATTTCCATATTGTAGTCCTGATATAGTTTAACCTTAGTAATACATGCAGGAGTACAGAGATGTTCATATACCTTATTGTTATATGTCCCTATCATGAGTTCTTGAGCAAGAGTCACATCCTGTACCATAAAGTTCCAGTCAACATCTTGAGCCATTGCAGCTGTCTATGTTGATTTTCTAGTAGGATTTGATGTGGAGGGATGTGTGGAGGCCTGTGCGGTTCCCGGATTTGACTTTGGAGCCTTGCATTCCCTTGCAAAATGACCAAGCTGGTTATAGTTGTAACATTTGGCTTTAGTTTTGTCAAACCCGAATTTGTTACTGGTTGGGTTCCAGGGAAATTGCCTTCCAGTTCTCTTGAAGAACTTCCTTGCTCTGTAGGTTAGAAGAGCCATTTGTTGGACTATTTTCACGTACTCCACATCATCTGCACTAAAGCACTCTAGATCATCAAAGCAGTACTGAAAATCACTAGAGTGTCCACTTTCTAAGACAAAGGCATAGCTATCCTGAAAGGAACTATGCTAAGCCTATTAAGTCCTTGGAGTGTCAGGAAAGGTAATGTATGGTCCAGATAAGGAGGATGGTTGTTGGGTGTAAGTTAGGTTCAGTTGAGGTTGTGTGGGTCCTGAGCCTTTAGCAACCATCAAAGCGTTGCTAGCAGGAAAACTTAAGGGTCTGCTTGTCTGATGGCCTCTCTTGCTCTCCATCTCCAAGCGGTATCTATCAAGGATGCCGTAATGTTCAGTCATGGTGAGGGTGTTTAGAATTTTTGTTCTCCTGATGGAGACACAGTAGAACGTCCACTCATTAGGAAGTGTACTCATGAACTTTCTTGTGACGTCTCTAAGTTCAGAAGTAATTCCCACAGGCTGAAGGGAAGAAATGAGATCTATGTACCTGAAATATTGCTCATTGGGAGTCTCTCCAGTAATGTAGGTGAAGTTCTCAAACTGGTGCTTCAATGCGTCCTTCTTGGAGTCATTTGAGCTAGAGTACATTTGAGCAAGTGCATCAAACAGTTCTTTGGCTGACTTGCAATGCTCAAACCCCACCATGATGGAGTTAGGTATTGCAGTCATAAGAATAGTCATTGCATTGCTGTCAATCCATCTTCTTCCGGTCCACATCAGAGTAGTCTTCAATAGCCTTATCTATCATAACACCGTTTCCACCGAGTGCTGCCACCTTGGGTTTATACGAGCCATTGACAATAGAATACCACATCTTGCCGTCTTGATACCTAATGAAGCCTTCCATGTGTCTGCTCCATGACCTAAAGGTTTTAGGTGTGATGATGAGAGCCTTAGTCATTATTCCCACCTCTACTTCAGACTTGTTAAAGGTCATTTTGAGTGTGGTGTAAGGAGGAGTGAAAAACAGGTTGATTAAGATGCTAAGATCTCACAATCAAGAGCCTAAAAAGCTCTGATACCAATTTCAAGATCGGTTTTTTCACTTAACACTTGGTTTTTCTCTCAAACTCACTTATGCTACGCTTAAATCAGATGAAACAGAGTCTATTCTAAGAGTTGATAGTAATATAATAAGTATCAAAGAACATAAAGATAATTTTCAAGGTACTTGCATATATTGCTTCTCAAAGCAAAGTATTACCATACTCTTACAAGCATGATGTTATGAGTTACAATGAGAAACTATATATAATACTACCTATAGCCAGATATACTTTGATATGAGCTGGAATCCTCTAACTAAAGCAAATACTATAACGCTATAGTTTATGGTATCTTAGATAATGTCTTATCTAAGAAATGGTAGTCATGACATGTCCATGACTTACCTTTTGTCACCAACTAAAGTTGGCAACTTGTACTAACATAAAAAGATGCACAGTGGAATAAAGTATGGTCAACTACATGGCCTTTTGGGAAAACACCATGCAGTATCAGAGGTCTGCAGTGGAGTGTCAGTGACCATACTTATGTCCACTTGTTTATAGTAGTGTCTTCTGAAGGTTAATGGCTTTAGAAGAACAAGTAATTCCGAAGTCACTTATACTTCGGAACAGGCTACTTCTTCTGAAGCTTGATGGACTTCTTCTGTTCTTCATACTTTGGAAGTTTAGTTCTGATCTTTTCTTCTAAGACTTTGCAGGGCCGATGAAAGGTGGTCACTTACAACACAACAATACAATGAGGAGATTAAGTTGACTAATCAAACAGTGGGACTGGATTAACCACAAGAATTGATACTAAGAACATAAGTAAATAAGACACAGAACAAGATAGCAAAACACACAAGAAGATGGTTTTCAAGATTATAGTATATTGCCTTCTCAAGTTCTATTACAAGTGTTACAAAAGCATAAAAGAAAGTTACAAGTACTTGAGATACATATACCCCATCCTACAGCCGGCCATACAATGAAAGCCAGCTGGATACAATTGACTAGACACAAACAAAATCAATTGTAAAGTCAAAAGGCAGATTGCCTTTTGACTTGTGACTATGACATGCCATAGCTCACATCCTAATATATTACAAAAAGGATAAAGTACATGATGTAGAAAGTTACAGACTCAAGACCTCAATGTACAGTTACTAAAAGCATGGACCTTTTCACCAACTCATGCAAGTTAGTGACTTTACAGAGTTACAGCAGAAAGGGGTCCAGCTTTGTGTAAAGTAGATCAGATAAAGCATGTATACTAAAAGTCTTCGGAAGAAATCTGTCTTCAAGTGTTGGCTTCGGAAGACTTTCTCTCTGAAGCTTCGGAAGACTTTGTCTCTGAAGCTTCGGAAGACTTCATCTTTGGCTTCGAAAGATATTGGTCTTGCCTTTGGAAGATTTCTCACTGAGAATATTTTTGTTGCTGGCGTGAAACTTCCAAAGCATTCTTCTTCAATGCACATATGCATGCATGCAGGAGACGTTAAGTGTTTGAGTTGCCTCAGCCTTAACATATAATCCTTACAAACTCCCCCTAGGCTGATGCTACCAAAACACTTTGAAGACTTCAGATATTCACAGTCCTCATTATGATGAGGACCATCCCTTTTTACATGAGATGATCAGGATCACTCAAACTCTCAAAGTATCTTCTCATATCAAAGAGATCATGCAAAGGCATATTGAACATGTCTTGCCATGTGTAGACATCCTTAATACCTTATTCTCTAATGACATGCCATCTTTCCGGATTTGTGGTGTATATCCAGGACAAGATAGGTCTTCCTGATGCTAGAGGAGCTATTTGAATAGGAGATGATGTAGCATCCTCCGGCTGCACATCCTCAGGATGCTCTGACTCATCCTGAGGTTTAGAAAAGGATGTTTTTTTCTTCTTCTTTGACTTTGGCATTGAAGCCATCCTTTTCTTCCTTTTTGTTCCTTTTAACTAAGAAGACTGGCATGTAGCACCAGGTTGATCTTCTTTCTCTTTCTTAGTTGGGTCTTCCTCTCTTATAGGTCCAGTAGGAGAGGGAGTCTGACCCTGCTATGGATGAGAAGATGAAGCTTGCTGAGTCTCAGCAGGAGGTCCAGGTTGTGTTGTCTCAGGGTGTTCAACCTTAACCTCCACTTCAGGTGGAACTTGACTTGGAGGAGAATGTAAGTCCACTAGCTCTCCACTCTTTATATTCTGCTTGACTACCCTGATATACTCATCCATAGTGGATAGAGACATAGGGCGAAGTCTCCTTCCAGATAATCCATACAGCTTCAAGAAGCTCATCATCTTCTGCATGTCTGCAGATTTCTTCATACTCTTCTGGATGATGGCTCTTGACTTTGCAACTTCTTCCCTAGCTTGCTTTTGGTGATCTTTCGTTCCTTGACTATCTGAAGTTCAAGTTATTTGAGATACTCAAACTCAATATAGTCATAGGATAAGGGAAGAAGTGCATCTGCCTGATAGAGGCCTATGGCACTCAGGTAGTTGATCATCTTGATCCTGTCTTCTTCTTCATCCACTTGAGGTTCTTGTTGAACCACTTCCTCATGTGCAGGACTTTCTTGAATTGGGAAGAGGTAGGCACATGCTTGTATAATCTTTTCTTTCTTCTTTCTTCTTTTATTTGTACTAGTAGCTCTACATCTTCTGCCTCCTTCTTCTCCTTTGACCTCTCCAAGTCAACCACTTCATTCAATTACTATAAGGGAAGAGAAATGACATTATCAATGTCATAGTTCCTGGTCTGCAAGTAGTTTATCCTGACTGCCCTCAACTCATCATCCTAAGTGCTTAGTCTGGGGGCAACCCTGATAGCAATTTCCATGAGTCTTGCAGACCTAGTAGAGGAACTTTCTCCCCTCAACTTTGTTTTCCTCTCTCTTTCCTCCTCCTCAATCTCCTTAGAAGTCATCTTTATTTTCCCTTTGTCACTCACAAACCTTTATGACTCAGGGTGGACAGAGCTTTGGCCTTTATTTCTTGGTGTAGCCTTGAAGCTCTGGCTAGAGAGAGGTTGAGATGCACCTTCACCAGCAGGTGTCTCAAAAAGGGCATGAATCTTTGTTGCAATTGATGATGATGAGATAGGACTCTCAAGTTCTGCCACTGGGCCTTCAGTCAAGGTTTACCCTATGAAACTAATCTTAGGGTCTGCCTCAACATCCAGTTGACCAATGACATTGCTTGATTTCCTTAGTCTCCTTCTAAAGCTGAACTCCGTAGTGATTCAGTCTTGGATTCTTTGAGCCAGCCTATGAACTTGTCTTGATTGGCTTTGATTGACAAGTGGCATGTTTCCTAGATCCAGACCTTCATAGAAGTTCAAGGTCTGAAAATTGAAGACCTATTGCTATCCTTGAACTCTAAGAATGATGAGGACTTTTCTGCTTTCATCATACCTCCACCCAATGATGTGATTTGAAGTTGGTGGAGATGACATAGCCCTTGGTATTCCTTCCTCAAACAGACTTTATGTAGGAGTCTATGGAGTCCATATCAATGTGAACTTGAGGAAGTTGCTGAGTATCCACAATTGCAAGTGAGGATGATGAGTCCTCAATCTCCACACTCTCTGAAGAACTCCTAGGTTCTGTGACTATAATGACTTTCTTCTCCTATTTGGTAGCATCACCCTCTTGCATAGGTGAGCTAGGAGTTAGGTCAATCACATCCACAGGTTCTTGTGTTCCTGGTTGAGCTCCTTTTAAAGGTCTCCCAGCTAGTTTTTCCTTAAGATAAGAAATGTCAAGTTGCTTATCATTGACCCTGTTGTTGGGATTCAATAATGGAATAAACTGAAGCTTACCAAATCATAATTACAGCCAACTGAAGATCACATTGTACAAGTTCAGAGACCAAGTTGATTATCAGAAGAAAACAAATACAAGAAAAAGTCAACATCAAGACAACAAGAACACTCAAAATTAGGTCATGATGTAATATTAGTATAAATAGACCCACTAGTTCCTCTTAAAGGTCTCCTAACACCTGTTTTGCAAGGTAGTCACTCGAGATTCAAGATGACTAACCTTGGAGACTAAACAGGTGCACGTTTTGGACAATTTTTGCACCTTCAGTCTCAAATTCCCCTCATCTTCATCCTAAGAATCATTGGGGGATGAGATGATTGGACCAGAGTCCTCTCTCTCATCACCAGCTTCAGGTTCTTGGCTGTTGGATTTCCTCTGCTCACTAGCAGCCACAGTTGAGGTGTTAATGGCCTGATTTGCCATGGTTGAGGTCTTAATGATGGAATCAGTTGCAAAAGTGAGAGCCTCTTCCATATGGAAATCCTGAACAGGTTCAGAAGTGTCCACTTAGTAGTAAGTGACTGATGTGGGCTAGATGTAGGAGACTCAGGAGCACTCATCTCTCTTTGAGTAGAGGAAAAGAAGGGAGACTCATCGTACTCACTAAAACCTAAATCTTCATCAGTATAGAACTCAAGGTTAGGAATTAGTTGGTTTAAGTCCAAAGGCTGGGGATGGTAACTGTCTCCTGAAGGTTGTTCACTTGAGTGTTGAGACTCAGAGTGAAGGCTTAAGGAATTTGGGCTTATGAGCTCATCAGGCTGAGCATGAGGAACCTCAGCGCTGATCTTTGAAGTGATGGGAGTGGTCTGCTCCTCGGGAGAAGTGGGAGCTCCAGTGTCCACTTCTTCCTGTGTGGGTGAGTATATGGGGACCTGCATAGACTGAATAGTCTGTGCAGGGCTTCTTTTATGTTTTGTTTGGTAGGTGAGGGTGATTTGTGGCTGTTGAGGGGGTTGGGATGTAGAAGGTGTGGGTTCAACACTAGTTGGTGCTGCTAGGTTGTCACCTTGAGCAATGAGCTCTAACATTTTTGGGACAAGGGCTGTTTCTACCCTGGAGAAGCCAAAAGTGGGCTTTCTCAAGATTTTAAATATATCAGGCTTCATCTATCCTAGTTTAAGAATATTACATGTTCTCCTTAACAGTGAGCCCAGTTCACAGTTAAGAATATGTTGAACATATCTAGGGAACATGTAGTATTCTAAGGAGTCCAAGTTAGCAAGTAAATTTATATAAACAAACTGAGAGTACCTGAACTTGACCCCCTGAACCATCCCATGAACAATGAAGGAGAGATCTTCAGGAATTTGGTTGCATCCACCATACTTATTTGACAAGCTGTGGATAACCACATGGTGCAGGAATTTCCATTGGGATGAAACATTCCCTTTCCTGAAGGTCTTTACAGAGAAATCTCCCTCATTGCCCATCTGCTCAAAGGACTAGTTAACAAAATCTTTAAGGAAGAACACCTCACCTGAAGATGAGTGTTGATGACGGCCGGAGTGATGAAGACTGTTCTCCCCTACACTGTGGCAAACAGTGACTTCTCCCCATCCATAACGACCTCTTGGCAGGTCTTCCCGAAAGCAAGCAGATGATCCTCATACAGTGTAAGATCAATGGTTAGGGAGGTGAAGTAGTTAGATAGAGTTAAGAAACGACAAACCTCTGAGAAATCTGGATCTTTCTCAGAGTGTAACAAAACAACCTGGTTATGTATCCTGTGTAACTACATGGAGATGTTTGGTTCATTTCGGTGGTTAAGGTTGGCCATTTGTGAAAGCTTAAGGATGAAGCAAGATGAGCAGAAGTAATTTTAGAGAGATATTTGGGGTTTAGGTTTGGAGGAAAGAAAGAGATGATAGAAAGAGGGGGAACCGTTGGGTTTATATGTGAAAAGAATTTAAGACAAGGTTAATTAAAAAGGATAAACTTTGAAATCCGGATGTCGGTCCCACCTCTGAAAAAGTAGTTTGCTTTTGCTCAAAACGTAGTTTTCTTAGAAGTCAAAAAGCTTTTGAAGGTAATTATCATTGGAAGTTTTAATGAAAGAGCTTCTGAAGCTAAAATGACTTTGGAAGATTTTCCTAAGAGTTGTGAAAATTTTGCTTCGGAAAAAATTAAGACTTGATTGCTTTGTTTAGAGGAACAAAGCTACCGAGAGTTAATTTGTTTCAGAAGAAAATAGTCCTTGAAAACATATAAGTGTCTGAGACAAGTATTAAGTTTCAAAAGATGCTTCAGAAAAATCTTCCGAAGGTAAAACTACTTAGACAATTATCTGTTTGAAGGCATGATTTTCTTTTGAAGATAAAAGCATATCTTCCAATGGATCAAAATTTTCAGAAATCTAAGGAAAGTCTTGAAATGATTTTTCATCCAACGAGAACAAGAGCTTATGAAAGTGGTGAACTAGACAGCTTAGGACACACAGACATTAATAAATAATAAGAATTAGTTTTAAGAAAAACCTACTCAAAGTTTATCATCCCAATAGCTGATATAAGATATTTAAATCTTTATTCATCAAAAGCCTTTGTAAACAGATTAGCATATTGTTCATTTGTGTGGACTTCGCCTAGTTTAATTAATCCCTTTTCAAAATTATCTCTAATTAAATGATACATGATATTGATGGTTTGGTCCTTGAGTGCTACACGGGATTCTTTGTGACAAGATAGCACTATTGTTGTCTATGTGAATGGGAGTCTCCTTACATTTTAATCCATAGTCAAGCATCTGATTCTGAATCCATAGCACTTGAGCATAGTAGCTTGCAGCAACAATGTATTTAGCTTCAATAGTTAATGCAAAGACACAGGATTGTTTCTTTCATTGCCATGAGACAACCCTTCCACCAAGAAACTAACATCCCTCAGATGTGGACTTTGCGGTCATGTTACAATCACGATAATCACTATCTGTATAAGCATATAGATTGAAGTTAGAATTCTTAGGACACTAACGACCCAAGTGTTGAAGAACCTTTGAGGTATCTTAAAATCCTTTTGACAGTGATAAGGTGAGACATCTTAGGGTTGGCTTGATATCTTGCACAAATACATGTAGCAAACATGATATTAGGGCTGCTAGGAGTAAGATACATAAGAGACCGAATCATAGCCCTGTAAAGCTGTTCATCCACACACTCGCCCTCAAGATGAGGTCAAAGGAGTGGTTTCTTGCTATGGGTGTCTTAGCAATCTTACAATGAGTCATGTTGAATCTTTTAAGTATGTCTTGAACATACTTTGACTAAAAAAGAAGATGCCATTTTCAACTTGCTTCACTTGAATTCCTAGAAAGAAATTGAGTTCCCCCATGGCACTAATTTCAAATCTGTCCTGCATCAGCTTCTCAAAGTCTTTGTAGAGCCTTAGATTAGTTGAACCAAAGATGATGTCATCTACATATACTTGAACTAGCATTAAGTCATTTCCCTGTCCTTGATGAAGAGACTTCCATTTATAGTACCTCTTCTGTATCCATGTTTGCAAAAATACTGAGATAAAGTCTCCTACCACTTTCTAGGTGCCTGATGCAACCCATGGAGAGCTTTGTCAAGCTTGCAGACATAATCAGGATGATCAGGATCTATAGAACTAGGTGGTTGTTTGACATACACCTCTTCATCAATCACTCCATAAGGAAAAGCACACTTGACATCAAGTTGATAGACCTTGAAGTTCTTAGATGCAGCAAATGCCAGGAATATCCTAACAGCTTCCAGTCTTGCTACAGGAGCAAAGACATCAATGTAGTAAATCCTTTCTTCTTGTGTGTATCCTTGAACAACTAGTCTAGCTTTATTTTTTATGACAATGCCTCTATCATCCTTCTTGTTCCTGAACACCCATTTGGTTCCAATAGTAGTCTTCCTATGAGGAAGAGGACAAAGGTTCCAAACTTTCTGCCTTTTGAATTGAAGCGCTCCTCTTGCATAGCTCCAACCCATCTTCCATCCTTCAGACCTTCATCAATTTTCTTTGGCTCTATCTGGGAAAAGAAACAAGAGTGAAGACAAACATTTGCTTCATGGATTTGTCCTCTTGTTCTTACCCCTGTATCAACATCTCCAAAAATGTTTATGGTGGGGTGACTTTTGATCCTTAGCTGAGGGATTATAGCAAGTTGTTGAGACAGATCTAAATTAGAGAAATTTAGATCTAGCATAGATGTTTCTCCCACCACATCAGCACACTTATCAAGAGAAACTTGATCCAATGAGTGTGACATCATTGATCTTGTCATCTATGTATGCATGTATACATACATATATATATATATATATATATATACACGTAAACATCTTCAAAACCTTGATCTATGATGACATGACATCTTTTTGGATTATAGAATAAGTCCAACACAAGATGGATCTTGTTGAGGCACCTTTGAGATATCTTAAAATTCTCTTAACAATGATAAGGTGTGACATCTTGGGGTTGGCTTGGTATCTTGCACAAACAGATGTGGCAAACATGATATCAGGCTTGCTAGCTGTAAGGTACACAAGAGACCCAATCATAGCCTAGTAGAGGTGTTTATCCACACACTCCCCCTTAATGTCAGGCCTAAGAGAGTGGTTTCTTGCTATGGGTGTCTTAGTGTAAGGCCTCGTTCCCAGGACGCTTAATGCCGGTCGATCATCCCATATAAAACATATATGTTTATTATCTTACATAAAAACGTTACAGGGGAAACATTTAACCCACCATTTCATTTAAATATAATAGTTTTTGCAAACAATAGGTCGTTATCGGATTACAAAATACATGTTACATTTCTTTACAAAAGCATTATAACAATGGATGCCATCCCAAAAGAACTAAGTAGTCCCCCGTGCCATCCTCAGCAACATACATGCCAATTGGAAACACATAAAAAGCAGTGTTGCTGAGTGAGTTCTAGTTTTATAATAAAACATACTTTTCTTTCGTCAAAACCGTTCTTTACTTCCATGCGATCATACATCATACGTACACATAGATAATATCATTATTATCTTCATTATCATTCGTACATTCATTCTTACATTCGTACGTTCATTGCATCTCTTCCTTTCATCAAAACCATGAACATTACCCTTCATGCTCATGGTACTGGGCCTAAGCCTATCATAGACCTTTATTCTCGGTGCACAGCACCTCTGGCCACAGTACCTAAGATAAAGTTCAAGTATACCATTGTCATGTGTTATGTCCTTCATGCTCATAGTACTGGACCTACGCCTATCATTGACCTTCATTTACGGTATCACCCATCATCATCATACATCACGCCATCACATAATATACAGTATGCATAATCATACAACATCACACATCACATCAATCACGCGCATCGCGTCATATAACCATACGCCATCACCCATCATCATCATACATCACGCCATCCGTGCTCATCACAACATCAACAACCCCAACGGCCCGAGCCCAGGTCTGCACTTCCCCGAAAGTTAGACAAAAAACTATGGTCTTTCAGGCGTATGGACCCTATTCGGTAGCATGGTCTTCCATGTGTATGAGAACACTCAAGCGAATGGACCCCCAGTCGCATAGTCTCCAATCACATACTTCCCATGCGAATGAACCTCAGTCGCATGACATCCTGGCGTATGGACCTCAGTCGGATGACCTTCATGCAAATGGCCCTCAGTTGCACACCTTTCGTGCGTATGAACCTCAATCACACGACTTACATATGTATGGACTCCAGTCGCATGACCTTCAGTCGTATGACCTTCATCCGCATTTCCTTCAGTCGTATAGCCCTCATACGAATGACCCTTAGTCGCGCTACTTTCATGCGAATGAATCTCAGTCGCACACCTTTCGTGTGTATGGACCCAGTCGCACCTCATTCGGACGCATCGACCTCTAGTCGCATAGCCTTAGCTAGGTGCAGAATGCAGTTCCTCCCGAACTGCAGTAGCCAAGTTCGACCTCCAAACTCTTCCAAACCTCTTTTAAGCCTAAATCAACCATTCTAAACCTTAGGGAAGCATACCATGACATCATTCAAGCACAACAAAGCCTGAAATCAGGCCCTAAACGAATCATACACATACACATACATACAAAAACGGGATTTCACCCAAAATACCCAAAAACAAGTTTCAGATGTGTTCCATCCCCAAAATCATTCAAAAACGTGTAAAAGAGGGGTCCTAGAACTCACACAAACGACCACAACGAGAAGAACTTCGATTTGACCCACTACTCGATGATTTCCATGCTCGAATCAACCCGAACCAAGCTTTTCTCCTCTTTTTCTCTTTTTCTTCTCCCTTGGCTGCGTTTTTGGCAAGAATGGGGAGGGTGTGGGCTGCCCTCCCCTTTTATACCCTCACTCATCCAAGTTTCTTCCCGTTTTGGCAAGTTTGGTCCCTCGACTTTGGACTTTATTTCTTTTTCCTCTTTCGTCGGCTTCAAAAAAAATTTCCGGGTGTTACAAGTCCACCCCCCTTATATAGGTTTCGTCCCCGAAACTTGTTATTCCTTAAACAATTACGGGAAATACTGCCTCATCTGTTTTCCTGTCTCCCACCTGGAATTCAATCGGTCTACGTCGTTTACCAACATACGACTTCTTGTCTATCTCTGGCTACCTTCACAAGGCTTTGATCTTTCGAGCTTCTCAGTCGTAGCCTCGACCACTTTGGCACTCTCTAACTCTTTGTGGCCATATCACCCCAACACACATGGATGTTCTACATCTCCTACCATATAGCATCATACCCTTTCGCGGTACGCAGTAGTTTCATGATAAAATCCATGGTGATGTGGTCCCCCCTTCTCTTTTGGTCTATCCAGAGGTTGGACCTTCCCATACTGCTTCTGATGCTTAGCCTTCACTTGTAGGAAAGTAAGGCATTTACTCACATACTCCACCACGTCAGGCTTCATACCCGGCCACCTGTAATCTTTCTTCTTGTCTTGATACATCTTCGTAGTACCGGGATGAATGGAGTATGGAGTTTTGTGAGCTTCATCCATAACCCTCAGCCCTAGATCCCCCGAAATGAGGAGTCCACATCCGTCCAAATCAGGTTCCAACACCGGTGTGTTTTCACCTAATTCCGTAACTAGGCCTCTCATTCAAGTCATAAGTAGGGTAATTGGCCTCATGAATCTTCAACTGTCAGGATGCATAGGCTATAACCTTTCCTTCTGCATTAACACAGACCCTAACCCCGACTAGGAAGCATCAGAATAAAACACCAAATCTTCACTTCCATTGGGTAATGATAGCACAGGAGCTTGAGTCAGTCTTGCCTTCGGTTCTTCGAACGCCTTCCCTTGAGTTTGACCCCATACAAATTTCACATCTTTCCGGGTCAACTGGTTAGTGGAGAAGTGGTCTTAGAAAAGTATTGGATGAACCCACCATAGTAGCCCGCCAAATCCAAGAAACTACGAATCTCGGACGGCGTCTTAGGAGACTTCCATTGCATCACCGCCTCTACCTTTGCCGGGTCCACCATAATCCCGTCAGGATTCATGACAAATAGTCTAACTAGGAATTCATGACTATCTAACTCCACATCACAGTCTTCTATCATCTCAGAAATCCTAGTAGATTTACCTATGGCGGTTTCTACACCGAAGGGCGTATCAACACTTCTACTCCTAATGGGTAGCTTAGCACAAAAAGGCAGCAGAAATAAAACTCTTACTAGCTCCGGAATCAAACAACACAGAGGCAAGAGTTTGCTTACTAGATACAAACCTGACACGATATCGGGGCCCATCCTAGCCTTCTCCTGCATTATCATGAAGGCCTTGTGCCCTCTGCCCTTGGTTCCTTGCGATCCCTGCTTATGTGACCCTTTCTTCTGCAGTTATAGCACCGTACCACCCCACACTCTCTGGCCACATGATCGGGCCTCCCACAACAAAAACAGATATTGGTCCCCAATCTGCATTCCCCGGGGTGTTGGTGTCCACATTTGGAGTAGAGGTTTGGTCTCCACATGCACTCCCCAATATGCTCTTTGGCACACTTACCATACTTTCTCATCCCCGCACTGGACGAAGCTACGCGCCGGTCCTCCATCCTGGCAACCTTTTTGTTTAGAGTGGCCCTGCCACATCCAAACCGCTTTCCATTCCAGTTCTTGTCATCGCTACCCTTCGTGATTCCTTCAATAGCAGTCGTCTCCTTCACCGCCCTAATTACCTCAGTCACCATAGACGGCGAATTGCCTGCATGACCTGTTGGACTCCCTCAACAACAGCCTCTTTCAGTGTGGTCCTCAAACTAGCACTATCATCGCCGCCTTCCAGGTGAGGGGCCTCGGGCTCTTTGAGTGTCATTTCAGCCGCCCTAGCCATGTTTCTCGTGACACGCGGTCCAGCACCACGTCCACCACAACCTTCATCTGACAAAACCTTGGAGATCTGCCACCATCCATCCTCTAACACACACCGAAAGATTCAAACACCAACACAGTCATTCAAGGAAATAGCTTAGTTCATGTCAAGTATAGTAAGTCCCTAATTACAGTGGCCAGTCGTGATTAGCGACTTACTTTACTCTTCATACCCCAAGCATTACAATCCTGACTACATCAGTATTTAAATCTATCAGCAACACATAAACCACATAATATGCGCACGTAATACCGGTTAACATTAAGAAAATACCTGATGGCACGCAGCTACTCAGATTGGCATCCTTTCCATTTCCGTCCCATTCTCAGTTTAACTTAAGGTTTATTTTGAAAATTTACCCATTTAACTTAAACTTTGGCTTTGATACCAACTTGTAAGGCCATGTTCCCGGGATGCTTACAACTGGTCGATCATCGCACATAAAACAGATATGTTTTTTATCTTACATAAAAACGTTGCAACAGAAACATTTAACCCAACATTCTATTTAAATATAATAGCATTGGCAAATAATATGTCGTTATCGAATTACAAGATACATGTTACATTTCATTACAATAGCATTATAACAATGGATGCCATCCCAAAAGAACTTAGTAGTTGCCCCGTGCCATCCTCAGCAACATACCTGCCAACTAGAAACACATAAAAGTCAGTGTTGCTGAGTGAGTTCTAGTTTTATAATAAAAAATACTTTTCTTTCGTCAAAACTGTTCTTTACTTTCATGTGATCATACATCATACGTACACATAGATAATATCATTATTATCTTCGTTATCGTTCGAACATTCATTCTTTCATTTGTACGTTCATTACATCTTTTCCTTTCATCAAAACCATGAACTTTACCCTTCATGCTCATGTTACTGGGCCTAAGCCTATCATGGACCTTCATGCTCGGTGCATAGCACCTCTGGCCACAGTACCAAAGATAAAGTTCAGGTATACCATTGTCATGTGCTATGCCCTTCAAGCTCATGGTACTGGAGCTAAGCCTATCATAGACCTTCATTTACGGTGCCCAGCATCTCTAGCCACAGTACCTAAGGCAAGCGACAATGGTTCCATACAAATGGTCAATCACAAAGAAAGACCCCAATGTGCATCCTCTTGGGGTAGCGAACCCACACATCATTGGGCTAACACCTTTTAATGGCGTGTCCTGACATACAAGGCTTGCAAGACTTTCTTTACTTTCATTCATTATTAATGCATGCATTTATCATGTTCCTCTTTCATTAACTTTCACTTTACATTACATAATAATTTCATTCCATTCATTAACATTCAACGTCAAATCGGGGGAAAGATAAACATACATCATAACAACGAACATAACATACACAATCAATAACATCATACAAGGCAACATCATATATACATAATATACAGCATGCATAATCATACAACATGACACATCACATCAATCATGTGCATCGCGTCATATAACCATACGACATCACCCATCATCATCATACATCACGCCATCCATGCTCATCACAACATCAACAACCCCAACGGTCCGAGCCCACGTCTGCACTTCCCCGAAAGTTAAACAACAAACTATGGTCATTTGAGTGTATGGACCCTATTCGGTCGCATGATCTTCCATGTGTATGAGAACAATCATGCGAATGGATCCCCAGTCGCATAGTCTCCAATCGCATACTTCCCATGCGAATAAACCTCAGTCGCATGACATCCTGGCGTATGGACCTCGGTCGCATGACCTTCATGCGAATGGCCCTCTGTCGCACACTTTTCTGCGTATGAACCTTAATCGCACGACTTACATGCGTATGGACTCCAGTCGCATGACCTTCAGTCGCATGACCTTCATTCGCATTTCCTTCAGTCGCATATCCCTCATACGTATGACCTTCAGTCACACTACTTTCATGCGAATGAATCTCATTCACACACCTTTCATGTGTATGGACCCTGTCGCACCTTATTTGGACGCATGGACCTCCTGTCGCATAGCCCTAGCTGGGCGCAGAATGCAGTTAATCCCGAACTGCAGCAGCCAAGTTCGACCTCCAAACTCTTCCAAACCTCTTTTAAGCCCAAATCAACCATTCTAAACCTTTGAGAAACATACAACAACATCATTCAAGCACAACCAAGCCCGAAATCAAGCCCCAAATGAATCATACACATACACATACATACAAAAACAGGATTTCACCCAAAATACCAAAAAATGATTTTCAGATGTGTTCCAGCCCCAAAATCATTCAAAAACGTGTAAAAGAGGGGTCCTAGAACTCACACAAACGACCACAACGAGTAGAGCTTTGATTTGACCCGCTACTCGATGATTTCCATGCTCGAATCAACCCGAACCAAGATTTTATCCTCTTTTTCTCCTTTTCTTCTCCCTTGGCTGAGTTTTTGGCAAGAATGGGGAGGGTGTGGGTTGCCCTCCCCTTTTATACCCTCACTCATCCAAGTTTCTTCCCGTTTTGGCATGTTTGGTCCCTCGACTTTGGACTTTATTTATTTTTCTTCTTTCGTCGGCTTCAAAAATTTTCCGGGTGTTACACTTAGCAACCTTATAATTAGTTATGTTGAATCTCCTGAGTATGTCTTGAACTTGCTTTGACTGACTTATGAAGATTCCATCTTCCACTTTCTTCACGTTCTTCACTCATCAGCTTCTCAAAGTCTTGGCAAAGCTTTTGATTTGTTAAACCAAAGATGATGTCATCTACATACACTTGAACTAGAATCAAGTCATTTCCTATTCCTTTGATGAAGAGAGATCCATCTATAGTACCTCTTCTATATCCGTGTTTGCAGAGATACTGAGATAGAGTCTCATACCACTTCTTTGGTGCATGGTGCAACCCATAAAGAGCCTTATCAATCCTGCAATCATAATTAGGATGATCAGGAGCTAGGTGGTTGTTTGACATACACCTCTTCATCAATCACCAGAGAAAATCACACTTGACTTCAAGTTGATAGACCTTGAAGTTCTTGGATGCAGTAAATACAAAGAATAGCATAACAACTTCGAGTCTTAACACAAGAGCAAAGACATCTGTGTAGTCAATTCCTTCTTTTTGTGTGTACCCTTGAACAACGAGTCTATCTTTGTTTTTGATGGCAAGTCCTCTATCATCCTTCTTATTCCTAAATACCCATTTGGTTCCTATAATAGTCTTCCTGTGAGGAAGAGGACATAGGTCCCAAATCTTTTGCCTTTTGATTTGAAGCAACTCTTCTTACATAGCTTCAACCCAACTTCCATCCTTCAGAGCCTTATCAATCTTTGACAGGATCAGTGATCACAAGTTTGATGTATCAGAATACAAAGCAGCGGAATACAAACTAGAATTAGACAAATTGTAGCAAGCAATCGATACTTGTAAGCATTAAGATCGCATACGGTTATAGGGAGAGAATATGTATTTCTGATTTCTAGGAATGTTTATAGATGTAGAATATTTCTAATCAAATCAATCATTCATTCCATTCATTCACTCATTCCTCTGTTGATTACAATAGGTTGTCACTCCTTATATAGAGTGCAACAGTCACTGCTGTTATCACGGAAAGTGACAACTGGCAGATCCAATACAAAAATAACTAATTCTTAACGAACTACTGAAATGTTCACAACTACTGAGAACATATCAGCATGTTAAGTACAAAATATAAAACTACTGAAACTACAACGACTGAAGAACAAGCTCTTCAGTCGTTTTACAAAACTACTGAAACATAAAAATATAAAACTACTGATATCACAACTACTGAAGAAGTACTCTTCAGCAGTTGTGACAAACTACTGAGGCTTCAGTACTTGATCTTCAGACTTTGACCTTCAGGTGTTTCATCAGCTGATGACTTCAGTAGATATCATCAGCTGATGTCTTCAGTCTTTGTCTTCAGACTTTGTACATCAGTTGTTGATCTTCAGTACTTGTGAACTCTTCAGCTGTTGTACTTCAGTACTTTGGTCTTTCAGCTTCAGTACTTGTGTTCTTCAGCTGTTGTACTTCAGCACTTGGTTCTTCAGCTGTTAAGGTCTTCAGCACTTGATCTTCAGCTGTTGTAGTCTTCAGCACTTGTCAAACTATTGATGAGGCTTTCAGCAGTTGTTGTGATACCATGTGGGACTTAGAGGTTTTCTGATCTTGGCTCATTGGTTCTTTTGGTCCAACAATCTTCTTAGGCTCTATCTGAGACAAGAAACAAGAGTGAAGACAAACATTTGCATCATGGGTTTGTCATCTTGTTCTTACCCCTAAGTCAACATCTACAATGATGTTTGAGGTAGGATGAGACTTGGTGATCCTTAGCTGAGGGATCATAACAAATTGATGAAAGAGATATAAATTAGAGAAATTTAGATCTGGCATTGATGTTTCTCCTACCTTATCAGCACACTTCTCAAGTGAGACTTGATCTAATGAGTGTGTGAAATCATCGATGTTGTCTTCGACAGAGTAGTTGTTAGCATCAAGAAATTCTTGATCACTTTCTCCACCACCATGATCTTCTACATTTGAAGCTTCTTTATCTGGTTGTTGAGCCTTTGAGCTAGAATTTGAAGGCATCTTAGATGTATCAGTTGAATTGGTTATTGTTGTGCAAAATCAAAGCTTGGATCAGGATCACCTATTGGTAAAATATCTACTAGAGCTGAAGTTGTATAGCTTGAAGGTCTTGTCAGCTCAAAGCTTGGATCAAGATCACCTACTGGTAAAATATCTATAGACCCTGAAGCATTCTCACAAGATTTGTTAAAACAGTTGGTAACTAAATAAAGATCAAATAGCCAATGAGGACCAGAATTAGTTACACTAGGTGTGTGATCATTGAAAGTCACATTTGTTGACTTCTCAACAATCCTAGTTCTAAGATTGTATACTCTATAAGCCTTAGCTTGGGAAGAGTAACTAATAAAGTGTCCATCATCTGATTTCTTAGTAAACTTGGCAATTTGGTCTTTGGTATTCAAGATGGTGCAAGGATATCCAAATGACCTGAGAAAACCAATGAAAGGTTTCCTCTTGTGCCAAAGTTCATAAGGAGTCTTACCATGTGACTTAACTACTAAAACTCTGTTCTGCACATAGCAGGCAGTATTGACTGCCTCTGCCTAGAAGGTGATGGGTAGTTTAGAGTCAGACAACATAGTTCTTGTAGCTTTAATAAGTGTCATGTTTCTCCTCTCAGCAATACCATTTTGTTGAGGAGTCCTGGGAGCATTATATTGTCTTGTAATACCCTTTTCATCACAAAATGTATCAAGGATTTGGTTATTGAATTCAGTTCCTTGATCACATCTTATGGTTTTGACCTTGTGATCATATTGATTCTCAATCTTTAAGATGAAATTCTTCAGAATCTCAAGAGTCTCATCCTTAGTTCTAAGGAAGAAGACCCAGGTGAATCTTGTAAAGTCATCGTTGATCATTAAATAATAAGAGGTCCTTTCTAGACTCATTATACTAGTGGGGTCAAAGAGATCCATATGTAATAAGTGTAGGGGAGTAGTGATGGAGTTTCTTTCCTTTGGCTTGTAAGATACCTTGTGTTGCTTCCCTTTCAAGCATGCAACACAATGATCATCACTTGTAAACTCTTTCTTTGTCATTCCGGTTACCAAATCATTCTTGATAAGTTTATTCATGTTTTTAAAATTACATGGCATATTCTTTTATGCCAGAGGAAGGACTCATCATTATTTGCTTTAGACAAAAAACATGAAACTTCTCCTGAGGGAGATGTTTCTTGTAAATCTATCTAGTACATGTTCCTTTTTTTGGGGGCTCTGAGCAAGATATGCTCATAAGGAATGACCACCCCAGGCTTGAGAACAATACACTCATGCTTAGTGAGGAACACGTTATGACTCTGATCACAAAATTGAGATACACATAGAAGATTGTATTCAAGCTCTTTGACAAAGTTTACCTTCTTAATGCTAAGCTTACCATTTGTGATCTTGCCCCTTCCAGATATGTAACCACCTTCATCTCCTCCAAAAGCAATTGGCCTTCCATCAATTCTTTCAAAGTTCTATAGAAGTGACCTATTGCCTGTCATGTTCCTAGTACAACCACTATTTATGATCCATATATTCTTGTTTGTCTTGAGTTGTTCTTACACAAAAGAGATGATTAGTTACATTTGAAAACCCAAGCCTTGCTTGTCTTGGGTTTATCAAAAGAAGTTGAAGGTAACAAAATAGTAATAGATCCTATAGAATTATTTTGAGGATCCTTTGTTGTTGTTGATGAAGAACTTTCAGTCACTTGGTCTTTCTTGAACTTCCACACCACCTTTGGAAGTTTAGACTTGACCTTCTATACTTCGGAAGTTTTATTGACTTCAGAAGTTTTGATGACTAAACCTTCAGAAGATCTTACTACACTGCAGCAGGCTTGTACTTCAGAAGTATTCCTTTCTTCTGAGACCAAAGTTTCTTCCAAAGTCAATTTTTCACTTGTCTTCTTCTTCATTTTGGAGCTTCCGAAGGAAACAAATTTTCCTTTTGAAGCTAGTTTCTTCTTGGAACTCTTAGAAGTCTCTTCCTTGGTCATATGGAGAGTACTTCTTGGATTGTAGAAACAATCCTTAGCGAGATGAAAAGTACTCTCACACATAACACAGTTCATTTCTTCTTCCTAACAGCCTTCTTTTGAGAACAAGGCTGACTTTGATCACTTTCCTTCTCCACCTTCATCTTTGCAGATGCTAAGATAGTTCTTTTAGGGTGCGAACTGCACTTGGAGCTGGATGGTTTAGGCTGTGTAGCAGTGGTACACAGCTAATCAGCGTTCTTCTTGATGTTAGGATGATTTGAACATGAACCAAAACTCTAAGTACTAGAATTCAAGTTGATGTCTTCAGTCTTAACCATTTCAAACCCTAAAGAGATAAAGACTTGTTCTGCTTAGAGTCAAAAGTGGCCTTGATCTCTTGAGTTTTTTTTTTTGCTTTTCTCTTGCTCTTTCTGATCAAGTTTTTTCTCATGGACTTGGTTATCATAGACTTCTTACTCTCCTCAGAAGGATAGTGTCCCTTCTTAGAATCCTCTTCTTCACTCTTATCAGAGGCATTCTCCACTATCACTTCTTCATACTCTTCAGTTAAGGGGTCTATGAGTGGAAGCTCATCTTTATAATTTTCCCACCTAGGAGATCTTATAGACAAGATTGTGTATGGAGGAGCTATCTCACTAGATCCCAGTCCTTACTTATTCTGATAACAAACTTTTACATGCAAGGATGAAGATATAATGTTCTTGAAGGTCTCTTCTTCAAGAACACATTTTTTTTGTACTAGCTTTGTTGATCACAAGCTCAGCCTGGCATTCAGTCAACTTGGTTATGAGATCTTTGATCTGGGTCCTATAATTTGTGTGCTCATGTTTAAGAACTGAAATGGCTTTCTCTAAGTCCTCTATTTTTAACTTATAGTCATTTTCAACCCTTTTAAAATCATATTTTAAGATATTTAAGAACTTAAGATCAGATCTCATCTCTAAGTTGTAGGACCTGTATCTATTTACTTTAGCAATACATTCAGGTGTACAAAGATGCTTCAATACCTTTGCTTCATAATGGCCAAAATACTTAACATCTTACATATGTGTGTTGTGTTTGTGCGTATCAAACAATCAACTTTATATTTCCTTATGTCAATAAGAAATTATTTCTATATATACACTAGATATGCACACATAAAGTAAGAAACTTCATACTTTCATTTACAACTTTACTAGAAAAATTCTTTATGTTTCCAACTTGACATATAAGAAGCTAAAAGTCCAGACCTCACATCCAAACAATGAAGTAGTCAATAAAAATCAAACTCTAATGTTAATCACAAAATCAAGGTACAAACAATCTAACATATTTATCTTTAAAAAAAAGTCATATCCTATTAATCATATAAAAAATACACTTAGTTACACGTTCTTGCCCATAATACTATAACAAAATAAGAAGAGCAATGACATTGTATGGCAATATTAAGGGGAGCGAGAAGGTTATAGGTATTCAAAGGAAAGATCATGGATTCTTGGAAATAGAAAAGCGGTCTAACAGTGTTGTTGGTTTGATGGTGCTTCAATGGACAATGATTGATGGTGGTAGTTCAACATAATAAGGGTAGTGGTAATAAGGGTTTAATGATCGCTTATAGAGAGTGGTTGTTTATTGATTTCATGTTTGTTGAGAAATAAGAAAGGAGATGGAGGGAAAGCCAATAAGAATGAAATGAATTTTGGTTTCGTTGAGTTTAATCTAACCTAGTTATTACTACAAGGTAATTTATTGTAGTCTAGGTTAGTACCAAAGGAATTATTGACAACTATTAATTTAATGGGCCTTCCTATATGTTATTGTGAGTTTTAGATTATATGAAGTCAGATTATCTTTACATGGTTATGTTGTGGTCAAATAAATGTCTAAAATGAATAGTACACTAATGGATCCTTTCATGTATTTGTAACTTGATTTAGGTTATATGAAATTATCATGTGATATATATATTATGATTATTAGTATGCTAATATGCCTTGAGCTACCTTGTCATGTTTTAATGAGTTATTTTAGGCTACACAAAGTCTATATTAGTTCATAGTAAATTCATATTAGTGATAACACTATGTATGATGATTACTACACTAATAAACCTATTTGTGCTAATTAGTATATTTTAGTTACACAAAGTAACATTAGGTCATATCAAGTTACTTTTGTGTTAAAGATAAATGCATAATTTGTAATACATTTAGTCTATGTGATACTAAGTTGTTTTGGTTGTATAAAGTCATATTACATCATAAGAGGTTATTTTTATGATAAGCACATGTATATAATGGTTATTACATAGATGTCCATTTTCATGTGTTAGTTATTTTAGGTTTAATATAGTAAATTAAATCATAGCAAAGTGATTTTGGTGTTACTGATATGTGTATGATGATTACTACGCTAATTTTCCTTATATATGTTGTGACGACCCTAAAAATTAAGGTTAGGCAAGCTAATACCTTAAAAACATTTATAAGGATCTATGCTTATATACTTTATTAAGGAATCATAAAGATAAGTATTATTTGACTAACCTTTTTATGAATGAATTGTGTTTTGTTGATTATGTGTACCACCCAGTTATTTTTTTAGAGTCAAAGAAAGAAGAATGAGGTGAAGAAAAAGAAAGATAAAGAAAGAAAAAGAAAGAAAAGCTATTTAACCCAAGTTGAGGGGTTAAAATTGTCAAAAGGTTTGAAACCTGGTATAAAGTGGGCATGGCCGCCCACTATCTTCTTACAATATCCAAATCTTCGGACATTTAGAGAGAGAAAGTGCAGATTTGGATTTTGAAGAAGAACAAGAAGAAGAGTCGAATTCAATGTGTTTGAGCTCAATTTGCAAACGGGCTTGAAGAAGTCACACCTAAGAGCTGCAAAGGTGAGTTCTAGAACCACTCTTTTACATGTTTTTAACTGAATTTGGGGCTGGAAATGCATGAATGTATATTTTTATAAAACTGGGTTCATACATGTATGTATGAATGTGTGTATGTTGCGGGTGGAGTCTGATTTTGGGCTGTGTATGTGTTTGGTGTTGTTATGGTTGTGTTTCTAAGGCTTAGAATGCATGATTTAAGCTTAGAACATGATAGATGGTGTTGGGGAGTGAATCTGATGTTTAAGTGTGAAATAGGCTACTCATGCGCCCAAATAGGGTTCATGCGCCTAGTAGGGAAATCTGCCTAAGTGTCCTCATACGCTCGAAACCTCATGCGCCCATATAGTGCTCATGCGCCTAGAATTGCCCAGAATTAGAATAAGTGTTGCTCATGCACCCCAATAGTGTTGATACGCCTGAAAGTTTCTCATGTGCCCAAACAGTAGCTCATATGCCAAAATTTGGAATAATTGCTTAAGTGTTCCAAATGTGGATGAGCATTGACAAATGCAGATGAGCATTGACAAATGCAGATGAGCATTGACAAATGCGAATGAACATTGACAAATACGGATGAACAAAAGTTAATTCAGATGAACAAATGCGGATGAGTAAGTTCATGCGAATGAACAAATGTGGATGAACAAATGCGGATGAGCAAAAAGAAATGCAGATGAACAAAGAGGAAGTGTGGATGAACAAAGAGGAAATGTGGATGAACACTTAGAATATTTTCTAACTTTTTGGAGAAAAAGTGAAATGTAGGCTTTGACTTGGGAGGTTCCCAAGGGTTCATGTAAGCTGACTTTTGAGGTCATAGAATATGATGATGATTTGATGTATGATTGATTCTTATGCATGATGGTATGTATGATGTATTTATGCACGTATGATGTATATTATGCATGTATGATGATGCCCTGTATGGTGATGTTGTATGTGTATGTTGATGTTCCTTATTATGAATGATTATTTTTCCGTGGCTTTACGTTGAATGTTAATGAATGAAATGAAAGTATTATGTAACGTTAAGAGGAAGATAATGAAAAGAGGAACGTAATGTAAGAATTCATGCATTAATGAATAAAATATAGTAAAGAAAGTTTTGCACGCACTGTATAGAGAAACATACTCAATGTAGAGTGTTAGTTCAACAGTGTGTGGGATATCTACCCCAGAAGGATGCACACTGGGGTCTTTCTTTGTGATTGACCATTTGTATTGAACCTTTTTCGCTTACCTAGGTACTATGGTAAGGTTGTTGTGCGCCATGATGGGGGGTCTATGATAGACCTCGGCCTAATACCCGCATTATGCATGACGGTGAGTATAGCACATGACAATGGTACACCTGAATTTACCCTAGGTACTATGGTCAGGCTGCCGTGCACCATGACGGGGGGGGTCTATGATAGACCTCGACCCAGCACCCACTTTATGCATGACGGGTAAAGTTGCTGAGGATGGCACAGGACAGCTACTTGGCTTTTTTTGGATGGCATCGATTTGATAGAACTATGTCGTTTTAAGGTGTAATGTAAATAATGATGTTTTGTAACCAGTCAACAATGTATCATTTTGCAAAAGTGATTATAATGAAATGGATGTTTAAATGTTTCCGCTGCAATGGTTATTTAAGTTAATGTAAATTATATGTTTTACGTGTGATGATCGACCAGATTTAAGCGTCCTGGGATCGAGGCCTTACAAGTTGGTATCAGAGCCAACGTTTAAGTGAAAGGGTAAA
The DNA here is from genome assembly GCA_025506515.1 of Flaveria trinervia. Classification (NCBI taxonomy): domain Eukaryota; kingdom Viridiplantae; phylum Streptophyta; class Magnoliopsida; order Asterales; family Asteraceae; genus Flaveria; species Flaveria trinervia. Next base: position 43,105,721 of record CM046444.1, read on the forward strand.
TTTCAAAATAAACCTTAACTTAAACTAAAAAGGGACGGAAGGGGAAGGGATGCTAGTCCGAGTAGCTACGTGCGGTCAGGTATTTTCTTTAGGTTAACCGGTATTACATGTGCATGTTATGTGGTTTATGTGCTGCTTGTAGATTTAGATACTGATGTAGTCAGGCTAGGAAATACTTGGGGTATGAAGAGTAAAGTAAGTGGATAATCACAACTGGCCACTGTAATTAGGGAGTTATTATACTTGACATAAACTGAGATGTTCCTTTGAATGGTCGTGTTAGTGTTTGAATTTTTTAGTGTGTGTTGAGGATGGCCGGTGGTATATCTCCGAAGGTTTTGTCAGGTGAAGGTTGTGGTGGACGTGGTGCTGGACCGCGTGTCACGAGAAGCATGGCTAGGGCTGCTGAAATGGCACTCGAAGAAGACAAGATCCATCACCTAGAAGGCAGTGATAATAGTGCTAGTCTGAGGACTAAACTGAAAAAGGTTGTTGTTGAGGGAGTTCAACAGGTTATGCAGATGATTATGCCATCTATGGTGACAGAGGTAATTAGGGCGGTGAAGGAGACGACCGCAATTGTGGTGAACAAGAAAGGTTGCGGGGACAAGAATTAGAACGAAAAGCGGGCTGAACGTAGGGGTTACACTCCAAACAACAAGGTTGCCAGGACGGATGACCGGCGTGCAACTTCATCCGGTGTGGAGAAGAGGAAGTGTGGTAAGTGTGCTAAAGGGCATACTAGAGAGTGTAGGTGGGGATCAAACCTCTGCTTCAAGTGTGGGAGGCCGGTCATCTGGAAAGAGAGTATGGGGTGAAGAGGTGTTATAACTGTGGCAGAAAAGGTCACATAAGTAGGGACTGTAAGGAGCCAAGAGATGAGAGTTCTGGGGCAAGAAAGACGACGGAACTGAAGGACAGAAGGCAAGCGCAGAGCCTTCACGATGATGCAGGAGGAGGCTAGGATGGACCCCGATGTCATGTCGGGTACATATCTAGTAACCAAACTTTAGCCTCTGTGTTATTCCATTCTGGTGCTAGTAAAAGTTTTATTTCTGCTGCTTTCTATGCTAAACAGCCTGTTAGTAGTAGGAGTGTAGATGTGCCCTTTGATGTAGAAACTGCCATAGGTAAGTCTACCAGGATCTCTGAGATGATCGAAGGTTGTGACATGGAATTAGAAGGTCACAAGTTTCCTGTTAGACCATTCGTGATGACTTAGGCGGTTTTGATGTAGTCCTGGGAATGGATTGGTTAACAGACTATGAGGAGAACATTGTGTGTTGCAAGAATATGATTCGATTGACAGCGCCTGATGGGAGTACGGTGACGGTTTATGGTGATCGATTCATGACGATTCCGAAGGTGATTTTGATGGCGGTGGCTGGAAAGTACATGAGGCGTGGATGTAGTGCCTACATGGCTTACGTAAAGGATGTGGATACGCCAACACCACAACTGACCAACATACTAGTAGTGTGTGACTTTCTAGATGTGTTTCCCGAAGACTTACAAGGAGTGCCACCTGACCGAGAGATCGAATTTCAAATTGACTTGATACCAGGTGCCCAACCTGTTGTTAAGGCACCGTATCGGTTAGCTCCGACCGAGATGAAGGAACTGATAGAGCAATTGCAAGAGCTGCTTGAGAAAGGATTCATTAGACCGAGTATCTCGCCTTGGGGTGCTCCGGTCTTATTCGTGAAGAAGAAAGATGGTAGTATGAGAATGTGTATAGACTACCGTGAGTTGAACAAGTTAACGGTGAAGAATCGGTACCCCTTACCGAGGATTGATGATCTGTTTGATCAGCTTCAGGGTGCCAGTTGGTTCTCAAGTATAGACCTTCGATCTGGTTACCATCGGCTGAAGGTTAAGGAGCAAGATATTCCTAAAACAGCTTCTCGCACATGTTATGGACACTACGAGTTTCTTGTTATGTCTTTTGGTTTGACCAACGCGCCAGCGCTTTTATGGACTTGATGAATTGAATGTGGCGGCTGATGTTGGATAAATCAATGATTGTGTTTATCGATGATATCTTGATTTATTCCAAGAGTGAAGAGGAGCATGCCAGTCACATTCGAGAGGTGTTGGAGACGTTGCGGGGGGAGAAGTTGTATGCTAAATTCTCCAAGTGCGCATTTTTGTTGTGCGAGGTTCAATTCTTGGGTCACGTGGTGAATCCCAAGGGGATTATGGTGGATCCAGCAAAGGTGGAGGCAGTGATGCAATGGAAGTCTCCAAAGAAGCCATCCGAGATTCGTAGTTTCTTCGATTTGGCGAGCTACTATAGAAGATTCATTTAAGACTTTTCTAAGATCCCTTCTCCACTAACCAAGTTGACCTGGAAAGATGTAAAGTTTGCATGGGGTCAAGCTCAAGACAAGGCGTTCGAGGAGTTAAAGGCAATGTTGACTCAAGCTCCTGTTCTGTCATTACCCGATGGAAGTGAAGATCTAATGGTTTATTCTGATGCTTCCTACTTGGGGTTGGGGTATGTGTTAATGCAGAGGGGAAAATTTATAGCCTATGCATCCGACAGTTAAAGGTTATGAGGTTAGTTAGCTTACTCATGACTTGGAGTTAGCAGTTGTGGTCTTCGCGTTGAAGATATGGAGGCACTACCTATATGGTAAAAAGTGCACCATATTCACCGACCACAAGAGCTTGAAGTACTTCTTCGAGCAGAGGGACCTGAACATGAGGCAGAGGAGATGGTTGGAGCTTATAAAAGACTATGATTTTGAGATCTATTACCATCTAGGCAAAGCCAACATGATGGCGGATGCCCTTAGCCTAAAGGAGAGACCCGAGCCGATTCGGGTGAAAGCTTACCAGTTGATCATGACCTCCGATGTGATGAAGCAAGTTAAGGAGTTTCAGGATGAGGCATTGAAAGAAGATCATCTTAACTCCAAAAGAATGAGAGGTCTGGTTACGGAATGGGTGAAAACACACTTGGTGTTAAGACTCGATTTGGGCGAATATGGATTCCTCGTTTTGGGGATCTACGTGTGAAGATTATGGATGAAGCACACAAGACTCGGTACTCTATTCATCCGGTGCTACAAAGATGTACCAAGACATGAAGAAGATTATTGGCGGGCGGGTATGAAGCGTGATGTGGTGGAGTATGTGAGTAAATGCCTTACTTGTTTACAAGTGAAGGCGAGCACCAAAAGCCGTATGGGAAGATGCAACCTTTGGATATACCGCAGTGGAAGTGGGAACATATCACCATGGACATTATTACGAAGCTACCACATACCGCGCGAGGGTATGATGCCATATGGGTGATAGTTGATCGTTTGACGAAGAGTGCTCACTTTCTACCAATCCGTGAGACATATCATCCGAGGGGTTGGCAGATTTTCCCATCAAGGAGATCGTAACTCGTCATGGTGTGCCGGTGTCTATTGTGTTTGATCGTGACACCCGGTTTACATCAAAATTTTGGAAGAAGCTCTACGATACAATGGGGACGAGGTTACATTTTAGCACGGCTTATCACTGTCAGCCAGATGGTTAGTTGGAAAGGACCATTCAGACACTGGAGGATATGCTTTGTGCATGTGTCATAAACTTTGGCGGAAGTTGGGATGACCACTTACCGTTAGCTAAGTTCTCATATAACAACAGTTATCATGCCAGCATTGGTATGCCCCTTATGAGATGCTATACCCCTTATGAGATGATATACGGTAGGAGATGCCAAACACCCATGTGTTGGGGTGATATTGGTCAGAAGGAGTTAGGGAGCGTGGAGGTGATCGAGGCTACAACTTAGGAGAGGTGGCCTATAGATTGGAGTTACCAGATGAGTTAAGTGGAATTATTCTGACATTCCATGTATCTCATCTGAGAAAGTGCTTAGCAGACGAGGATATGATTGTAACACTGGAGGATATCAAGATAGATGAACGGCTCAATTATATGGAGCAACCGGTGGCGATCATTGATCGTAAGGAGAAAAGGTTAAGAAATAAAGTGGTTCTGTTGGTGCATGTACAGTGGAGGCATAGAAAGGGATCTGAGTCTACGTGGAAGACTGAAGAAGAGATGAGATAGCATTACCCACATTTGTCCATGGAATAACAGGTTTCAGGGACAAAACCTATATAAACGGGTGGACTTGTAACACTCGGTTACTTTTTTAGAGTCAAAAAAAGAAGAATAAGGTGAAGAAAAAGAAAGAAAAAGAAAGAAAAGCTATTTAACCCAAGTTGAGGGTTAAAAGTGTCAAAAAGACAAAAAGGTTTTAAAGTTGGTGTAAAGTGGGCATGGTCGCCCACTCTCTTCTTACAACATCCAAATCTTCAGACATTTACAGAGAGAAAGTGCAGATTGGGATTTTGAAGAAGAACAAGAAGAAGAGTCGAATTCAACGTGTTAAGCTCAATTTACAAACGGGTTGAAGAAGTCACACTAAGAGCTGCACAAGTGAGTTCTAGAACCCCTTTTTACATATTTTTAACTGATTTTGCAGCTGCAAATACACGAATGTACGTTTTTATAAAAGTATGTATGAATGTGTGTATGTTGTGGGTAGGGTCTGATTTTGGGCTATGTATGTGTTGATGTTGTTATGGTTTTGTTTCTAAGACTTAGAATGCATGATCTAAGCTTAGAACATGATAGATAGTGTTTGGGGAGTGAATGGCTACTCATGCGCCCAAATAGGGTTTATGCGCCTAGTAGGGAAATTTGCCTAAGTGTCCTTATACACCCGAAACCTCATGTACCCATATAGTGCTTATGCGCCTAGAATTGCCTAGAAATAGACTAAGTGTTGCTCATGCGCCCCAATAGTGCTAATGCGCTTGAAAGTTTCTCATGCGCCCAAATAGTAGCTCATATGCCAAAGTTTTTGAATAACTGCTTAAGTGTTCCAAATGTGGATGAGCATTGACAAATGCAGATGAGCTTGACAAATGCGAATGAACATTGACAAATGCGGATGAACAAAAGTTAATGTGGATGAACAAATGTGGATGAGTAAGTTCATGCGAATGAACAAATGCAGATCAAAAATGTGGATGAGTGAAAAGAAATGCGGATGAACAAACAGGAAATGCGGATGAACAAAGAGGAAATGCGGATGAACACTTAGAATATTTTCTGACTTTTTGAAGAAAAACTGAAATGTAGGCTTTGACTTGGGAGGTTCCCAGGGGTTCATGTAAGCTGACTTTTAAGGTGATAGATGATGTGATGGGCATTGTATGATGATGATTTGATGTATGATTGATGCTTATGCATGATGGTATGTACGATGTATTTTATGCATGTATGCTGTATATTATGGATGTATGATGATGCCCTGTATGGTGATGTTTTATGTGTATGTTGATGTTCCTTATTATGAATGATTATTTGCCCGTGGCTTTACGTTGAATGCTAATGAATGAAATGAAAGTATTATGTAACGTAAAGCGAAAGATAATGAAAAGAGGAACATAATGTAAGAATGCATGTATTAATGAATAAAAGATGGCAAAGAAAGTCTTGCAGCACTGTATAGAGAAACACACTCAATGAAGAGTGTTAGTTCAACGGTGTGTGGGATAGCTACCCCGGAAGGATGCACACCGGGGTCTTTCTTTGTGATTGGCCATTTGTATTGAACCTTTGTTGCTTACCCTAGGTACTGTGGTGAGGCTTCTATGCGCCATGACGGGGGGTCTATAATAGACCTCGGCTCAGTACCCGCTTTATGCATGACGGTGGGTATACCACATGACAATGGTACACCTGAATTTACCCTAGGTACTGTGGTCAGGCTGCTGTGCGCCATGACGGGGGGGGTCTATGATAGACCTCTGCCCAGTACCCGCTTTATGCATGATGGTGGGGTAAAGTTCATGATTTTGGATGGAATGTAAAGAAGTAAAGATGAACGTATGAATGAACGTAAGAAAGCATGAATGAATGAAAGTTAACGAATAAATAATGAAAATAATAATGATATTATCTACGTGTACGTATGATGTGTGACCACATACAGATGTAAAGAACGGTTTTAAATAGAAGTAAAGTATGTTTACTTAAAACTAGAACTCACTCAGTAATGCTGACTTTTTATGCATTTTCCAGTTGGCAGGTAAAGTTGCTGAGGATGGCACGGGGCGACTACTTGGCTTTTTTTGGATGGCCTTCATTTGATAGAACTATGTCGTTTTGTGGTGTAATGCAAATAACAATATTTTGTAACCTATCAACAATGTATCATTTTGAAAAAGTGATTATAATGAAATGGATGTTAAATGTTTCTACTGCAATGGTTATTTAAGTTAATGTAAATTATATGTTTTATGTACGATCATTGACTTGCTGTAAGCGTCCCGGATCGGGCCTTACATTAGCATATATATATATATATATATATTAATATATATATATATATATTATATATATATATATTATATATATATTATATATATATATATATATATGTGTGTGTGTGTTGTGTGTGTGTGTGTGTGTTGTGTGTGTGTGTGTGGTGTGTGTGTGTGTGTGTGTGTGTGTGTATGTGTGTGTATGCATGCACCCATGCATAAATATTTACGTATGCATGTATATGAAATCTTGTAAACATTGTGATCATAAGATTTTGTGATTAGTTACTTGATTAATTGATGCTTTCATCTAAGTATGTAATAAACTAAGATTAAAACTTCATCAAACATTACCAATAAATTAAATTTCAGAAATGTAAGGCCCCGTTCCCGGGACGCTTACAGCTGGGTTCTCATCGCACATAAAACATATAATTACATTCGTATTTAATAAATCGCAGCGGAAAACTAAAACAAACTTTCATTTCCATGTAAATGTTTTGGCAAACTAATACAACATTCATTACAAAAATAGTTTGTTCGCATTACAATGCAAAAACATTAATCAAAAGAATGCCATCCCAAAAGAGCTAAGTAGTCGCCTGTGCCATCCTCAGCAAACATTACCTGCCAACTGGAAACACATCAAAGTCAGCGTTGCTGAGTGAGTTCTAGTTTTATAAATAAAACATACTTTACTTTCATATAAAACCGTTCGTTACTTTTACATGATCACACATCGTACGTACACATAGATAATATCATTATTATCTTCTTCATTCGTTCATTCGTTCTTTCATTACCTTACTTGCGCATCGGACATCATCCATACCAATACCATGTGCTACACCCCGGTTAGTCGTAGCTACCGGGCCGAAGTCAATAAATGAACAGCTAAACGTATGCCACGGTACTAGGAGTAACCATCAGTCTTAGATACTGGGCCGAAGTCAACAAATGAACAGCTAAACGTATGCCACAGTACTAGGGGTGAGCGGTAGAGGTTCTACATTCAGGGTCAATCACCAAGAAGGACCCGTTATCCGATGTGTGCAAGACGTTTCATTCGTTCATTAATACATGCATTCATTCATCATGTTCCTCTTTCTTTATCTTTCACTTTACGTTACATAATACTTCGTTCATTCATCATAACAGGTAAAGCCATACGAAAGATATATACATCACACTAAGGAACATTAACATGCATCAACATCACATCATACAGGGCAACATCATACATACACAACATGCAACATCATCATCATCCTCATGTCCAACATGCTTTCTAAGACCTCGATCGTCATCTTAAAAACTCTTATGGGAACCTTTACATCAAAACTTACATCTGCACTTTCCCCCGAAAGTCAGAAGTCGATCTACACCTTCCTCGGGTACAACAGCCCTATTCGGGCGTATGGACACCCTTCAGTCGCATTGCCTCCATGCGACTGAACATCGTGCGAATGAACTAATACGGATGAACACCTATGCAAATGAACATCCAGTCGTGCGAATAGACAATGCGGATGAACACCTATGCGACTGGACCTTCAGTCGTGCGAATGAACCTTCAGTTGTGCGAAGGAACCTTCAGTCGTGCGAATGAACCTTCAGTCGCATGACCCCCATGCGACTGGCCCTCCAATCGTGCGAATGAACCCCAATCGCACCCTAATCGGCCGTATGGCCTCCATTCGGCCCCCAGTCGGTCGCCTAGCCCTAACTGATGCAGAATGCAGTTCAACCCGACTGCAGCCGAGGGTTTTCGGCCTCCAAACTCATCTAAACCCATTTTAAGCCTAAATCGACCATCCTAAACCTTATGGATGCATACCATAACGTTATTCAAGCACAACCAAGCAAGAAATCAAGCCCCAAACGGGTCCTACGCATACATACACGCATACATACGGGTTTTCACCCAAAAACGCGAAAAAGGGTTTTCAGATGTGTTCCAGCCCCAAAATCATTCAAAAACATGTAAAATAGGGGTCCTAGAACTCACCTAAATGAGCACAACGACAAGAGCTTCGATTTGGCTTGCTTCACGACAATTTTGGCGACCCGAACCTACCCGAACCGGCACTTTTCCTCTTTTTCTCTTCTTCTTTCTCTCTTCTTCTCTTTATAAGCTGAAATGTGAGTGTGGGGAGAGTGGGCTACCCTCTCCCTACATATATCACCACATTTCCTAACTTTTCTTCGTTGGCGAGTTTGGTCCCTCGACTTTTGGACTTTATTTTCTTTTCTTTCGTCACCGGCTTCAAAATAGTAAATATTCGGGTGTTACAAGAAAGTTGATAACAAAAACTAAAAACAAACTAATCCTAAACACTTGAGTGTGTAAACAAAGCACCAACTTAACTTAGTAATCAGTTTATTAGGATATGAACTATTATGGATTAGTGGTTGAGCAAAAACATTAATATAATGACTAAGAGTGTCATTAGTATCTAAACATAACACCTAGACACTCTTACACTAACCACACTTCAACACATGACACCTATTAAGGCTAAGAATGCAACACATAAGTCTAAGAAGATGATGAATAAACCTCCTACACCTCTTCGGCTCTCGACCGTTGACACCCATTCACAACACCATCATTAACATTACACTAATCATCATCTAAGTTTGACACCTATCATGCCTAATTCTTAGACACATATCAATCCTACACAAACACCTCATAAAGAGTGATCATTACTAGCTCTTGGTGTCAACCTCTGGGCCGATACAAGTATCACCATCATCTTAGTTTCCCTCGGCCTCTATCATCACCGCAACCATGATCCTCCACACCAATCTCACCTATAACACACTCATCTATTCCTTTTGGCCACAACATTACACAATACCACCATGCTACCCCAACAAAATTTCTTTCCTCTCAATTTTCAAATAACTAACTCCAACCATTTCATCATCATCACTCTTAAGCATCACCATCTTGGACTCAAGCTCAAGTACTTGAGATCAAGCATCAAGAAGACCACCTCAATCGGATCATCAAGAAACCAATCCTTTAGTTTACTTCTTCAAGAAAGGTTAGATTTCAAAAGTCTATCATTAACAAACTTTAAGAGTTTATATGTGTTTAAACGAGCACATAAAATCTAAATCTTAGAAACTAAATCATGAAGAATGTTCATGAAAAATCACACAACATCTGATTTTCCTTTAAAAATCAATAAGAATATAGGTTCCAAAATTAGAAAGCTCTTTATAAACAAAGGTTTTAACAAAAGGTTACAATACAGGATAAAAACCCTAATATTCTTGATGAATTGGATTAAATACTTAAATAACTTTTGTTATGGGAATAAAATTAGAAACTTTTTAGAAAATATAAGAAATAACATTCAGTAAATTTTGATGTAAGAATAATTAGTAATTAATTTATATAATTTATTCAAGGTAATAAAAGGAAATTATCATATGAAAGCTCCGAACCTAGTAACGATCTAGAAAACTTATATGATGGACCTTATATTTTTTATAAAAATTGATGAATAAATTAATGATTTAACTCACAGGTGTGACTGTTTTATAATTTAGAACATTTTGTAGTTAGAAAATAAGAAGAAATAGAAAATTAATTAATTAATTATGAAAACTTTACATAATTATGATACCCTTAGTAGAATAGTGTATATGAAATTCGTATTCTTTTAGATGTTTAACTATTTATGCTAATTTATGTAAAGCTGGTAAAATCACAAAAACTTTACTATTATGAGTTAATAACCTAAATATTTATGGGATGATATAGATTTCAAAATATTATTTTGATAAATTTTGGTAAAATTATAAAAATCTGTAGATAATTCTGCTGATTTATTTGAATTTTTTAAAAATTCTAGAAAATTATCTATAAATAGTTACTTGTTGTAATTTTTACGTATTATTATGGATTTTTGGATGTTTCTGTTATCAAAATTTGGTGATATATGAATAATTGTAACTAGTATTTTAAAAATTATTATTATTTATAAGTGTTGAAAATTTTAAAAAATAAGATTTATTTCTGACATATAAATATTTTATATGATTTTTGTTGGAATAAAGTGACATTCATAGCCGTTTTTACATTTATGATTTTTGGAGAAAAAGCATACCGTTTATGATTGATGTTATTATAAGTGAGATTTGAAATATATTGTCAATATGTTACAACCATTAATTCGAATATGAAACCATCTGGTAATATAGGTAGCGCTATTTAGGAAAATATTTTCTGCACCAACAGGATGAGTGTTGTGATGCTATATTATCTGATTTTGTGATTTGTATATGTGATAGTTATAAATCACCTAATTTATAAGTAGGTTTGGTTGTAATCTTATTTTTATGACATCAATGTATTTTCTTTAGTAATTAAAACTATATTCTCACAAATTTTATATTAACCGTTTTGAGTATACCTTTTCAGGTATTCAAAATGATTAAAATTATTATGTTTTCGTTTAATGTGTACAATGGATGGGGTGAGGTGATGGAAGAACTTGTGTTAAGTAACTGTGAACATGTATGATCTTAATTTGATTGTGGATACTCACTTTTAGTACTACTAAAGATGTAGCAGTTAATAAAACATTTTGTAATAGGTTATGTTAGATTTTGAAAAGTTTAGTTGTAATGTAACTTGAACTCATATTTATATGTTAATGTTATGATATATTTATAAGATTTGTTGCATTTACTTTGTAATCAATATGTATAGATCTGAAAAGTCACACCAAGCATTTCACGCTTCCGTCGAAATGTGACACGTGTTGTCATATTTTAGCGAGTTGGTTTAGATTACACATATTAGGTTAGAATAACTTACTTGTCATATGTTATTAAGTTCGATTAAAATAACTCACATACGTCACAAGAAGTCATTTAGTGTTAAATTATAGTTTAGATCATATAAACAAACACATGATGTGTGTTACCTTGAGTACTAAATTACATTTCTAGATATTTGTTTGTATTGTTTATATAGCGTGATGCAAATGATGTGACTACTACATGACGTATGATTTATTATCTCTTTTTCACTCAAGAAATTTTCCAACAAAGGATCATTTCAAAAGCTAGGGAGAAACAAACGTTGATGATAGATGTACACCATAGGTTTCAAATGCACATATCTTTTGAACACATATGAAAAATATTTCAAGCTCGTACTAAGGACATTTTGAAGTGAGATCACTACATCACATTGACCGACCACACTTTCCCAAGTATAACAAACCAAACATATAATCTTATACACCATAAGTTTCCATATGTTGTTCTCATAAACAAACTGAGAAACCAAACACACATGGAAACCTGTTTCACACAATGAGTGAATATGTGTAAAAGTCTAAACGATAAAACATGAGGTTTCTCGTAAAACAAATGAGGGATCTAAGACCACATATGTTACCGAACCATGTTTCCGACCTACTATGGGATACATAGGTCAATTAAAATTTAGGAACCATTTATTCCAACATATCAATTGCCATTAAAAAAGTGGTTCATATAATACATTCGAGAAATGTGTAGGTTTAGGGAGATGAAGAAGACGGAGGCTATTCATAAGTATCAAACATAATGCATTTGAAAACAATTAAGGTTTGGTTAACATTTGTGATTATTTCTCCAGCAGACTACCGACGTAAATTCTGTCGCAATATGATTACCATCTACAAAAACACAAAAAGTTTAATTAGGAATGTTATTCGCGATCTATGTTGTACACCACTACTTACAGATTAGATACCTATCATCGTCGGAGAAAGACAAAGAGAAGATAAATTTTGGACATACCTTCGTTGGTGCTACTCGATGATCTATTGGTGAAATCCATCTTTTTTTCTAATTTTGGCTATGTGTCTGTAATTTACGAGGGATTATGGATCGGAATTTATAGTTCTTACATTTTATTTTTATTTTTAAAATTTTATAAGATCCATCGGTAATACTCCATTTTACTTCTCCTTTGAACCTATTCTCTTATATTGTAGTTTGAGAGCTGCTTTTGCAACTTACTTATGTTTCAAACAAGTATCATAATAATGAATTATGTTACATTAACATTTTTTAAGCCAATAAAAACAAAACTAGTTCCTGAAGAAGGAACTTTCAACAGAGATCCCATGGTCCTCCTAATGATTTGTAGAGCAATTTCACCTACCCTTCATAACAATAAAGTGCAGCCAATTGTCACACTTGGTAATTCTTTATTTAATCATTACTTTCAGCCAATTCGTTACCTCTGGTTTTTCTTTTTTCACTTGCTCTACGAGGCCTTTGCTCATTTCCATAGGTAATTGACATATCAATGGACAGGGTTCTCTCAAATTCAAAGATTTGTACACCATGTGAGAATATTGTACTCCTTTGATCATTTCTGATCTATACGTCCATTTTTCACACATCACCAGTAGCTTTTGTCTTAAATAGGAGTAGGCCCCAATCCAATCATTGACATAATGCAACTGTGTTAAAGAGTTGTGGATTTGTGGTGCACTTTGCTTAAGAGCCCAAACACCACCCACCCACCCCCACCCCGCCCCACACACTACGTACCACTTCATTGGGGAATTATGTGTGTGGTCCTTCCTTTGGCTTAATTTCCTCTTTGAGAAGGATCTCTTGAGGGTCTTATTAGGGTTTTTTAATAATTGAAATTCAAACACCTTTCTATTGCAAATTGTGAACTAAGGATCTCCTTAAACGATGTGGAATGTTAAGTTATAAGTATATACGCGTTCCATCTATACACAATATAGATTGTAAGTTCCAGAGAAAACTAGTCCATAAGTTAATTACTTCCTCGACAAAGATGTTAATTAGTCCCCACCTAAATCACACATGTTCGACTGAAAACTTTTTTGATCGTTTTCATGAGATCAACGAATGAATAGAGAGTTTAAGTAGCTTTGAAGTATAATAAGATCATCAGATGCATATGGTCATATGGATATGATTAAGGATATAAAGATTCTAAAATATTATCTAAAAATGACACTCTTGAAGATTGTACATTTAAAAGAATCTATCCATAAATCTAAACATTGTGATACACCAAACATAATAAAGAAAGAGTTAGATTCTCAGAATTTCCTATTTTGAAGCATATAAGAAACAAAGAAAATAACATTCATATTTCTATACCTCAACATGACCTAATCATTAGCTATAGATATAGACAACAGGAACTATGTGCAATTGTGCAAACTATATGTTTTTTTGCACATTTATCAAACCTAAAACATATTTCCTAGTGAATCTAAAAATATGCATGGAAATGAAGACATTTATTTAAGAATCTATACCAGTCTTTTGTCCTTGTAGAAACTCACATCTTCTGTTAGAGTTCCATTGAGGTGCAATGTCCTCTGCAACCCTTGTAGCTTCTATACACGTACCCAACAAACCTCGTTTGGTAAAACCTACTGCGTATAATCCATTTTCTCCTTTCCATCCTTCGAGGAACTTTTCTTGGGAAGTCCATCATTCTCTGAAAATAAGTTTGTGTCCTACAAAAAAGATTGCATGATTATAACTTTGTGCTAGAGCCAAAATTGATTGTTATAACACCATTCCTTCTCTATGTTAGCCATAACTCATGATCATAACCTAAGATAGTTTAATTATATTTGTATTATTGTTATTAACCTAAGTTTGGGTCGGTCAAGGTAGTTCCATAAACAAACCGGTTCCTTAATCCTTAAGTAAGGACACATAGTTCATAATGCTATAAATACCATATGATCACTATCTGATTATATAATGCTTCTCAAAATATACAAAAATTCTCCTTCAAGATTTCGATCCTATAACACCCTGGGATCATCATTCTATTAGTTGTAAATTTGTGAATGTCAAACTTCTATCACTTGTGCATATTTCCAGCTTGTCAATAATAATCTTCGTATGAACGGGTAGTAGAGGTTCTTGCCTCTTAGAAAAAGAAAAACATTCAAATCCTGACATGAAAAGGATTAGAAATTCATATATTTTTGCCGTAGAAGTATATAAGTATATGAATTGTTGCTTAAAAAATAATAAATAAATAATTCTCTTAGTTTTCAAAAAAATTCGATCACTTTGACATTAAAATTAACTTGAAAAATATATTGACTTTGTTATAGTTACAAGTAGATCATACCTTCAACCAAGTGGGAACGTTAGTTCTATATCCTGTGGCCAGTATTATAGCATCAAATTTCTCTGTTCTTCCATCTACAAACTCCACATTGTTACATGCTAGTTTCTTTATTTTAGGGTAAACCTACAAACCATACACATTTCAAATTACTTTTAACGATTTAATTGTAGGTACCAAGGTCATATATATCCGATTATAAAACTCTTAAGTTTACAGCTTTAGGTTTTTATAAAGAGGTGTACAGTACCTTCTATGTACAGTACAATTATAATAAGTTGCATACAATATAATCCAGGATACTGTACACTGAGATATATATTACCAAATTTAAAACAGAAGTAGATACCTTGATATCTCCACATTTGATCTTTGCAAGCGTGCCTACATCCAACACGGGTGTTTTACCATAAAGGCTCTTTAGCTCGAGTGGACCAAGTTTTGGTCTGTTGAGGCCAAGACGACTCGTGTCACCGAGCATAATTCGCGAAACAAAAAGCAAGAATCGATCAACTATTCGTACGGGTAACCACTTGAGTAACCACATTGAAAGTCCAAAAGTAGATATTCCAAACATCTCTTGTGGCAACACATGCAACTGCAAAAGTTGCACACATAAAACAATATTCAAAAATAGGGTTTTGGAAAGCTAGTGAAGATGGGGGCGGTGGGAGTTGAATAATCTTTAGAATCTTTTACAGAGTGAGTTTGCAGATTGCTGTAAAAGATAAAGAGTTTCAAAGATAAACAGCAATGCGCATGCATACGAATTTCAAGAAAACTTTAACCTAAAAACCATATATTTATATCTTTTAAATATAAATGTTTTATAAAATCGATTCTATACTTCCAACGAAAGAAATATGAAAACTGCAAAAAAGAAAAAAACAATAGATCGTGACAATACTTGATATCGAAATATTCTTAAAAGAGTTTGTGTTTTAGTTTTCAAGTACCAATGAATGATAATTGTAGAAGTACATCAATCACTCTAAAAACATCCAACAAAGTTAAAGCTCAATGGAACAGTACCATCGCTCTATCTACTCTAGTTTCACATTTTTATCATTTAAATATATGCCTAACAGAAAAACCTATAACAGAAATAAAACCCTAATTTGATGAATTAATCTTCTGGTTATGTTTATCAAAGATAAATTTACATTTACTTCTTTTGGGAAGTATTCCAAGTAAGATGTAATTAATTAACCTCCAACCAAAAGACAAATCAACCAAATCTTGCATAATTATATTATTTTACAAGGCAACTTAGTAAATTTATCAAGATTACAAAAATTTGTATCTTGAAGCTTGAGAAAAACTTTGTTCATCATGTAATCTCTTATATGTGTTCTTAAGAAAGAGGGGTAGAGAGAGAGAGAGAGGCATACTGAATCTCTAACCACTAGTGAAGGAAAAGCGTTGTAATTGCAGAGATCCAAGCATACCTCCATGCCAGAATTCCCACACCCCACAACCAAAACGCTTTTATCTTCAAAACATTCACCACTTTTATATGAACTAGTGTGCACTATTGGTCCATTGAACTCATTCATCCCCTCAAACCGAGGTAGGACCTCCGCGGCATTCTCACCGGTCGCGACGATCAGCCATCGACAAACATACTCAGTTATCTTCGTTCTCACCCTCCACAACCCACACCCATCATCATATTCTGCACTCACCACTGTTGCATTGAACACCGGCTTCAAATCAAAGTTTATGGCATAGGATTCAAGATATGATAAGAACTGTTGTTTAGTAGGGTAAGTTGGAAAATCTACAGGAAAGGGCATTAGTGGAAGCTGACAGAATTGTTTCGGAAGATGGAGACGAAGACGATCATAAGTTCTGAATTGCCATAGAGAAGCTATGCAATTTGCCTGTTCCAGAATCATGGCTGGAACACCTTGGTTCTTGAGACAAGCTGCAGCGGCTAGACCGGAGGGACCAGCTCCCACAATTATTGGCCCGGGCACCCTAACATGCCGAAGAGGGGTGTCTGTATTGTTTGATGTTGCCATATTGGACTTAAGATATGGATCATGAAGCTTCTTGAACTCTACTTCTTCCATCAACAAGATATTAATTGAACTTTCAGAGGTTGATTTCTAAAGGATGTATATAATCTGAAAAACTAGTTGTTTTGGATTAAGATCAAAATTGAAGTGTGTAAAGGAATTAACAGGTTTATATGGAGCCAAGTATGAAGAAGAATTTATTAGGAGAGATTATAGGAAGGGAATATGGATAAATACGAGGTGTGGAATCATGGGAACTTGAATTTGTTTCAAATATTTAAGGATTTGATGAAAACACTAAACCTTGAGACTTTTTCAATGGAGGGGAGTATTGGGTTTGAACAATCGTGGGAGTTATGACTTACGAGGGCTACTCTCCACATATATATATATATATTATATATATATATATTATATATATATCCACACATATATATACTTGTTATGTGTATATATATGGAGTAGTTGTAGCAATTTACTAAGGCTACATGTGTAAGTGAGTGAGTTTAATGATGAAGGTTATTAACATATAACACATAAATCCACACTATATTAAAATATGGTAATCGCTCCATGTATCACTCAATCAAAACTAATTCCAACTGAGAACATAAATCTTACCATGTAAATATGTTAGACATATATCTAATACGGGATAGCATACCATGTAAATGAGAAAAGACACCATGTATTACAACTTTTAGAAGTTTAACACACGGAGTGCATATAAACACATTGATAACACCACATATATTTTATAATAAAGAACTATTTTTCAAACATGTGCTTATCGCAACCCCATGTAAATTCGATATCCAACTATAAAACACGTCTACATAATGATAATAATATCATTTAATTCTATATAAAAAAAGTTAGAATACAAAACTAATGTTTTGTACAAATTTATTACGCAAGAATAATATTCATGGGCTATGTAAGAGGCTGGAAGTATACAATTATCACGCATGAGGTGCTATTGCGTGATAAGTCTACCTATTGTGTGATAATTCTACGAAAGTGTAATCTTTGTTATGTAATAACTTCATCATACTTTATACCTTTAGTATGAAAAATAAACTTTGTATTAAACCTCATCTCTCTCCACTCTCTTTAGTTATTACCTTAAAAAGCTAAAAAGAATTTTTAAGCTCCTTCTAATTCGAGTCAAATGAACTCCAATTGGATTAATATACCTGTGTTAAAACTGACTCATTGAATCTTGCAAGATAAAGCTACTAAATACTAAAGGCTAAACCTTAAACACTTAAAAGTTATGATGATAGAGTTGACGAATGACTCAACACCACTAGAATGAGTTTAACGAAGGTCATTTGAGCAAGTTTAGGAGTGATTTAAAATAATTTCTAGGTTTAAAACAATTTTATTTGAATCTATATATATACTTATGTGTGTGTGTATATATATATATACACACACATACATATTATATACACACATACATATATATATATATACACATACATATATATACACATACATATATATACACATACAATATATATACACATACATATATATATACACACACACACACACAACACACACACATATATATATAATATATATATATATATATATATATATATATATATATATATATATATATATATATATATATATATATATTATATATATATCTATATATATATATAGATATATATATATATATATATATATATATATATATATATATATATATATATTATATATATATACACACATAGGGGGGAGTTCCATTGAAAACCAAAAAAACCAAATTATAGCCATTGATTTATTTAATCTATGGTTAAGATGTTTAGTGGCATGATGGTAATTAAATGGTGTTCAAGGGATTTAATAAAAGGTTTTAGAGGTATAATAGGCAAAAACATATAAATTATATGGAAATATTTTCTTAATTAATTAAATCCCTAAAATCACACTCTCTCTCATCTCTCTTAATTAATAAAAAAACATTTCATTCTTCTTGTTTTATTATACTAACATATTTTTAATTTAACAACAAATTACACTAAATTTTTGATATAAATCAATTGACTATAAAATAAAACACAAACACAAATACGTAACCACGATAAACATCAGTT
>CM046444.1:43129345-43271845 GCA_025506515.1 Flaveria trinervia
AAATCAATGTAGAGTCAAAAGGCTTATTGTCTTTTGACTAGTGACTATGACATGTCCTAGCTCACTTTCTAATATATTACAAAAAGGATAAAAGTAATAAAGTAGAAAAAAACAAACTCAAGACCTCAATGTACAGTTTACCAAAAGCATAGATCTTTTTACAAACTTGTGAAAGTTAGTGAGTCAATCAGAGTTGCAGCGGACAGGTGGTCCAGCTTTATAGTAAAAGGTACATCAAATAAAGCATGTACTCAAAAGTCTTCGAAATAAATCTGTCTTCATAAACTGGTTTCGGAAGATTTTGTCTATGAAGCATTGAAAGAATTCATGTTTGCCTTCGGAAGATATTGGTCTTGGCTTCGGAAGATTTCACACTTAGAATGTTTTCTAATGTCAAATGTGAAACTTCTGAATCATTCAACTTCAGCACTTTGTGCATGCATGTAGGACAAACTATTTGAATGTTTTGGATTGCATCAACCTTATATGAAACCTTACAAACTGCCTTTAGGCTGATGCTACCAATATATTTGAAGCTTTGATATTGACAGTCCTCATTATTATAATGACCATGCCTTTCTTAATAAGATGGTCAGGATCATTCACACTCTCAAAATATTTTCTCATCTCAAAGAGATCATGCAGAGGTAGATTGAACATGTCTTACCATATGTAGACATCTTCAATACCTTGATCTTTGATGACATGCCATCTTTCTGGATTAGTAGAGTAAGTTCAGGAAAAGATGGGTCTTTCTGATGCCAGAGGAGCTACTTGGATTGGAGTTGGTTGAGCTTCCTCTTATTACACATTCTCAAGTTGTTGTAACTCCTCTTGAGATTTGGAGATAGATGCCTCTTTCTTCTTCTTCTTAGACTTGGGTTTAGAAGCCATTCTTTTTCTCCTTTTTGAACTCTTTAACTGAGAAGACTGGCCTGCAACACCTTACTGATCATCTTTTTCTTGCTCAGTTGGTTTTCCTTTCTTACAGGTTTAATTTAAGAGCGGAAAAAACTCTGCTGTGAGAAAGATAAAGCTTGCTGAGACACAGCAGGAGGTCCAGGTTGTGTTGTCTTAAAAGGTTCAACCTTAACCTCCACTTCTTGAGGGACCTGACTTGTTGGGGAGTGTAAGTCAACAAGTTCTCCTCTTTTAATATTCTGCTTTATCACCCTTATGTGCTCATCCATGGTAGATAAGGGCATAGGGCCAAGTCTCCTTCCAGAGAATCCATACAGCTTTAAGAAGCTCATCATCCTCTATCAGCAGACTTCTTCATGCTCTTTTTTATGATGGTTGTTTCCTTTGCACCCTCTTCTCTCATCTTTCTCTTTGTTATCTTTCTCTCTTTGAATACTTCAAGTTCAAGCTGTTTAAGATACTCAAACTCTATATACTCAAAGAATAAAGGAAGAAGTGCATCTTCCTGTTATAGGCATGTGGCACTCAGGAAGTTGATCATATGGATCATATTAGTTTTTTTGTCTACCTAAGGTTTTTGTGGAGCCACAGCCTCTTGTTCAAGACTTTCTTGAATTGGTGGAAGGGTAGGAACATGTTTGTAAGCCTTTTCAGTCTCTTTTCTTCCTTAACTTGAAGAAGCAATCTTGCATCCTTTGCATCCTTCCTTTCTCTTGACATTTCCATGTCTGGGAATAGCCTTAATGCTGCTTCCATAAAGCTAGCAGATCCAGCAGCAGAACTTTATCCCTTTAGCTTTCTTTTCCTCTCTCTCTCCTCCTCCTTAATCTCCTTAGGAGTCATTTTCCTTTTCTCTTTATCAATCATAAACCTTTGTGACTCAGGGTGGAGAGAGATTTGGCCTTCACTGCTTAGTGTAGCATCCGAGCTCTGGCCAAAGAGAGGTTGAAATGCACCTTCACCAGCAGGTGTCTCATCAAGGGAATGGACTTCTGAAGCAGTTGTAGGTGTAACAAGGCTCTCAGGTTCAATCATTAGGCCTTCAGTCAAGGTTTTCCCTTTGAAGCCAATCTCAGGGTCTACCTTAACATCCAGTTGACCAATGATATTGCCTGATTGCCTCTGTCTTCTTCTGAGGCTGAACTCTTTAGTAATCCTGTCTTGAATCCTTTGAGCCAACTTGTCAGCTTGTCTAGATTGGCTTGGATTGACAAGTGGCATGTTGACAAGGTCAAGACCTTCATAGTAGTTCAAGGTCTGAAAATTTAAGACTTCTTGTTGCTGTTGAACTCTTCGAAGAATGAGGTCTCTTCTATTGACATCATACATCCATCCTATGACGTAATTGGAAGTTCCTTGAGATGGAGATAACACAACCCTTGGAATGTCTTTCTCAAAAAGACTCTAAATAAAGGAGTCTATAGAGTCCACATCAATGTGAACTTGAGGAAGTTGCTGAGTATGGATAGTTATAAGTGAAGATGGTGAGTCCTCAAAGTCCATGCTATGTGAAGAACTTCTAGGTTCTGTAATTATAATGACTTTCTCCCCCTTTTTGGTAGCATCGCCCTCTTGCATAGGTGAGTTAGGAGTTAGGTTAATCATATTCACAGGTTCTTGTGTTCCTGGTTGAGCTCTTCTTAAAGGACTCCCAGCTAGTTTCTCCTTGAGATAAGAAATCTCAAGTTGCTGATCATGACCATGTTGTGTAACTTGGGATTTCAAGTGACTAACCTTAGAGACTAGATAGGTGCATGTTTTTATAGTTTTTACACCTTTGGTCTCAGATTCCCCTCTTCTTCATCAGAAGATTCATTGGAGAATGAGATAATTGGACCAAAATCCTTAGTCTCACCACCAGCATGATGGTCTTGGTTGTTGATTTTCCTTTGCTTACTGACTACTTCAGATGGAGTATTAGTGGGTTGAGTTGCCATGGTTGAGGTGTTAAGGATGTATCACTTGCAGAAGTGAGAGCCTTTTTCATATGGACTTCCTGAGTAGAGTTAAGAACATCCATTTTAGTAGTGGGTAGATGATGTGGGCAAGATAAGGGAGAAGCAGGAGCATTCATCTCTCTTTGAGTGGGGGAAGAGAAGAGAGACTCATGATACTCACTAAATCAAGAAATCAAGGCTGGGGATGGTAACTTTCCCTTAGAAGGCTGTTCACTAGAGTGTTGAGACTCTGAGTGAAGGTTTAAGGTTGTTGGGCTAATGAGCTCATCAGTCTAAGCATGAGGAATCTCAGGACTGATAGTTATAGTTGTGGTTTGCCCCTTAGGAGAAGTGGGAGCTCCAGTGTCCACTTCCTCTTGTGTGGGTAATAGTATGGGGTCCTACACAAACTGAGTAACTTGTGCAGGGGTTCGTTTTGGTTTTCGTTTGTAGGTGAGGGTGATTTATGGTTGTTTTGGTGGTTGAGAAGTTGAAGGTGTGGATTCAACACTAGCTTATGTTGCTAGGCTATCACCTTGAGCAATGAGCTCTAACAAATTTGGGACAAGGATTGTTTCTACCCCAAAGAGCCAAGAGTTGGCTTTTTAAAAATTTTAAAGATGTCGGGCTTCATATTTCCCAATTTAAGAATATTACTTGTTTCCCTCAATTGTGAGCCCAGTTCACAGTTGAAAATATGCCTGCCATATCTAGAAAACATATAATACTCTAAGGAGTCCAAGTTAACAAGCAAATTTGTATAAACAAATTGAGAATACCTGAACTTGACCCCATGAACCATTCCATGCACTACGAAGGAGAGATCTTCAGGAATCTGGTCCCAGCCCCCATGCTTGTTGGACAAGCTATGGATAACCACATGAAGTAGATACTTCCACTGGGAGGAGACCTTCCTTTTCCTGAAGGTCTTGACAGGAAAGTCTTCTTTAGCCCATCTACTTAGACGAGTGGTTAACTGCTTCCTTGGGAAAGAATAACTCACCTTCTTTATCATCCAGCTAAAGATGGGTGTTTATGATAGCTGGATTGATGAAGATTGTCCTCCCCTGCACTGTGGAAGACAGTGCCTTCTCCCCATGCAGAATAACCTCTTGACAGGTCTTCTAGAAATCAAGCAAATGATCCTCATAAAGAACAGGATCAATGGTAAAGGAGGTGGAATAGTTTGACAGAGCCAACAAATTGACAAACCTCTATGAAATGAGTATATTTCTCGGAGTGTAACAGAGCAACCTGATTATGTTACCTGTGTAACTGCATGGAAAAGTTTGGGTCATTTCTGCGGTTAAGGTTGGCCATTTAAGAAAGCTTAGTGGTGAAAAACTAAAGAACAAAGAAGGTTTTAGAGAGAAGTTTGGGAATTTAGGTCTGGAGAAGATGAAGATGATAAAAAAGAGGGGGAAGCGGTGGGTTTATAAATGATATGTCTTTAAGACAAAGTAATGAAAGAGGATAAAATTTAAAATCTGGGTATCGGTCCCACCTCTAAAATAGTAGTTTGCTTTTTGCTCTAAAGGTAGTTTTCTTGGAAGTCGAAAATCTTCCTAAGGTAACTTGTCTTCGGAAGTTTTGATAAAAAGTTCGGAAGAAATCCTGAGAGTTTTGAAAATTTTGCTTCGGAAGAGAATTAAGTCTTGGATACTTTATTCAACTAAGAATAAAGCTTCTAAGAGTTATTTTGCTTAAGAAGAAAATTGTCCTTGAAAGCGTTCAAGTACTTAAGAGAAATATTAAGCTTCGGAAGATATTTTAGAATTTTTTTCCAAAGACAATTTTACTTAAGCAGTTGTTTGTCTTAAAGGCGTAAGTTTCTTCCGAAGATAAAATCATATCTTCCAAAGGAAAGAAAAGATTAAGATTTTCAAAAATCTAAGGAAAATATTCTAAAAATATTTTCTTCCATCGAAAACAAGAGCTTATTAAGATGATGAATAGACAACTTAGGACACACGGAATTTAGAAATAATATGAATTAGTTAAGGAAAAACTACTCAAAGTTAATCATCCTAGTAGCTTATATGAGATATTTAAATCTATGCTCTTCAAAAGCTTTAGTGAACAAATCAGCATATTGTTCTTTTGTTTTAATCTTGACTAGTTTGATCAATCCCTTTTCAAAGTTATCTCTATTCAAATAATAGTTGATATTGATGGTTTAGTCCTTGAGTGCTGCATATGATTCTTTGTAATAGAGATGGCACTATTGTTGTTTATGTGAATAGGAGTCTCTTTAAAGTTGAACCCACAATCTAACATCTGATTTTGAATCCAAAGCACTTAAGCACAACAGCTTGCAGTAGAGATGTATTCAGCTTCAACAGTTGATGCAGAGACACAAGATTGCTTTGTGCATTGCCAGGAGACAACCCTTCAACCAAGAAACTGACATCCCCCTGATGTAGACTTTGTAGTCATATTGCATCCAACATAATCACTATCTGTATATGCATACAGATTAAAGTTAGACTTCTTTGGATACCAAAGGCCAAGTGTTGAGGCACCTTTGAGATATCTTAAAATTCTTTTGACAGTAATAAGATGTGACATCTTGGGGTTGGCTTGATATCTTGCGCACACATGTGGCAAACATGATATTAGGCCTGCTAGCTATAAGGTACATAAGAGACCCAATCATAGCCATGTAGAGATGTTCATCCACACACTGCCCCTCAAGGTAAGGCCCAAGGGAGTGGTTTCTTGCTATGGGTGTCTTAGTAACCTTGCAGTCAGTCATATTGAATCTCTTGAGTATGTCCTGAACATACTTTTACTAACTTATGAAGATGCCATATTCAACTTGCTTCACTTGAATTCCTTGAAAGAAATTGAGTTCCCCCATGGCACTCATTTCAGATCTATCCTTCATCATCTTCTCAAAGTCTTTGCAGAGCTTTGGATTAGTTGGAGATGATGTCATTTACATACACTTGAACTAGCATGAAGTCATTTCATGTTCCTTTGATAAAGAGAGTTCCATCTATAGCACATTTTTTGTATCCATGCTTGTAGAGATACTAAGATAGAATCTCATACCACTTTCTTGGTGTTTGGTGTAGCCCATAAAGAACCTTATCAAGTCTGTAGACATAATCAGGATCTGTAAAGCCAAATGGTTGTTTGACATACACCTCTTCATCAATCAATCCATAGAGCAAAGCACACTTGACATCAAGTTGATAGACCTTGAAGTCCTTGGATGCAGCAAATGCCAAGAATTTCCTAACAGCTTCCAGTCTTGCTACTTGAGCAAACCATCTGTGTATTCAATTCCTTCTTCTTGTGTATGCCCTTGAACAACTAGTCTAGCTTTGTTTTTTATGACAAGTCCTCTATCATCCTTCTTATTCCTAAAAACCCATTTGGTTCCTATAATAGTCTTCCCATGAAGAAGAGGACATAGGTTCCAAACCTTCTGCCTTTTGAATTGAAGCAGCTCCTCTTGCATAGCTTCAACCTAACTTCCATCCTTCAAAGCCTCATCAATTTTCTTAGGCTCTATCTGAGATAAGAAACAAGAGTGAAGACAAACATTGCATCATGGGTTTGTCATCTTGTTCTTACCCCTGAGTCAACATCTCTAATGATGTTTGAGGTAGGATGAGACTTGTGGATCCTTAGCTGAGGGATTACAACTCTAGAGCTGATTGTTCCGTAGGTACTTTGTCTTCCGTAGGTACTTTGTCTTCCGTAGGTACTTTGTCTTGCGAAGGTACTTTGTCTTCCAAAGGTACTTTGTCTTCTGAAGGAGTATGCTCCTCTGTAGGAGTCTTCACTTGAACTATTTGATTGACTTCACTTTAACTCTAGAGCTAATTGTTCATCCATAGAGGATCTTCAGATGTATGTTACTTGTAAGAAACATATATACGGAAGAACAAAATGTTCATCCATAGATGTTTCTTACACTTGGTCACTTTCAGTAATTCACCAATTATAATGTTTGTAGCTCTAATCATACACAAATCAACACACATATGGGTTAACCTATATACATAATGCATACTTTAAAATAATGAATTATAATCATTCATTACAAGTATTGATTAAAGTTCTAAGCCTATACAAAATGATCAAGATCTATTGTCCTAGATCTAACAAGATACCATATGTTGCTTCCCTTTCAGGCATGCAACACAGATCATCACTTGTAAACTCTTTCTTTGGGATTTAAGTTAACATATCATTCTTAATAACCTTATTCATGTTCTTAAATTTTACATGGCACATTCTTATTTGCCAGAGAAAAGCTTATCACTATTTGCTTTAGACAGAAAGCATAAAACTTCTCCTGAGGGAGATGTTTCTTGCAAATCCATCTTGAACATGTTCCCTTTCCTAGGGGCTCTAAGCAGAATATACTCATGAGGAATGACCACCTCGGGCTTGAAAAAATGCACTCATGCTAAATCAAGAGCATGTTAAGACTCTAATCACAAAATTGAGATACACTCAAAAGATTGTATCCAAGCTCCTTGACAAAGTTACCTTCTCAATGTTGAGCTTACTATTTGTGACGTTGCCCCTTCTAGATATGTAACCACCCTCATCTCCTCCAAAATCAACCGGCCCTCCATTAATTCTTTCAGAGTTTTGGAGTAATGACCTATTGCCTATCATGTACTTGGAACAACCACTATTAATGATCCAACATTCTTCTTTTCATGAGTTGTTCCTACATAAAAGATATGATTAGTTACAATTGGAAACCCAAGCCTTATTTGTATTGGGTTTATCAAAAGAAGTAAATGGTAATGAAATAGTAATTGATCCTATAGTCATATTTTGAGGATCCTTTGCTGTTGTTGATGGAGAATTTTCAGTCACTTAGACTTTCTTGAATTTCCATACCACCTTTGGAAGTTAAGACTTGACCTTCAATACTTTGGAATTTTTACTAACTTCAGAAGTTTTGATGACTGGTCCTTCGGAAGATCTTGCTATCACTGCAGCAGGCTTTAGTGCTTCAAAAGTATTCCCTTCTTCCGAGACCAAATTTTCTTCTGAAGGCAATTTTCCACTTGCCTTTATCTTTATTTTGGAGCTTCTGAAGGAAACAAAATTTTCTTCTAAAGCTATTTTCTTCTTGGAACTCTTAGAAGTCTCTTCTTTGGTCAGATGCAGAGTGCTTCTTGGATTGTAGAAACAATCCATAGCAAGATGCGAAGTACTCTCACACATAACACAATTCATTTTCTTCTTCCTAAGAGTCTTCTTTTGAAAACAAGGCTAAACTTGATCACTTTCTCTCTCCACTTTCATCTTTGCAAATGTTGAGACAGTTCTTTTAGGGTGAGAACTGCACTTAGAGCTGGATGGTTCAGGCTGTGTAGCAATGGTACACAACTGATCAACCTTTTTCTTGATGCTGGGATGATTTGAACATGAACCAGAACTCTTAGTACTAGAGTTCAAGTTGATGTCTTCAGTTTTAACCACTTCAAACCCTACAACAATAAAGGCTTGTTTCTGCTTATAGTCAAAAGTGGCCTTGATCTCCTGAGCTTTCTTTGCTTTTCTCTTGCTCTTTCTGATCAAGTTTTTTCTCATTAATTTGGTCATCACAGACTTCTTACTCTCCTCAGAAGGATAGTGACCCTTCTTAGAATCCTCTTTTTCACTCTTCTCAGAGGTATTTTCCATTATCACTTCTTCATCCTCTCAGTCAAGGGGTCTATAAGAGGAAGCTCATCTTCACAAGTTCCACATCTAGGAGATCTTACAGACAAGCTTGTGTGCAGAGGAGCTATCTCACTAGATCCCAGTCCTTGCTTATTTTGATAACAAACTTTTGCATGAAAGGATGAGGATATAATGTTCTTGAAGGTCTCTTCTTCAAGAACACATTTTTCTACCCTGACTTTGCTGATTACAAACTCAGTCTGGCATTCATCTATTTGGTTATGAGATCTTTGATCTGAGTCCAGTATTTGGTGTGTTCATATTTAAGAACTAAAATGGTTTTCTCTAAGTCCTCTATTTTTAAGTTATAGTCATTTTCAGATATTTTGAAATCAGATTTTAAGATATTTAAGGAATCAAGATCAGGTCTAATCTCGAAGTTGTAGGACCTATATCTATTAACTTTAGCAATACATTCAGGTGTACGAAGATGTTCTAATACCTTTGCTTTATCATGGTCAACCATTAGTGCTTGATTTGGAGATACATATTCCACCTGAAAACTCCAGTCAAAGCCTCCTTCTTCAATAGCAACTGCAGCTTGCTGCTTTGGCTTCTTATTCTGGGTGGCTTTCTCAGTGTAGTTTGGTCTAGTTTGTGCTTGGCCACCACTTGTCCTTGGTGCCTTGAACTTTCTAGCAAAGTTACCCACTTGGTTATAGTTGTAACACTTGACTTTGCTTTTATCCAGCCTTAACTTTCCACTGGCTGTATTGTAGGGAAACTTCCTTCTTGTACTCTTGTAGAACTTCTTGGCTTTATGAGTGAGAAGAGTAATCTGCCGGACTATATACATGTACTCCGGGGCATCTAGATGGATACAGTCCAGGTCTTCATGGGTAAATAGAAAGTTGCCTGAGCTTTCATCAGAAGATACAAAGGCATGTGAAGAACTTGTCTCTTGGAATGGGCTTCCTTGACTGTAGCTTTCTCTTCGTGTCTCTGGGAAGGTGATGAAAGGATCCTTTTGTGAGTTGTCATGGTAGCATATTAGATGATTTTGTGGTTCTATGTTATCCCTTTTAGTCACATGCAGGGCTGAATTTATTTGATTATTGGAGTTAGCAGATGAACCTTGCATGTTCATCTCCATCTGGTATCCACTAAGAATTCCATACAACTCAGTCAAAGTGAGAGTCTTAAGGTTCCCAGTCCTCTTGATAACAACACAATAATGTGTCCATTGCCTAGGAAGAGAGAACATGAACTTCCTTAAAATGTCTTTGTTTTCAAGAGTCACTCCAATGTCCACTAGAGTGTCCACAATCTCAACATACCTGAAGTATTGTTGAGTCATGGTTTCACCTATTTTCAAGGTAAAAATTTTCAAACTACTACTTCAGAAGATCCTTCTTGTTCTCCTTGGCTTCAATAAAAACCCTCATACATTAGTTGCAATGCATCCCACAGCTGTTTAGCTGTTTTGCATTTCTTGAAACCTCTGTATACAGAGTTTGGAAGAGGAGTCTGAAGGGCTGTCATGGCTTTCTAATCAATTTTTACTTTCTTTCTATCTTTATCAGAGTAGTCAACCACAACTTTTGGAACCATACCACCTCCAGCAGCAGCTGAAGAGGTGCTTGGTATGTGAAGTCCTAAGATAATAGATTCCTACATCCTGAAGTCTTGAGACTTGATGAAACATTCCATTCTTTGGCATCAAGTGTCAAAATCTTCAAAAGTGATCAGTGGGACTTTGTCATGGTTCCAGTTTCCATATCAGCTTTAGTGATAGCTGCCATTTGAGATGTTAAGTATTTTTGTGTGTGAGGGATCTTAAGATGGTGAGATCTTACTATGAAGAGCCTGGAATGCTCTTATACCAATTGCAGGACACTTTGAGGGGTTTGGTCACTTACAACACAGCACATAAAGATGAGAGATTGATTAAGAACACTTAACATATCAAATGGTGAACTAGAAACTAGTTACAATGTTACTAAGAAACACAAGTAATTGAGAGACATAACAAGAACAAAATAACACAAGTGTTTGGTTTTTAAAAATGCTATATATTTCTCTCTAGTTCCTTACAAGTATTACAAAGCAAAAAAGAAAGATACAAAGGACCAGAGATACTTTATACCACATCCTACAACCGGCCATATTTTGAAGGCTAGCTGGATACATGATCTAGACAACAACAAAATCAATATAGAGTCAAAAGACAGATTGTCATTTGACTAGTGACTATGACATGGCATAGCTCACATCCTAATATATTACAAAAATGATAAAAGTAAATAAAGTAGAAAGAAACAGACTCGAGACCTCAATGTACAGTTTACCAAAAGCATGGGCCTTTTTACCAACTTGTGAAAGTCGGTGAGTCAATCAGAGTTACAGCGGAAAGGTGGTCCAACTTTATGAAAAAAGGTACATCAGATAAATCATGTACTTAAAAGTCTTTGGAAGAAATCTGTCTTTATAAACTGGCTTCGGAAGACTTTGTCTCTAAAGCTTTGGAAGACTTCGTCTCTGAAGCTTTGGAAGACTTCATGTTTGGCTTCCTAAGATCTTGTCTTGGCTTCGGAAGTTTTCACACTTAGAATATTTTTTAATGCAGAATGTAAAACTTCTAAAGCATTCTATTTCAGCACTTTGTGCATGCATGCAGGACAGATTGTTTGAATGTTTTGGATTGCATCAACCTTATATGAAACCTTTTAAACCCCGTCCTTTATCGGGGTGTGATCGGGAAGCTCATGACATATGCTCTGTTTATGACCTCACACGATCAGAATCTAATCAAGGGCTTATTTGGATGCCTTTTACGTTGGATTCAAACTTTGAGGTGTGTATCGATGTGATTTTGTATGTGTATGTATACACATATCTTCAATGAAATTTCAAATTTAGAGGGTGTAAACAACATTATAATAAAAAAAACTAATATGTCCATTATATTTGATTTTTTTACTTTCGGGACAAAATTGATTTGTAGCTAAGAAACATTGTCTTACATTCTAAAATGGATGGGTGTGCTCACCATATATTTTTTATTGAATGTGCTACAATTGAGTAAATAAATGAGAGATGTGCTGGATTTTGACAAATGAAACAAATGACATGCTGAATTTGAATAACAATATTCTACATTTCCATGCTAGAAACCAATATGTTAAATTTAGCACATTAATGTGCTAGATTCTACTACAACACACAATTGATGAATATTTTGTTCTCGATTTTATGACTTGTATAAAAAATATGCTGGAATTTTGTGTTTTTCTATATATGTTTGAATATGCTCGATTATTTGTTACAACATAAATTGTGTTGAATTTTAATACAACATAAAATGTGTTGAATTTTAATACAACAAAATAATATCTTGAATTATTTGTTACAACATAGAAACATGTTGTCTTAATGTAAAAAACCACATAACATACTTTTTTAATAATATATGAGAGCTATTCAGTTAAGGTAATTGTATTTCTTTATAACATGTGAATGTGGTTGAAAAAGATTAAATCCCTAGTTAGTTTGAAATTCAAATACCTTACTAATTATACTTTATCTGGTATAGATAGTTGATAAATCTCAGCAATTAACGTTAAACGAATACTTTTTTATTGTTTCTTTCATTATTTATAATATTCAATAATAATATTACTAATTATAATAGGAATAATAAAGTATGTATTTATATGTATGTATATAATAGTAAAGTAAGCAATTCATAATCGTATATTTGAAATTTATAAAAATAGAGATATTGTAAAACATTTAACCACTCAAGTCGAAATACTTAATTTACAAAAAATGATCAAGTGTTCAGATGGCTTTGTTTGTCGTTGTCGTTGTCGTTGTCGTTGTCGTTGTCGTTGTCGTTGTCGTTGTCGTTGTCGTTGTCGTTGTCGTTGTCGTTGTCGTTCTCGTTGTTGTTCTTGTAGTTGTTCTCGTTGTCGTTGTCGTTGTCGTTGTCGTTGTCGTTGTCGTTGTCGTTGTCGTTGTCGTTGTCGTTGTCGTTGTCGTTGTCGTTGTCGTTGTCGTTGTCGTTGTCGTTGTTGTCGTCGTCGTTGTTGTCGTCGTTGTTGTTGTCGTCGTTGTTGTAGTTGTTGTTGTTGTTATTATTATTATTTGCAATTAGTTTCTAAATTTTGAGAACAAAATAAATTACTATTACGGTAAAATCCTAATAATTTTAATTAAACCTAGGCGATTTCATTAAAGTGTGGTAGGTAAGACTCAAGTTCGATCGTGGGGGAAGCAACTGGATGCCATGGTAGCGTGTAGAACCTAGTAGACTTCATTTGCAATTTGCTTTACGAAGACACGCTTCCAAAGTAAACTATACCTCCTCATAAAAACCACTTTGGTGTATGTATTGTGTCTAGTTTGAGCAGTAGTCCTTGTTATGCCCCTAGCAGCTAGTGGCTTGTTAGGATAATAACCACGTGAACCACCTAAAGTTCCTATCATGAAAACATTGTACTAATACCTTTAATTCCACAGGGAATACCTTTAACATATTGAGCACATAAGTCACATGGAACACATAATGCATATTTTAAGCATTCAAACATCTATCTTCAACATAACTTACATGCATGAACTAAACTATACTAGCATCCTTTATAATTGGTCCTGTTCTTAGAGTAAGTTTAGGCATCAAAGTGGCTAAACGTCTTAAACAATAAGTCCAATACCAACTTGTAAGGCCGTTGTTCTAAGATTACTCATAGTTGATCTTGACCGTGAATTTATGACGGATCGCATATATTAATTGAGTCTATTGAATCATTGTAGCGAAATTACAAAGATCAAATAATCAAATATATGATGATTATTAACAATTTAAAGAATGCAATGAATAGTGCACTTTTTGAAATGCGATGAACAGTTCACTTTGAAAATGCAATGAATAGTGTATGCTAGGAAACACGGTGAGCACTGTGGTATTGAACTCAACAAATAGGAAGAATATAAACCACACTTATTAGCTTAATATCAACACACTAGATTTGGTAAATAGTGTTTGATACAAATGCAATGAATAGTGGTCAATCACAAATGTGATTTACAATAGCTGACTTCTGTTCGATTGATTTTGGTTTACATTTTTGAATGTTTTCACTCAAAATTGTTTTACAACCTTTCTATTAGGAACTCTAACTAATCTCTGGTAATTTTTCTAACAATCACTCATGGATTTATGGGTGGTTTGATTTTGAGAATCTATTTTAAATAGTAATTTAATACAAAAAATGATCAATCCATGGTTGATTGATGATCGGTTTGTGTTTGACTTGATGAATAATCAGTTTGATTACAGGAATAGGATCTAGAAGAACTCAGATTTGTAGCTCAGTAGTTCAATCGAATTTCAAATCAAATTGGTGATTAGATTTGAAATCAAGGGCTTAGGTGAGTTTATGATGGAAAGAATATACTGATAGATTCTATTGAATCAATGTACTAAAATTACAAAGATCACTAATCAAATATATAATGAATAGATGCTTCTATTGACAGAATTCTTTTTGTATTGATATGATTGAATGAAATACAAAGTAGGACTGAAAGTTTAATATGTAGAGTTACATAAAATAAAATGCTAACATTCTATTATAGCTTGATAAGTAGGTTGTACTATCACTAAACTACCCTAAGTAATATTACATTAGTATTGCATAGTGAAAATAGTACAACATAGAATCATCATTTGTTTTTTCTTCATATGCATTTCTTTTTACTCATCCTCTTTGGTTAAAGTGAATGGCAAAAGTATTATTTACTCATTAGTTGTTCATAAGCATTTGTTTTATTCCATCTGTATTAGTTAGTGCGGATAAACAAATGCTTTGTTTGCAATTGGTTGTTCATCTGAAGTTGACTAAAGCGGATGATGATCAACTCTTATCTTTTCTTCATATTCGCATTTGTTGATTTGTTTCTTTATTCTCCAACCGCATTGAGCCTAACAATTATAATCCGCATTAGATGTCCGCATAGGTTCTTGTAGTTAGCAAAATTTTCAACAGAGCTACCCATCAACCAACTATTAAATTGACATGTATTATTCTTTCAAGGTCTAATAGATTTTATAGATAATAATGATAATTCTTAAATCAAATTTTTAACATATAGCAGTGGAAAATATTTAGCAGTTAATACTAAGATAAATGTTTTTGTTTCTCACATCTAAATAATCATTTTCCTAATATCATAAAACAAAATTTGAAACGTGATATTAGTCTGTATTTTCTTGTAGACTCCATCCTGCCATTTCGAACCCTAGGGCAGCCACCTTTAATTTACTTGACATGCAAACTTAAAAGTTTGTTTTACTAAGGGGCTGTTTGATTACATTGACTCAGTAAGATCTGATTGAGTCAGAAGTTGACCCAGTTAGAAGTTTTGACTGAGTCTGCATCTGACTGAAACTTGTCTGTTTGATTTAATATCTGACCAGAACCAAATCACGTAATAATATTTCCTTTGACAGGCAAAAACTATATATTTCCTTTTTTATCCATAACACTCCACCGCCGCCGCCGCCACCACCACCATGGCCTCTCATGGTCACCACCGCCAAATCTAGCGAGAAAATCACGGCCGCAACCTCTGCGTCGCCGTGGGGTGGAGGAGAGGGAGGAGGAGCGCAGGCGAGCGGCGTAGGTGAAGGGGAGGCGAGCGGCACAAGCGAGGGTCCAAGTCAGCATTTGGAAATTTCAGGTCGGGGTCAGAGTTTTACACACATCAAACAGACTAACCTACTGACCGAGTCAGTCAGTCAGACGGATCAACCGAACTCGAACACACCCTAAGTGAGTTCAAGTCTTCTTTAAATTATAACTATTAATACTTTGAATATTTATATAATATATGAACACTAATAATAATAAGTATTAGTGACATATTATAACAATGATATAATGACATTCAGTAACATACCATAAAATTGGATGAGTTAATATCTAGGGTACATGCTTGTAAAAGTAAAAGACTCTAATAACCATGTAATGCACAAGGCAAAGTTGTAACATCTTGTGGTTTTACTTAACTAATAGTTAATCTCATTTATTCTTGTGAGGACCATTGTTATCATTCTTGAAACTTATGGGTGATTTATGCTTATATCTTTGTGGGTATTAAATTTTAGTGTATATAAATTAATAATCAAAATATTAAATTGAACCATAATAATAATGTTAATAATAACAATATTAGTAAGATAGGTTAGCAAGTTATATAATAATAGTAATAATAATATTAATAATAACATTAATAATGATAAGTTATAAAATTTATTAAAGATAAAGAGAAATGATTAAAACTTAAAGTTAATTTATGTCTAGGGGGTGTTTTGTAATTTTGAAACTTAAAATGAAATTTTTAAACATAAAATGATACAAAACAAACTATAGGGACCATTTTTGTAAAATGCTCAAACCCAAACCCCCACTTCCCTTTCCCCCGCGTTTTCCCGCCACAACTTCGGCCACCCTCCGGACAGAATCTGGTGACCCTAAAACCCCCAAATTTCTTCAAATTGAAACCCCCAACACTATTTTAGCCGTTCGGAAACTCGAATCAAACTTGAATATATCACTTAAATGCGTTTACAAACCGGTTACAAACTCAAATCGAATAGTAAGCGATACCTTCCATTCGGCCATTAAACGTCACTAATAATTCGATTAAATGAACCCAAATGATCGATTATCTACTCCTAATCGTATACTATTTCCAATTTCATCCGAAACACACAAGAATTGCACCTTCGATTACCCCTTTGAAGCGACAACCTGCAACCACCCGTAGACCTCATCTCGAGCTTATTAACTTACAATTGATAAAGGGCTTCTCATCTTTAGATCCACTAGAAGCTTCCTGTAGAAGGAATTCGTTTATTATCAACGATTGCTACCTGAACCAGTTTCCCCCAGTCGTGACATAGTTCTTATACGTGCACATCAAAAACCGATTCAAATCTGGTAAATTAAACACCTGCATACACTCGAAATTACATGGGGAACAATATCCCTATGGTTAATTTGAGTAATAACATCGAGTTTATGTTCAATTTTAGGATTTATCAAGCTAGGATTCATAGGATTTGGGGGAAATCTTATTGGTTGTGTTTTATAATTTAAAAACGATTACCTATCGCGGCTGAGGCCTTT
Organism: Flaveria trinervia; assembly: GCA_025506515.1. Classification (NCBI taxonomy): domain Eukaryota; kingdom Viridiplantae; phylum Streptophyta; class Magnoliopsida; order Asterales; family Asteraceae; genus Flaveria; species Flaveria trinervia. Next base: position 43,146,039 of record CM046444.1, read on the forward strand.
GGTTTGCAGGTAAGTGTGTGGGCAGTGTGGGTTTGAGGTTACGGGTTCGAACCCGAGGACCCTCAATCCATTTTTATAATGTTTTTCAAGTGTTTTAAGATATATAAAATTTCTAAAAATTGTAAAAAAATCAGTTTTATAAACTTTGGATATTTTAAAAGTTATCTAATTATTTTCTATAAATTATTTATTTAAACACCTAACAATTTTTATAAAAATATTAATAAACAATGTTATAATTAGTTTCTTTTATAAAAATAAAATTTAAATAGTTGAAATCACTAATTTATTACTAGTCATTACATTATCTTTAATTATAGATTAATTATAATTTTATTTACATTTTTAAATCAATTGGGGATTTAATTTCTTTTAATTCACAAACCGTTATAGAAGGATTAATTAAGTTTCCGTCATTGTAATAAAATATATATTTATGTTTTCAATAATTGATCTTGTCTATAAAAACCTCAAATTCTTATTGAAACTCTAGTTCGCGTTTAGTCGTTGATCGTATTATTAACCTTAAATCTTGTAATACATACGTTTCGGTACCTTGTAAAAGAATTAATTGGAACATTGTTTAATTCTTATTATCATCTTATACACATATACGTCATGTGAGTTTCCTTGCCTCTTTTTACATTATTTCACATCGTTTTGGGGTAAAAATGTTAATCTTATCAAAATACACTTGTAAACATTTAAATCTTGTAAATCACTTGTAATTCATACTTTTACTTGTCATGGTAATTTGTGTTGTTGTAAGTCTTATATGAGATACATATTTTGTTTACAAACATTAACTATTGCTAGCCTGGAGACGTCTTAGATCTTTAGGTCTGACAAGCCTATTTGGTGCTAAAGCCGATGTATTGCCGGCTTCTGATGACGTATGACTTGTTAATCATGGGAACTAAGTACACTTAGCCAATCATATAAACTTATAATTAAGTTGAGGTTTGATTGTAGCTATATGTGTCTTATAAACTTGCTAACTCATAACCTATGACATGAAGTGCTACTTGTAACTTTTTATATATTATGTATATAAAACCCTTGGAAACTCACCAACTTGGTAATTGACCCTTTATTTTTAACATGTTTCAGGAAACGCACATGTTTGAAGTTAACTTTTGAAGCTTGTAATAAACTAGGATTTGGACCAAGTTAAAAGTATAAAGAGCATATGTTATGTTTGGTTTTGTTTGAAACTATTTCACGATTGAGACATATGGTTGTATTTTCATTTGAAACTTATAATAATATTATTTTCATTTAAAGATAGCGTTATGTGGTTGTGAACAATCTTAACCCTCACATCTCGTCGATCCGCCATCAAGGTTGGGGTATGACAGATTAGTATCAGATCCCATAACTGTAGGGATTTAAGTTATTAAATGGTGAACTAGACTATAGTTTATGCATGAACCTTATAGAATCATATTTATATTCTTGTAAAAATATATGGGTTGCATGCTACATAATGCTATGCCTTCTTATATGCAACTTGATGCGTTAGCATAGGATTGCCTTGTAAATGCTTAAACATTGTTACTTGTCCCCCCTAAACTTATCATTGATTCTTTAATTCTCCCCGACGAATGGAACTTCTTAAACTTATTCTCGACGACACGTGGGTTCGTACGCCTTATATCTATGGTTTCAATATTTAGACTTTCTGTCTAATCTATACAAATCTCATCAAGGTTTTGATTCCATGAACCTAAGGAATATTGTGTGACACATAAACACCTGTATTCGGGATTTCCTATCAAAAAGCCTTCGGGTTAAGGTAAGCATTTCGCATAAATCCTATGGGACTATTTGTGCTTACCTGGGGATTTCTGGGATGAGTGATAAACTATGGTGAACATACACAAGTTCCTATGGCAAATGGATCAATTTAGCTTAACGTGTCAATATTTCCAAAGGGTAATGTGTTACCAAATGGAACCATTTTGTGTGCCTTACCACTTTTGACTTATTCTTGTTAAACTACTATCCTTAGTTATGCTCATTTCCGTGTCTAACTCACTTTGTATATCCAGCATGTCTCATCCCCATGGAAAGTGTGGTAGTTCCAACCGTAAACTCACTACAATGATCGCCCGAAAAATGGTTGTTGTACTCCTGTCAATGGTTGCTGAACTTAGCAGCACTTTAATGGCCAATAACAATAACAACACCAATGGAAACAATAGTGGTACTGACAACAATGCCCATGGGGAGAATAGCAACAACCAAAACAGGAACAATCGCACCTGCACCTTTAAGCATTTCAACTTGTGTAAACCCACTAGCTTTAGTGGAAAAGAAGGAGCCACTGGACTTCTCGAGTGGTTCGAGAGTATGGAGAACACATTCATCGTGAGCGAGTGTCCCGATGAATTCAAGGTCCGCTCTGCTGCGAGCGTTATTCAACACGGGCGCTTACGGGGTGGAACAGTAAGAAAAGGAACCAAGGGACTGAAGCTGCCTTAGCATTACCTTGGGAAGAATTTAAGGATATAATGATCCAAAAATTCTGCTCGAGTGAGTTATAGAAGCTAGAGGAAGAATTTTGGAATCTCAAGCAAGACGGTGGAAATTATTTGGCTTATTACACCCTGCATCATGAGTTGAGCATGCTCCTACCACACATGGTGGATACCATGCCCCACAACATTGAGAAATTTATCAAGGGGGTACCACCTCAATACAAGATGGCGTGGTGGGTAGTAGGACCACAACTTTGGAAGAGGCGATTACTATCACCGTACAACTCAATAAGAATCATATTCTGGCTGGCACTATGTCGGTGAAAGGTGCCAAAACTGTTGTAAAGGTGACACTCGAGGCTACAAAGGAGGTGAAGGCCGAGTCCTCCTTCTAAAAAAGAAGCGCAAGTTCACCGTGACTCGCAATTACGCGGTGGAAACACCAAATGCTGCTCAAAGGCAAGTTGTCGTTGCAAATCAAGCTCCCGTGGCGAGAGCTTATACTGGGCCGCACCCGATGTGCAATACTTGCGAGTACCATCACGCGAGTAACACTCCATGCCAAGTTTGCTCGTTGTGTGGGAAGTATGGGCATCTGGTGGCTACTTGCCTTCATGCCCCGAGCAATACTACGATGCTTGCTAATCGAGCCTGCTACAACTGTGGCAAGCCTAGGCATATTTGTCCACAATGTCCCCGCAATGCGAGAACATTGCCACCGGCTCGTGGAAGGGCTTTCAACATCAACGCCAACCAAGCACAAGCCAACAACGACGTGGTGAATGGTATGTCGTTAAGTTTCTTTTAGTCATTCCTTGTCTTGTAAAAATCCCTATTTGCGTTCATCATACCAATAATAGGTCATTACTGAACAAGTATGTATCTTGTAAATAGTCATTATGGTTATGTACTGCTTGATTCGGGTGCGGATAGGAGTTTCATGTCTTTGGAGTTCGAGCCTATGCCCTCTAAGCCGCGTGTTAATCTAGAAAGATCCTTTACGGTTGAAGTCACCGATGGAAAGCTGATCGTCATTGACGTCGTAATACGCGATTGTACCTTGAGTCTTAATGAACACGAGTTCTCCACCGACCTTATCCCTATGCAACTGGTAAGCTTTGATGTTATTATCGGCATGGATTGGTTAGTGAAGCAACACGCGAAAATTCTATGCTTCGCGAAGTGCATTCGAATACCCTTACCGTCGGGCGATACCTTGAAAGTCTTTGGGGATAAATCATCCCAAGGACTCAAACTTATGTCCTGCATCAAGCCTCGAAAGTGCTTAAGTAAGAACTACATAGCTTTCATGGCTTATGTGGTTAATACGAAAGCCAAGGACAAAGAACAGAAATATATTCATGTTAAGCGATATTTTCCCGAAGTGTTTCCCGAGGATCTTAAGGGGTTACCTCCCGTACGAGAAGTTGAGTTCAAAATTGAATTGATCCCTGGTGCAAACCCTGTGGCTAAATCACCTTATCGTCTCGCACCGTCTGAAATGCAAGAACTAGCTAGTCAACTGAAAGAGTCGACGATCGATAACGGTTTTATTCGTTCTAGCTCCTCACCATGGGGTGCACATGTGTTGTTCGTGAAGAAGAAAGATGGTTCTTTCCGTATGTGTATCGACTACCAAGAACTCAACAAGCTCACCATCAAGAACCGATACCCTCTTCCTCGAATCGATGATCTCTTCGACTAAATTCAAGGAGCTACATAATTCTCGAAGATCAATCAATGTTCTGGATATCAGCAATTACGTGTTCATGATGACAATATTCCAAAATCCACTTTCCGTACTCGATATGGACATTATGAGTTCATGGTTATGCCTTTGGTTAACCAATGCATCTACTGTGTTCATGGATCTCATGAATCAAGTATGTAAACCATATTTGGACAAATTCGTGATCATGTTCATTGATGATATTCTAATCTATTCCTAGACAAAAACCGATCATGAGTTGCACTTGCGACAAGTTCTCGATTTTTTAAAGAAGGAACAACTATACGCCAAGTTCTTTAAGTGTGAATTCTGGCTGGAAGAGGTCCAATTCTTAGGTCATGTGGTGAATAGCCAAGGAATCACGTTGACCCTGCTAAAATAGAAGCCACGAAAAAATGGTGTGTTCCCACAACCCCAACCGAGGTTCGTTCTTTTCTGGGTTTAGCGGGTTATTACCGTAGATTTATCACAAACTTTTCGAAGATTGCTAAACCACTAACGGCACTAACCCAAAACAACTGACTCTTTGAATGGGGACCCAAACAAGATGAGGCTTTCGATACATTGAAACGCAACTTGTGTAACGCTCCTATTCTAACACTCCCCGATGGAAACAACGATTTTACCGTGTACCGTGATGCCTCTAATCAAGGTCTTGGTTGTGATCTTATGCAACGAGGAAAAGTCATAACATACATGTCGAGATAATTGAAAGTTCATGAAGTGAACTACACAACCCACGATCTCAAACTTGGTGCTATGGTTTTCGCTTTAAAGATCTGGCGACATTATCTTTATGGGACGCAATGTATAGTCTACACCGATGATAAGAGTCTCCAACACGTGTTCAATCAAAAGGATATCAATATGAGACAAAGATGTTGGATCGAGCTGATTAGCGACTACAACTATGACATTCGCTATCACCCTGGAAAGGAGAATATTGCAGCCGACGCGCTGAGTCACAAGATCCACAACAAGATGTCTCGCTTCAAGAAATCCGAGATCAAAGGAAATGGTTTGACACGTTAGGGGAATTTGATATTGAGATTAATGTGGATGTTAACGAGGCTACTATCATGCTTCAAAACATAAGATTGATAGTGATCTCGAGTTATGCATTCGCGAGGCTCAACGAGCATCGTTAATCGGCGAAGGGAAAGATGAACATTTGTCATTTAACGTTCGGTCACAACCGGAGACAAAACCAAACAACATGTGGTATTTCTTGAATAGACTTTGGATCCCGAATCATGACAATCTTCGTCACTTCATCATGAACGAAGCCCATCAAACCCAATATTCTATTCATCCTGGATCTGATAAGAAGTAAATGGACCTGCGTGGTCAATATTGGTGGCCTGGAATGAAGAAATACATAGCGTCTTATGTTTCAAAGTGCCTCACATGTGCAAGACTCATAGTCAAACACCAACGACTGAGTGATTTGCTTGAACAACCTGAAATCCTATGTGGAAATGGGAACATATATCCATGGATTTTATAACCAAGTTACCATGTACCCCTAGTGGCCATTGTAGTATATGGGTGATTGTTGACCGTTTGACCAAAACGACACATTTCATACCATTACGAGAAACTTACAAGGTTTCAAGGTTGGCTCGTATCTACATTGACGAAATTGAGTCATCATGGTGTGCCATTGCATATCATATCCAATCGAGATGCTTGTTTCACTTCACACTTTTAGTCTTCTATGCAAGAACTCTTGGGTGCTCAATTGGATCTAAGCACGACTTACCATCCTCAAACGGACAGTCTAACCGAGCGAACCATCCAAACCTTAGAGTATTTGCTACGTCTTTGTGTCCTTGACTTCAGTGGTGATTGGGATACGCATTTACCGCTTGCGGAATTTTCGTATAACAATAGTTATCACTCGAGTATCAAGATGGCACCATTCGAAGCACTTTATGGTCGTAAATGTCGTTCACTGATTTGCTGGACCAACATTGGTGAAAACTTGATCACTGGTCCAATACAATAACCGACCGATAAAGTCTCCATAATTCGCAAGAACCTTGAAGTGGCAAGAAGTCGACAAAAGAGCTACGACGATAAGCGACGAGAGCCATTGGAGTGCCAAGTTGGGGATAGGTTCTCTAAAGGTCTCACCATGGAAAGATGTTGTTCGCTTTGGTAAACTGGCTCTGAGATTTGTAGGATCCTTGAAAATCCTGAAAAGGATTAGGAAGGTGACTTAGAAACTGGAACTACCTTCTGACCTTAGTGGAGTTCACTTGTGTTCCATGTCTAAAATTTAGAAAGGGCTGGGCTAATGAAAGTTTGCATGTCCCGTTTGGAAGAACACCGATCGACGAGTCATTGCACTTTGTTGAGAAACCTGTGAGATTATGAATCCCATTATGAAGAACTAGAACCACAACTACCCCAATTGCCAAGGTTCATTGGGAAAATAAGCGTTGAGCTGAGTTTACTTGGAGCATGACGAAATATGAAGGAAGAAGTACCTGCATTGTTTGTATAGGATCATTCTTAATTTCAGGACGAAATTCTTTTTAGATGGGGAGACTGTAACATCTTGTGTTTTGGGTTAACTAATAGTTAACCTCATTTATTCTTGTAAGGATCATTGTTATCAATTTTGAAACTTATGGGTGATTTATGCTATATCTTTGTGGTATTAAATTTTAATGTATAAAAATTAATAATCTAAATATTAAATTAAACCACAATAATAAGTTATGTTTGATTACACAGTCAATCCGAAGGATATTTTCCATCAATTCTTGGAGTATACACAAGCAAATGAACTATAGGATGCATTGGAGAAAAGGTATGATGGAAACGCATCATTGAAGGCCATAAAGGCTAAGGCTTTAAAGAAGGAGTTTGACAACTTCTCCTCGATGGGAAAAGAAAGCCTAGATGATGTTATCGATAGGTTCTACCACTTGATGAGTGAGATGCACACTCATGGTGTGAACAATGTCAATGGAGGACAAAGTGTCTAACTTTGCAGATGGGCCGCCAGAGAAATGGGTTTATTTGTCTCAATCTCAAACAGAATGGTATGCTAACGAAGTAGATATCAATGACTTCATTCTGAAGCTGAGAGAGGAAGAACGAGGATGAAGTATAGCACAAAAGTCTTCCTATGATCAGAACCCAACCTGTACCATGCGATCCTCAAGCCCAAACATCTGGAGCACCTCTTCAGACAGCTTTTGTATCAAGCTCGTCTGGTCCTTCTCAAGCCTCTACATTAGGATCAGAAGCTTCAGGGTCGTCTGGTACCCAATACATTGTACTTGAAGCCAATGCAGCAAAACTGAAGACCAAAAATTTTGGTTAATTTGACAGTTGGGGTAGCTAAAGAACACATGGATCTCTTAGCTAGGTAGTTCACCTATGATGGACTAATTGCGGGTAAAATTGGGAACTGTCATCTGGCAGATGAGGACTATGAACATGTTGACGAGACAGAGCTGGAAAGGATAGACTAATGGGGCCTTAGCGAGTGCTGTCCGGCGAGCTAAGAAGTTTGTCAAGAAAACCGGATAGAACTGGTTGAAACTAAGGACACTACCTTTGGCTTCGATAAGGCCAAGGTGATTGTTTCACCAGCGGCGAGAAAGGGCACTTCAAACGAGAGTGTGTGACGCCAAAGAAGACTGGAAACGGGAATCCTTTCACTTCCTTCAATCATTAGGATAAACCCACTAGCAATCCTACTTCATCAAGCAAGGATCCTAAAGCCTTGACTGCTCATAATGATGAAGGATAGGACTGAAGCTTTCGGTTTGTCTCATCGGGAAAAATCCAATATCTCTAGTGTGGAGGATCTAGATGATGATTCTGCTAGTGAAGGAGATATTGCAGTCGAACTTGCAATGTCAAACCCAGAAGAGACTACACCAGTGGTCAACTACCTGCCTAAAGAAGGGAAAACTGCAACAACGTCAGAATCACCAGCTCCAGAAACACCAACTCTGCATTGATGGCTGATTCATCAGAACCCTCTCAGGTAAGTACTATGACACCTTTTTAATAATGCTTGTTCTGACTGTAATAAATTTAGGGAAAGCATTGATTTAAAATTTTCTAGGTTATTAGATTATAATGATAACTTAGTAAAGGACTTGAAACTGTGCACTGAAGCTAACAGAGTTCAAAAACAAAATGAGCATAGTTACAAAGAAAAGATAGAACTTTTGAACAAACAGCTTAGAGAAACAGAAGTTGTAGCCTTTAATCAAGCTAATGACATTAGGTACTAGCTTAACTCCCTAGAGGACACTAAGAAACAAAAGGCAGTTTTCGAAGTAGAAGTTAATTCCTTAAAGCAAAAACTGCACAGTTGGACAAGTTCATCTCATATTGTCCAAAACTTAGTGAGAGAGAGAAACAACGGGGAGGGATTGGGTTATAAAGTGGTTCCACCACCACATGAGATCTTGATGAACACAAAATGTAAACCAATCAAGAATAATCCAATCAAGGATCATGTGGTGTCCACTCCTCTTGTAAGTGATCTAGATTCCACACGTAAATCAAATGAATCTGGTACTAAACAAAAGGAGGCCACTTCAAAGGCAAAAGATAAAATGCCTTGTGTTAATCTGGACAAAGAGTTTGAAAAGGTTAATATAAAATCTGGGTCATCAAGTCTAATTCTAAACCCAAAAAGACCAAACAGGTTAAACACACATGTGTGTCAAGTCAGTCGACCGAATGGAGCTGTGTGATTGAGCCAGTCGACCGAATGGAGCTGTGTGAATGAGTCAGTCGCCCGACTGAACCCCAGTCGGCCGACTGAATGTGATCGACTAAACCAATCGCACGACTGAGGTCTATTCGCCCGAATGAACTAAGCGAATGGGTCTAGTCAGCCGACTGAAATCAGATTCAGTATAAATAGGGCCATAGTCAATCGCATTCAACTCATCACCCCTAATCACCCTAAAATCGCACAACCTACCGTTACTCTGCCACAATTTCCTATGATGTTGACTCGGCTCACGATGATTCTTGATCTGCAGGGAATAGTCAGGAGATCACTGAATTCACTCCTGAAGAAGGAAATATATTCATGATCTCACCGACGAGCAACTTGCTGAAATGTTCCGACTCAATCCTGATGAGATCGTGAAAGATGCTCCAACAGTCCAAATGGAAAGTGACGACAAGGTTAACAACGTTGATGAGATCGAGATTGAAGATGTCATGGACCAACATTATCCAGAGTACACTGACATTGAGGGTAATGTCGTTCCCAATCTGGGCAAAAATCTTGTCAATGAAAATTTTGAGACTCTGGATAAAATGGAACAAGAGTCTGACAAGAAAGAAGATAAGGCCCAAGCCTCGGAAGCTGAAGTCAGTATCAGCTAGACTGAGTGGGTGCATGCTTGAAGAAATAAGAGCCAACGAAGGCTTTACGTTAACTTCCTACACCAAGCTGTATAAAGTGAAGAAAAACATCACAAGGTGTCGGGAAAAAAATAGCATGGCACATTTTGAAGATCTCAATGTTATGCAGTTAAACGTGAGAAAGGGATTGAGTACTTCAGGTTCCCACACGACATGAAGACTCTTCCTGGATTTGAGCTTAACGAGTTAGCAAAGTTGAAATTGCTATACGCTGACCCACGCAAAATGTCAGGCTGTGTTGAAGCAGCTCTAAAAAGAAAGTACCACACCAGATGGGTCAACTTCAAACCTCCACAACCAACGAGGTATATCAAACGGTCTGAGGTTGATGCCATAACTAGAAAACCGAAAAATAATGCTGAAGTGGAGTCTCCGCACACAATGTCTAAGATCCCTCTACGGGAAATGCCACAGGACTTCACTCCACACTTTAAATGGTGGTACTATGATTGGAGAACAGGAGAGCGGTCATAGTTTTGAACAAGAATGGTAAAATGGAAACCATCAGGGTATTTGACCCAATGTGGTTACAAACTTGTCTGCTGATGATGTCTATACATTATACAAGTGGCCACTATTCTATGACTCACAAGATATTGTACAAGCTCTACATTTCAGAACGTGATACGACTCTGCTTTGCTTTTGAGATACACGCAGGAGTCACAAGAGAGAGAAGTACAAGAAGTTTGAAGAGCTTATGAAGGATGTAAGACAATAGATGAAACTAGGTCCAAGGGGGAGTTTGTAGATACATGTGTCCCTAGTTTCTGAACTCAATATAATATGTCTTTATTGTCTTACATATATGCAATTGAACGGGTACTTAATGAAATACAATGTGTGGTTTGCTATAATGTTGAATATTTCATTGCTTGGTATGTAATAACGCTTATTGAACTAATTATATAGGTTGTGGTTGTTTGAATAGATCTAAGTCAAATAATGATTATGAAACATATCCAAACTTAATCATATGAAGTTCTCATGCGATTGGCCCATGCTAATGGACCATACGCATGAACAATTTTAGTCGTACGAATGAACCAAGAGACTAGATCAGTCGCATGATTGTGACATGAGATTGGCTCAATCGCACGACTGAACACTCAGTCATGCGAAGGATCAACCGCATGACTGAACCATGCAAATGGTCCAGTTGCATGATTGAGAAACCCTAACCTATAAATACCACTTAAATCGTGAAAAAAGGAGACACTTTGAATATTTCGATACCTACACGTACCCTAGCCATCCAGAGACCTCTAGCAACCTATTCCAACTTCATTAATCGTAGTAGATCGATTGCTAATTGTTCTTAACGTTTAGATTCAATCTTTAGTTGATTCGACGTGCGTTCTCACTGATTGGATCGCTAATCAAATAGGATTCCACACTATTTGATTTGGTATACGCGTAAATTTGTTAGTATTCGTCCGGTACACGATCCTAACACAAGCTTATTTGGTGCTAAAGCCGATGTATTGCTGGCTCCTGATGACGTATGACTTGTTCATCATGGGAAGCAAGTACACTTAGCCAATCATATAAACTTGTAATTAAGTCGAGGTTTGATTGTAGCTATATGTGTTCCATAAACTTGCTTACTCATAACCTATGACATGAATTGCTACTTGTAACGTTTGATATATTATGCATATAAACCCCTTGGAAACTCACCAACTTTATAGTTAACCCTTTATTTTTAACATGTTTCAGGAAACGCGTATTTTGAAGTCAACTTTTGAAGCTTGCAATAAACTAGGATTTGTTCCTGATTAAAGAATAAATAGCTTACGTTATGTTTTGTTTTGTTTGAAACTATTTCATGATTAAGATATATGGTTGCATTTTCATTTGAAAATATATAATATATTATTCATTTAAAGATATCGTTATGTGTGTTGGAACAATCTTAACCCTCACATCTCGACGATTCCACGCGAAGTTGGGGTGTGATAAAAGTAACAAATTCTTGCACGAGGCAAGACTCTAGTGACATGCATGCACAAGGCACGAATCTAGTGGACTTATAAGGCCTTAATCCCGGGATGCTTACAGCTAGTCTGTTGGACCAAAAGAACCAATGAGCCAAGATCAGAAAACTCTAAGTCCCACATGATATCACAACAGTGCTGAAAGCTTCATCAGCAGTTTGACAAGTACTGAAAACTCCAACAGCTGAAGATCAAGTGCTGAAGACTTCAATAGCTAGAAGAACTAAAGTGCTGAAGTTCAACAGCTGAAGAACACAAGTACTAAAGCTGAACAGCTGAAGAACACAAGTGCTGAAGCTGAAAACTTGAAGAACACAAGTGCTGAAGCTGAAGTTCAAAGTACTGAAGTACAACAACTGAAGAGTTTACAAGTGCTGAAGATCAACAACTGATGTACAAAGTCTGAAGACAAAGACTGAAGACATCAGCTGATGATATCTACTGAAGTCATCAGCTGATGAAACGTCTGAAGTTTAAGTCTGAAGATCAAGTACTGAAGTTTCAGTAGTTTGTCACAACAGCTGAAGAGTACTTCTTCAGTAGTTGTGATATCAGTAGTTTTATGTTTTTACTTTCAGTAGTTTTGTAAAACGACTGAAGAGCCTTGTTCTTCAGTCGTTGTAGTTTCAGTAGTTTTATGTTTTTCAGTAGTTATAACAACTGATAACACTTAGCATTTTTGTAAGGAGATGTCAGCTGTTTTGACATCTTCAGTAGTTGTGTTTCAGTTGGAATAATTCTGTTAGATGTCACTATCAGTGACATCAGCAGACGTCACATCTCTTATATAAGAGGTGTCGACGTAATTGTAATCGTGACATTTTGTTACCACGAAAGCGAATATTGAATGAAATATATTTGCAGAATTCTCTCTCTATAACCGTCTTTGTTCATCATTGAATATCGTTTCGTTTTGTGAATTGGCTAATTCATTGTTCGATTTCCGCTGCTATACTCTCTAATCAATCAAAGATAGATCACTGATCCTAACAAGTGGTTTTAGAGCAGGTTAATCATTGATCGATCTACAATTGATCATTGAAACTGCTATTGATATCTGTGTTTGATTGAATTAGCGTATTCGCAAGACTGGTTATAGATTATTGAATTTCTGTCGCTTTCGTTCATTTGCTTTGAGATCTCTTTTGGTTCAATTGGTTGTTGGTTTTGTTCTAAATTGTTTTAGCTTAATCGAATTTGATTGAATCTGAGATGACTACTCCTTCTAATGATCCTCACAATACGGTTCCTCAACCAAGCCTCCGATGCTGGTTAGGACCGAGTATAACATATGGCAACGAAGAATGCTTCATCACCTATCTGTTAACAGTTCAGGTTGTTGGACATCTGTGGTACATGAACCACATAAGCCTATGGTGAACAATCCGGAAACCAATCAAATGGTTCCGAAGAAGAAGGAACAATACTCTGATGAAGATCGGAAACCTTTTGAGATTGATGCTAAAGCCCATGGAATTCTGGCCATGGCACTGCCTAATGAAATCTATTCAGGGCTTATGTATCATGAAACTGCTCATGATCTCTGGAATGCCTTGAAGGAACATTCGGTGGCACAGATGAGGTCTTAGCAAACAACAGAGAATCCTTGCCCAACAATAGAGACATTCTCTCATAGAAAGGGTGAGACACTGACTCAACAGTTTGAGCGCTTTTCCTGCTTGATATCTGAGCTGAAAATGGTGAAACAGGAATACACCAATAGCCAGATGAACAACAGATTCCTCAGATCACTGCCTGAGAGATGGGACACATACACTATTGTCCTACGCTCCAGTGCAAATCTGGATGGCCTATCTCTCACCCAACTCATGGGAAACTGCTTACATTCGAAAGAGAGATAGAGCAGAAGAGGAAACTGTCCTCTCTCAGGAAAGCTCACTGATGACTTTGTACCAGGGAATACTGCCTTGGTTGGTCATGAGTCAGAATATGCTACATCTGAAAGCAATTATGATGAGCATATTGATTTCTCTTCAAATAGTTCTGATCATGTATTTGTTGGTATTGAGAGTCATTCTGACAGTAATAGTGACAATCTATGCTTCATTATGGGTGATCTGAAAGGAATAGCTGATGATGATCTAGAAGAGATGGATATTCTGAGCCAAATGGCATTGATTAATATCAGATCTCAGAAGTTTATAAGAGAACTGGCAGGAAATTCCTGGACTCTCTGGCAAAACCAAGTTGGTTTTGACAAGAGTAAGTTGAGGTGTCACAAATGCCAAAGGCTAGGACACTTTGCAAGAGAGTGTAGATCAACTGGATCTAACTCTTCTGCACCCTTTGTGATTTTTCCTAGTACTAGTCCACAAAACAGAGGGCAACATCCTGCTGGTTCTGGTCATCATTCACATCCTAGATCTCTGCATACTTTGTTCCCCAGGGTCAAATGTCATATCCTTATCCCTGCTATTATATGCCTCAACCAAATCCTGTTCAAGCTCCAATTGCACAATAACCACAAGCATTGCCTGAACCACAACCTTCCAATCTCATCAACAACTCAACCTCAACAACACAGCTTCTTCACCCCAGGAGTTGTTGACTGGAGCAGTTTACCAGATGACTTGTCTGGTCATGAACAACTGTTCTCAGGTGCTGGTCAACATGGTGGTGAAAGTCCCTTTGGAAATCTAGCTCTTATGGCTTGGATTCTGCTGATACTTCATCCACTAATGCCTCTACATCAAAGGTATCACAGGTATCCTCTGAGGCAAAAGCCAAATTATGATCTGAAACATGCATAGTAGCATTTGCATCTATTAAAGAAGCAAATGTAGCTTAATCAACAAGAACATTGAGCTAGAACAAATAATTTCCAAAAGCAAAGCTGAATTGAGTCTGTGCTTAATGATAGAATGATGAGATTTACAAACTTAAATGCCAAATAACTGATGATAAGGCTAGGGAGAGATACTTCTAGAGAAGTATAAAGATCTCAAAGAAACCCTTGCAGTTACCCAGGTAGAGTGTGATAGATGGGTACAATCATGCAAAGGTTTTGAAATGCTTCTTAGTAAGCAATCTGCTTCCAATGTGAAGTTTGGCATTGGTTACAATCACACTGCTCCACCTACAGATTTTACTCCCAGAGCAGAGGTAGAATCTGATGGTGAGAGTAATAACCAATCCATCTCATCATGTGATCTACTTTCTTATACAGCACAATCAGAAGTAGAAGTCAGCATCAAGCCCTCTCAGAACCTATCAGCTAATGTGATGGTTCCACTGCTGACACTCACATGATCCATGAGTTGATCAACTCAGGAGTTAATTCTAAAAGTCCTGAAAGGACTAGAGAGCAGGATTTAATACCTGAAGTTCAAACTCCAACTACTGCCAGTACTGAAAAAGAAAAAACTGTCAGTAGAAAGAGTTTGAAGACTACTAAAGAGGTAGTCAAGAAAGCAAACAATGCTTCCAAAGCACTGAAGAGAAGTCCTCAGTTGCTTCAACCTTTAGTGATGATCAACCTAAGATGAAGAAGAAACCATGTGAAGTATGTGTTTGTTCAATCATCTTACAGATGATTGCTGGTACAAAAGAGGTTCCAAACTCAAACATAAAAGAAATTAAAGAGAAATGGTAAAAATGAAAACTGAGTTTGACACCACATTTGTATTAGCAACATCAAATCCTGTAACCCTTAAGTCCTCAAAGAAATCCAAGAAGGAAGGGGTTAAACAGGTGACAGCTGAGAGTGCTCAGAAGAAGAAGGTGCAACATAGGAACTTATCAAACTCCACTGGCAATGTGTCTGATGAGCTGAAAGCTTTATCACAAAATCAGACACAGCTGGTTATGATGGTTCAACATCTATTGGGTAGAGTTAACCAATTAGATGCTCCTATGTTGAAACCACAGAAAAGGAGGTCCAAGCCAAAGGATTCCTCTTCTTCACATCTTCTTCCTCTCAGGCTGTTGTTTCCAATAAACCTGTTAGTTACCATTGTTGATGAGACCAGGCCCAAAACCAAAAAGTTTGGGTCTCCAAAACTAACTGATTGTTTATTATTGCAGGGTTCTCCAACATGCCAAAGTAGCATCTGGTATGTAGACAGTGGGGGATCTATGCACATGACTGGGAACAGCTCTCTTCTTCATGACTACTCTCAAGGAAAGAAGGGGTTTGTTTCTTTTGGCAATGATGTAGGGGTTACATCATTGGAAATGGCTTTGTCTCTAATGGAGAAATCAAGTTTGATGATGTTAATCATGTGGAAAATCTCAAGTACAATCTCTTGAGTGTCAGTCAAATGTGTGATAAAGGCCATGTTGCTCTTTTCACCAGTCAGAACTGTAGGATTCTGTCATCCAGAGTTATGCATTGATTGATAAGGTGTTGGATGATCACACTCTCCTGAGAGCCAACAGGACAGGAAGAGTGTATGCCTTAGATCTTTCCAAGAAAATAGATCTCAGAGGCAATCCTTGCCTATTTTCCAAAGCTCTTCTCAAGAATCTAAACTGTGGCACAGAAGGTGGGTCATGTTAATTCAAAAACATGAATCAGCTTATCCACAATAGTTAGTCAGAGGCTTACCAATAAAGGAGTTCCACTGTGATGAAACCTGCACTGCTTGTTTAAAAGGAAAACAACACAAAGTCTCATTCCCTCTATGAAGAGCCTAAGTCCACTGCCTGCTTGCAATTACTGCATATGGATCTATTGGTCCTGTGAGAGTGATGAGCATGGCAAAGAAGAATACTGTCTGGTAATTGTGGATGATTACTCCAGATTTGTATGGACTTTCTTTCTACATTCAAAGGATGAGGTTGCTCAGAAGATATTCACTTTGTGTGTATGTTCAGAAGCAGTATTCCCTTCCAGTCAAGTGTATTAGAAGTGACAATGGAACTGAATTCAGAAATCATACACTTGATGACTTCTATCTTTCAAAGGGAATCAAAAGGCAGTTTAGCATCCTAAGGACTCCAGAACAAAATGGAGTAGTGGAGAGAAAGAACAGGACCCTAATTGAAGCTGCAAGGTCCATGCTGGCGACTCTGGTTTGCCATGACCTTTTGGGCTAAAGCTGTTAACACAGCTTGCTATGTGCAGAATAGAGTCTTAGTAAATCAGAGGTTGATGAAGACCCCATATGAAGTTCTCCATCACTTGGCTCCTCTAATTTCATTTTTCAAAGCATTTGGGTGTCCCTGTTTTATTCTCAACACAAAGGATCAACTCCATAAATTTGATCCTAAGGTGGATGCAGGGTATTTGTTGGTTATTCATCTACTTGCAAGGCATACAGAGTCTTCAACTGCAGAAAAAAGATAGTTGAAGAGACTTTGCATGTGAAGTTTAATGAATCTCCTTTGGACAAGATTCCACAAAACCCTGTGGAGTTGTTTGATTTGGACATACTGCAATATGTTCCTTATCAAACCTCCAGCTGTTGTAGATCCTGTGGATAAATCATCTTCTGCAACATGTCTTCCACCTGGTGGTATTGTGATGATGATGATAATATCAATACTCACCTATTCAAGTTTAGTGACCAACTGCCTGTGTCTGCTAAATTTGGTTCCTGTAGCTTCAGCAGTTCCATCCACAACAAATGCTGATGAGATCTCTGTTCCTCTACATCTTTTGAGTTACCATCTAATTCTTGGTTTCAAGAGTCTACATCAACATCTGCTGCTGTTGAAGGTTCTACAAACACTTGCACAGATCTCATTGTTTATCAAGAACTGAAGAATCACCCCATGTCTCAGATTAAGGTGATATCAATGCTGGTGTTTCAACAAGAAGTCAATTGTCTAACTTCTGCTTCTATGCTCTCTTCATCAGTCAGCTAGAGCCAAAGAACTATGATGTTGCTTTGAGAGACAATGATGGGTTGAAGCTATGCAACTTGAGCTACTTCAGTTCAAGAAACAGTAAGTGTGGGAACTGGTTCCTCTTCCCCAGGTAAGTGTGCAATAGGCACTAAATGGGTGTTTAGGAATAAAACTGATGAAAATGGGCTTATGGTTAAGAACAAGGCTAGATGGTTGTACAGGGGTTTTCACAAGAAGAAGGTATTGACTATGATGAAACCTTTGCCCTGTAGCCAGACTAGAGGCAATCAGATTGTTTTTAGCCTATGCTGCATTCCACAATCTTAAAGTTTTTCAAATGGATGTCAAAAGTGCATTTTTATATGGTAAAATAAAGGAAGAAGTTTATGTGTGTCAACCACCAGGCTTTGAGGATAATAAACATCCTGAATGGGTGTATAAAATTGATAAGGCTCTTTATGGGTTGAAACAAGCTCCTAGAGCCTGGTATGAGACACTCTCTACTTTTCTTCTTAAGAATAATTTCACTAGAGGCTCCATTGATAAAACTGTGTTATTAAGAAGGTGGATCAGCATAAGCTACTTGTTCAGATTATGTTGATGATATCATTTTTGCATCCTCTGATCCCTAGTTGTGTGATGATTTTACAACATTAATGAAAAAAGAGGTTTGAAATGAGTGCAATGGGAGAATTACAGTTCTTTCTAGGCTTGTAAATTAAACAAAAGGCTGATGGAACCTTTATTCATCAGTCAAAATATACAAAGATCTTTTGAATAAGTTTGATTTACAAAACTGTAAGCCCTGTTCTACTCCCATGTGCAACACCACACAACTGGATGCTGATCAAAAAGGTAAAGCTGTTGATGAAACAATTTACAGATGTATGATTGGGTTCTTGATGTATTTAACAGGTCTAGACCAGATATTATGTTTGCTACTTTGTTTGTGCTAGATTTCAGGCTGCTCCTAAAGAGTCTCATTTGATTGCAGTCAAGAGAATCTTTAGATATTTGCAAGGTACACAATCTCTGGGTTTATGGTATTCCACTGGACACTCTTGCAAATTAGTTGCTTTTTCAGATAGTGACTATGCAGGGTGCAAGTTAACTAGAAAGTCAACTTCTGGTGGTTGTCAATTCCTAGGCAACTGTTTGATTTCTTGGCAGAGTAAGAAACAAACATCTGTTGCTACATCATGTTGAGGCCGAGTACATTGCTGCTGCAAGTTGCACCTCTCAGGTACTCTGGCTTCAGAACCAACTTCTGGATTATGGCATTACAGAGACTAAGACTCCATTATTAATGGATAGTGCTTCAGCTCGTGTATTGTCAAAAATCCAGTCCAACACTCTAGGACCAAACATATAGAGATCAGACATCATTTTATTCGGGATTGCTTTGAAAAAGGTCTGATTGATCCTAAGTTTGTGCCTAGTGCTGATGAGCTTGTAGATATTTTACTAAGCTTTGGATAGTTCTACTTTCCAAAACCTTGTGTTAAGGCTTGGTATGCTGCAGCTAGAATAAGTGACAACTACTGATGATTTCAGTATAATTACTGGTGATCATTGGTACTCATGTCACGTATACGTACTGATGAGTCCTTTCCCCTTCAGTAGTTTTTATAACTACTGACGGCTAAATGCCTCACAAGTACTGAAGTACTTTATCTGTTCCAAACTACTGATGTAGTTACAACTACTGAAATCAGTACAAACAGATAAGTACGACGTCCTATGAAACACCTGAAAAGCAGATGCAAAGTCTGATGAGTAAGTGTTGAGGACAGTTGAAACAGCTGAAAGGCTATGAATTGATGAAAACTACTGAAGAGAACTTTCTCTTCAGTTGTTTCTCCAACTGCTGTTTCATTCTAAACAACTGAAGCAAAACCATGTCTTCAGTAGTTTTTATAACTACTAATGACTAATACCAAGTCTTCAGCTGTTTACAACAACTGATGACAAAACACTGTCTTCAGTAGTTTCACAACTACTGACGACAAACACCAAGTCCTCAGTTGTTTCATCATCTGAAGTCAAAACCATGGCTTTCAGTAGTTTTCTAACTACTGATGCCTAACACCACGACTTCAGCTGTTTCAACGTCTGAAAGGGTAATACCATGTCAACAGTCGTTTAAAACTACTGATGACTAACACCAAATCCTTCAGTCGTTTTCTAACCCGTACCCTATAAATATCCTGACCTAATCCTTCAGAGCCTCATCTTCTTCAAACTAACGTTCATCTCTCCAAAACTTCTCTCTTTTAAATGGCGTCCATGCAAATCAAACCGCGACACAACTGTGTAGCTTACCTCACCAAATCGCCATTCTGGGCTAAGTTCGATATGCTATCGATCTTATGGTCCAGTCACAATACAAAATGACATTCTTCTCAATCCAATCCTTCATGCCGAATCCCTCAAACAGTTTTGGATGAACGTCACCCTCACCACTGGGGAGAACAACACAGCGTCTCTCCGGTCGGTCGTCAACAACCACGAAGTGGTCATCACTCCCGATAACCTCCGTCAAACTTTACATCTGGATGATGCTACTTCTCCTGCTGGATATCCAAAGGGCACAACTGATTTATCCTTTGCCCACCATGGATATCAGGGCAACCTTAGTGCCTCCACTATACTAAAGAAACATTTCCGTGACGCTGAACGTCTAATCTTTCACATGGTAAATGTCTGTTTGGCTCCTAAGACTTCGTCTTGGGATCAAATGTCTACAAGTGGCAGCAGGTAATGTATTCTATTCTTGAGCAATAGCCTTTAAATTTTTCAAAAATAATATTTCAGAGCTCAAGGATATGGCTCAAAAACTAACTGCTAACCGTTGGATATTATATCCACGGTTCATAATGGCCATAATTAAAACCAACTTCAAGCTGAGGGACTTGTTGGCCTGGGAGTCCTGCTATGGCTGTTTTGCCTGAAGTATACTCCCGGCACAACTCTGACCATTCACTCAAAATGGCTGCCAAGCTGCGCAAACCCACGCAGCTGGAACCACAACCACCACCTCCAAATCCAAAGTCCCCACCAAACCCACCAAAAAGAAACCCAAAACGGCTACTCAGGGAAATGAGTCCCCTGAGGATGCCCCTGCAACACAAACGCAGGCTATATCCACTAGTTATAACCCCTAGTGGATATAAGGACTCTCCCAGCCATAGCTGCTCAGGATTCCTCTCAACAGGAGCCTGCAGCAACCACACAAGGGGTACCCACACATCTGGGATCTTCCTCACTTGAGGAGATTGCCATTGAAGAGCACCATCCTCCCCAGGTGCACACTGCTTCTATCCCTTCACCCATGCAACCGCCCCCCAAAGTCCTACATTGCTTGTTGCACAAGTGCTGACTCAGTTGCACTCCTCACCCCCTCCCCAGATACCAATTACTACTGGGAACACCTCTACCATTGAGGGGGAGGACCAAAGTGCAGCTGAGAACCACAGCATAGGGGTTACAATGTTCCTTCTCCTAGTGTAGCAATGGAGATTGGACCTTCTGGTGAGGCTGCCACTTCTCCTGCGTCAGCATATGATCAGGTTGTAGTTGGTACCATTACTAAGACCTTACCAGAGGCAACTGCTGATGACGGACATAGTCCTGAGGCAGGAAGTCCCCAGTACCAAGACAAAGGGGCACATGCTACAACTGAGCTACACTCAGTGCATGTTCATCCTGCTCAAGCAGGAGGTCAGGTGATTCAGCTTCAGCTGATGATGACCTGGGCTTCTTTTACGATGTAATCGCCCAAAACACCATCCTGGAAGAGGAGGTGAGCAGACTCAAAGAGCTGCTTGCCAAAACTTCTAAGGACCAAAGACCATCTGTCTCCACCAACCCACAGATGGCACCTTCAGTTGAAGGTTCCCCAAACACTTTACCCTCTCACTCCAATGAGCCTCCAGCTTCTGTGTTTGGCACTATCTCTCTGGGACAGAACCCCCCAGAGCAGATGGTTGCTGTATTCCAACAATCCATACCTCTCATCACTCCCATTATCAATGAAATTGTTACTAAAGCCATTAATGAGAGGCTTTCCTCAACTCTACAACCACTGATTGATGCTGCTGTGCAAAAGACACTTTCTGCGGTACAAACCCCTCCCACCAATGCATCCAAAAAGGGAGAGTACCGCAGTGAAAGAAAAGAAGAGGAAAAGAACAGAGGATGAGAAGGCAAAAGAACAAATCCAGGAGTTGGAAAAAGAAAAGCAACAACTGATCACCGATAAAAGAAAGAAAAGTGCTGATGATCAACCTACTGCTGAAGAAAAATCCTTGGAAGAGCTGGTAAAAGATGCAGATGACACACACAGCCGATCCATGGATAAAATCATTGAGCAACTCTTCAAGCAAGGTTTTGATACAGCCACATTAGATAGTGAGATCAGGAAGTTGGAAGTGGAGGAGATTCAAACCCGATGGGCTGGGTATGATGTACTGGAGAAGGAGAGATTGGAGATCAT
Source organism: Flaveria trinervia (assembly GCA_025506515.1). NCBI lineage: Eukaryota > Viridiplantae > Streptophyta > Magnoliopsida > Asterales > Asteraceae > Flaveria > Flaveria trinervia. The sequence goes on from CM046444.1 coordinate 43,167,964, forward strand.
GATCCGTTTCATTGCCAAATACTTAGGAAGATCTTTGATGGAGATTCGTGCGTGGACCAGAGACAGTATTCTGGCTATAGCCACCAGAATCTGTCGGTCTGAGCAATTCCATAAGGGGATTGTCATTGAAGCCCTTGATGAGGCTGGGGCTGGAAAAAGGTTTGAAATGGTAAGACTTAGTACAAAAGGCAGCAGAAATGAAACTCCTACTAGCACCAGAATCAAAAACAGAGATACAAGAGTTTGGTTTACTAGAAACATACCTGACACCACATCAGGGTCCGTCCTAGCTTCCTCCGAGTCATCATGAAAGCTCGGGCGCTCACCTTCTTCCCTTCCGTCCGACCATCTTCTTCGCGCCGGAACTCTTAGCCCTCGGCTTCTTGCAGTCCCTGCATATGTGACCCTCTCCACCACAATTAAAACATCTGGCCACATGATAATCCTTTGCTATATGCCCCGTCCTTCCACACCTGAAGCATACATACGATCCCCACCTACATTCTCTGATATGCTTCTTTCCATATTTACCACACCTCTTTGACCCCGCTCCTGGTGTGACCACACGCCGGTCATCCACTCGTGCACTCTTGTTATTTGTCGGGCCACCACCCCGACAAAACCTCTTCCCATTCCAGTTTCAGTCACCACCACCTCACTTAGTTGCCTCAGCCACCACCACTTCCAGCTCATCATACAGCCTCCTCGACAGATCAACCACCGACCTAAACCTACTTGATCGAGCGGTGATCATGTGCATGCGGATGTCCTCTGGCAAACCGTAAATGTACCTCTTGATTTTTTGTGATAAAGGTGTCACCTGATCTGGAACCAGTCATGCCATCTCGTTGAATTTAGTGGTGTATTGTTGGTGGTCATGGTTCCCACCTCCAGCTGTAGGAACTCTTTCTCAACCTTGTCCAACTCTCAGTGAGGACAGAACTCCTCAATCACCAATTTCTTAAACTCTGGCAACCTCATTCTACCGTCGCCCTACTACCCTCGTTCTAGACAATATTGTCCCACCAACACAAGGTCGAGTCCAAATGAGTGAGTGGGAAACTTCAGCTTCTAATCTTCATAGAACTCGCTAATGTCAAGTACAACCTCTATCTCCCTCACCCACCGGTGAGCAGCAACAGCAATGCCATTGCCATTAAAAGTTAAGGCTTGGATCTTTGAAATTCCCCATAGTAAAGCCTCATGTTGCCTCAGGCATAGGCTCTTCGTCCTCCTCCTCGTCAATAGAGACAACCATCTCAGTCTTTGGTTGCTCTCTCCCTCCAAGGACCTATTCCTCTCTTTCCTTTCTCCTTTTCTTACAGGCTTTATCACTTTAGTCACACAGATGGTAAGATCGTCTACATAACCTCATGAACCTCCTCTACAACAGCCTCATTTACCGAGGACCTTAGATTAGCACTTTGTCACCATCCTCCGGATGAGGGGTCTCGGGTTCTTCGTGTGCCACTTCTTTGGCTCTAGGCCTTCATCTCGTGATTCATGGTCCAGCACCACGTCCATCATGGCCTCCACCTCGAGAAACCTTAGAAGATCTACCTCCAGCCATCCTCTACACACGTTATAAGATCCAAACACCAACACGGTCATTCAAGGTAACAACTCAATTTATGTCAAGTATAGTAAGTCCCTAATTACAGTGGCAAGTTGTGATTAGCCGCTTACTTTACTCTTAATACCTCAATCATTTCCTATCCTGACTACATCAGTATCTAAATCTACTAAAGGCACATAGATCACAAAACATGCGCACGTAATACCGATTATCATTAATGAAAATACCTGATTGCATGCAACTACTCGGACTGGCATCCCCTTCCTTTGTCCTATTTTCAGTTTATGTTTAGGTTACTTTTGAAAATATTTACCTGTTTCACTTAAACTTTGGCTCTAATACCAACTTGTAAGGCCCTGTTCCCGGGACGCTTACAACTAATCAATCATTGCACATAAAACATAAAACATACATTTAAATTTGATAAATATCATAGCGAAATAACTTAAAACCATTTCATACAATAATGACTGCTTTTGCAAAACAATATAATGTAGTTAACTGTTACAAAATATTATCATTTGCATTACATCACAAAAACATCATAGTTCTACAAAATAGATGCCATCCATAAATATCAAGTAGCTACCTCGTGTCATCCTCAACAACAATTATCTACCAACTGGAAAATACATAAAAGTCAGCATTGCTGAGTGAGTCCTAGTTTTAAAAACTGAAATACTTTTACTTTCATTTAAAATCATCTTTTACTTTCATACGCGGTCATGCATCATCCATACATAGACAATCTCATCATTTTATTTCATCATTTGTTCAACGTCTTTCGTTATCATCATTCGGTCCTTCCCTTCTGCATCGTTCATTTCCTACATACATCATTAACCATTACATTTATTCGGACCAATACCATGTGCTATACCCCACCGTCATGCATAAAGTGGATACTGGGCCGAAGTCTATAAATAGACTCCCGTACATTGTGCATGGTGGCCTGACCACATTACCGGGGTAAACGGCAAGGATCCCATACATATGGTCAATCACAAGGATTAGACCCCGTTGTGCATCCTTTCGAGGAAGCTAACACACACACACATAGTTGAGCTAACACCCTTCATTGGGTGTGAACCTCCTTTCATTTACTTGCAAGACTTTCCATGTATTCCTTCATAAATGAATGCACTCATTCGTTCTTTACGTTCCACTTATCATTATCATTAACTTCTGCTTTATGTTACATAATACTTTCATTCATTTCATAATCATAACATGTAAATCACGGAATAATAAATAATAGGAACATAAGATCAATATAACACATTCATACATAACATCACATAAACATCACATACCCGATCACACATCATCATAAACATCAAATACCCCATCACACATCATCATAAACATCTTGCATCATCCATTCACATACACATACACCTGCACAACAAGTATAAGGTATCGTAGAACATAACCGACCCTCCGCGAGACAGCGGGGGTTCGGGGCCGACAGCCATGACAACAGGGTCCTAGGGATATTAGCCCCTAGTGGGGTCTAAGAGGCAACGCCGCTAGCGGGGGCCGGGCTGCCAGGTCAGCGCGAAGAAATTTTATTTTTACACATTTTGTTATAGAAACATTGATATTCCTGTTAAAACCTCTAAAAATCTTGGTAATTTAAATCATATATTTAGTATGCATTTCTAGCCCTAAACAAGTTTAAAACCTAAAAAATAGGGGATGTAGTACTAACCTGGACTCGATAAGCAGCTTCTCAATCAGGCTTTCTAAGCAAGGCTCACACTACGTAGCCTGCAAATAAGCTAACACTCAAATGAGATAACTTCTACCTACTTTCACTGCTAATTTCATTTCATGATCAGCTGTTTTGCTGCTAGTTGTGCCAAAAGTTTCGTTGTCACCTTCGCCGGCAGTTTCGCTAGCATCTTCGCTGCCAGTTTCGCCCAACTTCCGTTGGAAATTCAAGTCTGCGAAACTATAGTTTTGTAGGAGGATCCATGGTTTCGCCGGACGACTACATAATTTCGCTAGATGAACACCCAGTTCATAGAATGGGCTGAAATTACGAACAAACCAATTTTTGACCCAAAACATCAATCTTTTACACCCAAAACCTTGGTTTAACATCCATGAAGCTATATCTAAGCTTTGTACATGTTTTTTTACACAAAAACGTAAGTTTTAGACGATTCTTTGCCACTTTCAAAAACCCCAAGCCCTAGAATCCGGGTTTTCTCCTCAAAGAAATGATTAAACGATGTTTCTTACCTAGATTCTTAGTATTTTCTTGTTTTTTGGATGCCCACAAACACTGATCTTCAATCTTTTGATCAACTGAGCCTTGAATCTCTACTTCTCTCTCTACACTCTCTCTAGACATTGAGTGTTGAGTTACAAATGAGAGTGGCTCAAGCTGATCCGTTTATATATATCGGCGTTCCCAGGACCTTAAAGTTGCCGAACACATAACCCGCGAGGTCTACTCAGTCCATAGTCCATTTCTCGCTTATTTTCTTTAAATAATCCCAGCTAAGCCTATTATTATTAATTGGCTCGTTTCAACTTTATTCTTAGCGTTACATGACTATAGTAGTACAAAACAAAACAAAGTAAAAAAATGCTTGCACAAAGCAAGAGTTTAGTGACATGTTTGAGTAAGGCAACAAGACAAGTCTCTATGGACCATGCTTGCATAAAGAAAAGAAATCAAATGCTTGTACGAGGCAAGGCTCTAGTGACATGCGACTTATATGGTTGCCTTTATAACATATTCTTTCATACATAACATTTAATGAACCTATACCAGACCTATGATAGTCAACATATTAACATTGAGTATTCTGTGACATGATTTAATCATTGATATACTTTGACCTTTTACTTACTATACTAGTACTCATCATCAGTTATTAATGAATATAACTTCAAAGGAAAAATGACCCGACGTAAGTTTCATAGATATGGATAATTACGCTCGATCAATGATTCATACTTTTTGTTCTTCCAAATTACTATATATTGAGAGATGTGAAGGTATGAAAGAAGTTATGGAGGCTTTGACTTAGATATGGAGGCTTTAGTGGCCACTCTAAATTTGGACAACTCTTGGGTACCTCCGGAGGTATAACGTTAGTTATACGGGTATCAATGACTTACAATCGTATTAAATTTGGTTATTTCTAGCTAAGTGTAACTATTAATGGGGAAAGGTTCAGATGCGGGACTTACAGAGGTGTTGGCCTCACTTACGGGGTAATGATTTGAATACTACTATTAATGTCTAGCGTTGTGGAGGTACATGGTACACTTATAGAGGTACATATTATTTTGTAAAGGTGGAGTAATTCTATACAAGAATGAGGTCTATAAACTAGGTCATAGCACTTATGGATGTTTTCAGGGTTTTGTGAAATGAGTAAGTACAAGTACTTGCAAAGGCATAAGCTTAGTTACAAAGGCAATGGTTACTTATAGGAGTCTAACCTACTTACAAAAGCACATTTGCCTACTGTTTGATGCTCATGACTTTGAGAAATAATTTTGTATTATTATTGAAAAGCTTTTGAAGCATGCAACAAATATTTAGGGGTTTGGACATCAACAATGATATGCATGCATGAAAGTCATTATAAACATGAACCCTAATATTTTTTATTTCAAGAAAGCATCTTTATCATAGAATAACTATTTACTTGATTGCAAAGACATTCCGGAAGCATAGCATCCTCAAAACAATGTAAAAACATAGTCTTCTATAACTCACAGTCGGAGACCTGCAAAGAAAGCCTACATCTTGAGCCTTATAACATGAGATTTACATTAAGCACTAAATTTTCTTGATTCTTTCTTTTTTGGACCGCATATGTGCAAGTTCGCATGCACAGATCCAAGCTTTGAATATATAATATGTGTCTCATCTTCATACGTCATGAAATTATAGTTGGATTTTAATATCAGAAACAAATAATTCTTAAACTTATAATAACATATATACCTTTGAAGGAAAAAAAAGTTTTACACATGTTTCATTGTCTATCAGTTTAAACTTAAAACATAAGAAAATACTATCCCTTGTAAAATGACATATTTTAATATCAGAAACAAATAATTCTTAAACTTATAATAGCATATATAGCTTTGAAGGAAAAAATATTTTTACACATGTTTCATTGTCTATCATTTTAAACTTAATCATCATACCAAGCTTCATTTCTTATTTCATCTTTATCATACCTTGCAAACTAATATTTATATAAAAATCAACGCTGCTAACTGGGTTTTAGTTTTTACTTTATCAAAATATTTAGCATATGAGTCTTTACCATTACTTACATAATCATTTACTTTATCATTAACTATGATATTAGTATTATCTGTCATTTAGATTTTTTGTCATACTTGAACATACCTAGATAAGTATTATACTTTATACTTCCATGGATCTTTACTTAATATTTAACTCTCTTTATTGTTAAGCTTGTACAAGTACATAGCTTCTTTATGGGTGAACTAGTAGCTCTAACAGGTGAGTATATACAAACAAGTACATAGCTTCTTTATGGGTGAACTAGTAGCTCTAACAGGTGAGTATATACAAGGTATACTCGTATCAGGGTGGAACGTACAAGGCAAGGCTCCTATTAGGTCGAGCAGTACAAGACACAACTCTTATCATGTTAAGCGATGCATGAGGAAAACCTTTTATCTAATTGAGATGGTGCAAGGCATGTCTCCTATCAAGGTGAGAACGCAATCTATACAGACTCATATGTGCTTGCAAGATTCTAGTATCGAACTTTAACAATTTAGGCCCACTTAAGATCATTAATTACTTTATTTTTCTTTATCTTTATCAACATCTTATCATAACAATGATTATGATTCATATTTTATCTTTCTTTCTTTGTTTCTATACTTTAATGTGATACCGTAAGTCTTCCATAGTCATATCTTTTTATGGTTATTTACTTTGCATGAAATCATAGATACTAATAACTTAAGTAACAACTATGGCATACAACAAATATAGTTAAGCAATCATGATGAATAACTCATTTAGGTCGAGTTTCTATACAGAGGGTTACGTACTCCTTTCTTGGCCACGTACTATCATTACGCCAAGAACTGTACTAGAGGTTGAGTACCGTGAACTTACCACACAATGTAATGGGCCAAATAAATATCTATAAGGCCGAATAATTCTAGGTAGACTAATTACTCATAAGAGGTCAATACCCTCTGAACCGAGTACCATAAATTAGGCCAAATATTGTCCAAGCCAAGCACTATGGACCTACCAAGAACTATATCATGTCGAGTACATACAATGTTTGGAATACTATACAAACTGAATACATTCTTTGTCCCAACCGAGAACTATACAAACCAAGTAATTCTATATATTTAGGGTTTTAGGCATAAAGGTATTGTCCCATTGATAGATCATGTTAAAAAGTCATCTTTAATATAAGATACCATAAAACTTTAAGAAAATAAACATAATAGTATGTGTATCAACCCTAAAATATGTATATGCATAAAAGTCAAGATCATTAACTCACCTTTTCGATGGCTCTCGATGAATAACTCTAAAACCACAATACTAATACCCGAGTTACATAGTACAAACAAATGTATCAACCTTATCATATCAAATGGTGTGTAAACATCATTTATACATATATCTACCTTTAATCTTGAGAAAACACAAGAAATACATACGTTGTTCTCCTTTCTTTGGTTTTCTCTTACTAGAATTATCTCTCTATATAGACTTTATTTTTAATTCAATCTTCTTAGGCAAGTAAGGAGTGTTAGGAGGCTCCTTACTATAAAAGGGTGTTTTAGGGGGTTTCTTTGCCTTTTTGACACCATTAGGCCATGACCTTTAACCTATAGCATCATCTTCTTTATTTTCATGAATCGAGAATTGGGTTTGACAAAAATAAGGAGGCATTTGAATGGGGTAAATAAGATATTTTACTATGTGCAAGGAACTAAAGATATAAGTTTGTATTTTAGTAAAGAAACCAAAAAAAAGTTTGGTTGGCTTTCAAATGCATCATATTGTAACACCCGGTTATTTTTAAAAGACAAGATATAAAGAATAAAAGAAGAAAAGGCAATTAAGTCCAAGTGGAGGGACTAAAAGTGTAAAAAGGACAAAAATCTTTGAAAAGTTGGTGTAAAGGTGGGCATGGCCGCCCACCCTCACTTCACATCAACATCTTCTTTGGCTTTAGAGAGAGAAAAACAAGAGGAGAGCATAAACTCTCGGCTTGTAGAAGAAGAAGAAGAAGTGAACCAATTCAAGGTAAGAATTTGTGGTTCTTACATGTTTATGACGGGTTTTATCCGGGTTATGTGTCTATGTGCTTATGTGTTTGTGTTTGTGCTCTGGTGTGTGTGTATGGTATTGTTTTTAGGAGTTTGAACTCATTGCAAGCGGGTTAGAAAGGAAGAAACACCCAAGTTGCATCAGGTGAGTTCTAGACCCCGGTTTTTACTTGTTTTCAAACATCTTTGGGGCTGAAAATGTATTTAAATGATTTTCAAATGTTTGAGTATGTATGCCCGTATGTATTATGCATGAATGAATGTGATTCTTGAATGCTTATAGGTTATTCATGTTTAGAATAGCCACATTAAACTTAGAACAGATGGATTTGATGATTTGGTTGAAAACATACTGGAAACATGTTGAACAGAAGGTCCATGTGCCTAGATAAGGCTCATGCACCTGAAAATACCTTAGAAAGAATTAAGTGTAATCCATGCGCCCAAACAGTAGCCCATGCGCCTAAGATTACCTTAGAAATGATTAAGTACAGCCCATGTGCTTGAACAGTGGCCCATGCGCCTAGAAATGTTAGTTGGATGACTAAGTGTAGGGCCATGCGCCCCAATAGTGCCCATGCGCCCAAGTGGCTCATGCGCCTAAGTGTCCATGCGTCCGAATTACTCATGCGTCTAAGTTTCATACGCACAAATAGTGCCCATGTGCCTGAATATTTCATGCGCCTAAAGTGAAAATGTTTAAGTGTTGGCTGTGCGTCTACATAGTGATGAAACGCCTGAACAGGGCTCATGCGCCCAAATAGTTCCCATGTGCCTAAGCACTTACAAATTTTTACAGAATTTTCTGGGATTCTGTGCTTTAGGGTTTTGATTGAGATTGACTAAGGTCTTATTAATGATGATGTTTCATGCATGATATGATTACTTATAATTGTTCCTTATTATTGTTTTTGCTATTATTATTATTACTTATAGTATGTGACTTTACGTGGTATGTTATTATCGTAACGTAAAGTATATCGTAATAATAAAGTGAAAGAGCAATAAAAAAAGAAGAGGAACATTAATGAAAATGTTAACAAGTCTTGCAAGCTTACAGGAGGTACACGACCATGTTGTCGTTAGCTCAACTATGCTGCGGGTTAGCTACCCTATTATGCACAGAGGGTCAATCAATTGAGATTGGCAGGACCTTTGCAGCGTGTCCTGGGTAATTGGGTTGGCCTTGTACATAGTACATAGAACCCTTTCGAGGGATACAGTTGACCCTTTCGGGGGATATAGTTGACCCTTTCGAGGGATATAGTTGACCCTTTCGAGATATAGATGGCCCATCACCCGTTTTCCATCGCGCATATAGTTGGGGTATTGCTCACTGGTCCATACAGAAAGTGAAACATAAAGATAAAAGTTTACAGAACAGACAAGGCATACAGTAAAGAGAATGGACAATATTTGTTCATATAGTTTATGCGTGCTCGCATATACAGTACAGAGTTGTATTTTACAGAAAAGAGTATTTTCTTATATGATATATAGAAAGTATTTTATTACTTCTAAAACTAGAGCTCACTCAGCAACACTAACTTTTATTCATTTTCAGTTGGCAGGTAATTATTGCTGAGGATGGCACGAGGGTGAAGCTACTCGGTAGGGAAAGTCTGACATCCATTCGTACTCTGTGTTGCTGTTGTTTTGTAATGCATATAAACAAGTCTTTTGTAATCAGTTAAATGATGATGTAATACTCAAGAACAGTGGTTTAAATGAAATGAATGGCTTTTGATAAATTATCTCCGCTGCTTAAGTTTGTTTAATTACAATGTTAATGTTTTAATTGCTATGATTGACCAACTGTGAGGTTTCCGGGAACGGGCCTTACAAGTTGGTATCAGAGCCAAAGTTTAAGAGAATTGGGTTAAATAAACTTTTAAAACCTAAACTGAATCTGAAAATGGGACAAATGGAGGGATGTCAGCCCGAGTAGCTACGTGCCATCAGGTATGTCTTTTCTTAATGTTAACCGGTATTATGTGCGCATACTATTTGATTATGTGCTCTTAGTAAATTTAGATACTGATTAAGTCAGGATAGGAGATGCTTGGGGTGTGAAGAGTAAAGTAAGTGGCTAATCACAACTGGCCACTGTAATTAGGGACTTACTATACTTGACATAAATTGAGTATTACCTTGAATGACTGTGTTAGTGTTTGAATCTTATAGTGTTCTTATAGAGGATGGCTAGCAGTAGATCTTTAAAGGCCTCTCGTGGTGGAGGTCACGGTGTTGCCCCGCGACCCAAGAGAGGGAGACCTAGAGTCAAGAAAGTAGTTCATGACGAACCAGAGACCCCTCAACCGGAGGGTGGCGACGAGAGCGCCAATCTGAGGGCCTCAGTAAAGGAGGCTATGGTGGAAGAGGTTCACCAGGTCATGCAGACGATTCTACCGTCTATGGTGACCGAAGTGATCAAGGCAGTTAGAGAGGGAAAGAGAAAGGAAAGGAGTGGACCTACGGGCGAAAGAAGACAGCCCGAGACTGAGACGGTTCCGTTCGATGATGAGGATGAGGAAGAAGAGCCTGCACCGGAGGCGATCTGAGGCTGTAACTACAGGGTGTTTATGAGATGCAAGCCCCCTACTTTCGATGGAAATGACACTACGGCAGCTGCTCACCGGTGGGTAAGGGAGATGGAGGCTGTCCTCGATATCAGTTTGTGCCGTGATGATCAGAAGGTGAAATTCGTTACCCACTCCTTTGTGGACTCGGCTTTGTGCTGGTAGGACAACATTGTCCAAGCCGAGGTAGTAGGGCCATTGGAACAATGAGATGGCCTGAACTGAAGAAGCTAGTGATCGAGGAATTCTGTCCTCACAGAGAGATGGACAAGGTAGAAAGAGACTTCTTGCAGCTGGAGGCGGGAACAATGACATACCAGCAACACACCACCAAATTCAATGAAATGGCACGGTTGGTTCCCGATCAAGTGAAACCATTGTCACGAAAGATTAAAAGATACATCCAGGGGCTGCCGGCGGATATTCGTAGGCATATGATTGCCGCCCGGCCGAGCATTTTCAGGTCGGCAGTTGACTTGGCTGGCAGATTATATGATGAGCGCGAGGTGGTGGTGGCTGAGGTGGATAAGAAGGATGGTGGTAGTCGGAACTGGAATGGGAAACGGTTTGGACGTGGTAGAACTTCTCCAAACAAGAAGGTGGCAAAGGTGGGTGATCGACGTGTGGTCACATCTGGATCGGGGCTGAGGAGGTGTGACAAATGTGGAAGGGAGCATACTGGTGAGTGCAGAATGGGGATGAACGTATGCTTCAGGTGTGGTCAGCCTGGCCACATCGCGAGAGACTGTAAGAAGCCGAGGGTAGAGAGCTCTGGGGCAGAGAAGAAGAAGTCGTAGGAAGGAGGGTAGAAGGCAGGTGCTAGAGCTTATACCATGACCCGGGAGGAAGCCAGAGCTGATCCCGATGTTGTGTCAGGTATGTTTCTGGTAAACCAAACTTGTGCCTCTATATTGTTTGATTCTGGTGCTAGTAGGAGTTTTATTTCTACTACTTTCTGTGCTAAGTTGTGTGTTATCAGATGAAGGTCAGTGCACCATTTGATGTAGAAACTGCTATTGGTAAGTCCACTAGAATTACTGATGTGATAGAGGACTGTGCCATAGAACTAGAAGGCTATAGGTTTGCTGCTAGGTTACACGTGATACCCCTAGGTGGATTTGATGTAGTACTAGGGATGGACTGGCTAGCAACCTATGAAGCAAATATTGTGTGACGCAAGAAGATTATTCGATTAGTTGCGTCCGATGGGAGTTTGGTTACGATTTAAGGAGATCGCGTCACGACGATTCCAAAAGTGATTTCGATGGCGGTGGCGAGAAAGTGCATGAGGTGTGGATGTAGTGCCTACTTGGCCTACGTAAAGGATGTGGACGCGCCAACACTGCAACTAACTGATGTACCAGTTGTGTGTGACTTTCTGGACGTATTCCCGGAAGACTTACCCGGCATGCCACCGGATCGCGAGATTGAGTTCCAAATTGACTTGATACCCGGTGCTCAACCCGTTGCCAAAGCACCATATCGATTAGCTCCCACAGAAAAAGAACTCATGGGGCAGTTGCAGGAACTGCTCGATAAGGGGTTCATTAGACCGAGTATCTTTCCCTGGGGTGCTCCGGTCCTATTTGTGAAGAAGAAAGACGGTAGTATGAGGATGTGTATCGACTACCGAGAGCTGAACAAGTTAACGGTGAAGAACCGATACCCCCTACCAAGAATAGATGATCTGTTTGATCAGCTCCAAGGTGCCAGTTGGTTTTCAAAGATAGATCTTCGATCTGGTTACCATCAGCTGAAGGTGAAGGAGTAGGATATCCCTAAAACAACTTTTCGTACGCGCTACGATCACTATGAATTCCTTGTTATGTCATTTGGTCTGACCAATGCGCCAGCTACTTTTATGGACATGATGAATGGAGTGTGTTGGCCAATGTTAGATAAATCAATGATTGTGTTTATTGATGATATCCTGATTTATTCAAGGAGCAAGGAGGAGCATGCCGATCATATTCAGGAGGTGTTAGAGACCTTAAGAAGAGAGAAGTTGTATGCCAAATTCTCCAAATGCGCGTTCTGGTTACGCGAAGTTCATTTCTTGGGTCACATGATAAACCTAGAGGAGATTATGGTAGACCCTGCTAAGGTGGAGGCTGTGATGCAATGGAAGTCTCCAAGGACGCCATCTGAGATTCGTAGTTTCTTGGGGTGGCAGGTTATTATCGAAGGTTCATTCAAGACTTTTCCAAGATCGCTTCTCCACTGACCAAGTTGACCCGAAAGGATGTAAAGTTTACGTGGGGTCAAGCTCAAGAACAGGCGTTCGAGGAGTTAAAGGTAAGGTTGACTCCAGCTCCTGTCTTGTCGTTACCCGAAGGAAGTGAGGATTTGGTAGTATACTCAGATGCTTCTTACTTAGGGTTGGGGTGTGTATAATGCAAAGAGGGAAGGTTATATCCTATGCATCCCGACAGTTGAAAGTTCATAAGGTCAACTACCCTACTCATGACCTAGAGCTAGCAGCTGTGGTCTTTGCACTAAAGATTTGGAGGCACTATCTGTACTGGACGAAGTGCACCATTTTCACGGACCACAAGAGCTTGAAGTACTTCTTCGAGCAAAAAGATCTGAACATGAGGTAGAGGCGATGATTGGAGCTTATAAAGGATTATGATTGCGAGATCCATTACCATCCGGGCAAAGCCAATGTGGTGGCCGATGCTCTTATCCGGAAGGAGAGGCCCGAGCCGATTTGGGTGAAAGCATACCAACTAATCATGATCTCTGATGTAATGAAGCATGTCAAGGAGTTTCAGGATGAGGCATTAAAAGAAGATCATTTAAACTCTGAAAGAATGAGAGGTCTGGTTGGAGAATTGGGTGAGAACACGCTTGGTGTTAAAACTCGATTTGGACGAGTGTGAGTTCCTCGTTTTGGGGATCTACGTGTGAGGATTTTGGATGAAGCTCACAAGACTCGATACTCTATTCATCCTGGTGCCACAAAGATGTATCAAGACATGAAGAAAGATTATTGGTGGTCGAGTATGAAACATGACATGGCGGAGTATGTGAGTAAGTGCCTTACTTGCTTGCAAGTGAAGGCGGAACATCAGAAGCGGTATGGGAAGATCCGACCTTTGTATATACCGGAATAGAAGTGGGAGCACATCACCATGGATTTCATTACAAAGCCACCACATACTCCGAAGGGGTACGATGCCATATGGGTGATTGTTGACCGCTTGATGAAGAGTGCTCACTTCCTACCGATCCGTGAGACATATTCATCCGAGAGGTTGGCTGACTTGTTCATCAAGGAGATTGTAACTCGTCATGGTGTACCGGTGTCCATTGTGTCTCATGGTGACATCCAGTTTACGTCTAAATTTTGGAAGAAATACCACGACGCCATGGGGACGAGGTTACATATTAGCATGACTTATCATCCCCAAACTGATGATCAGTCAGAAAGAACCATTCAGAAGTTGGAAGACATGCTTCGGGCATGTGTAATCGATTTTGGTGGAAGTTGGGACGACCACTTACCGTTAGCCGAATTCTCATACAACAACATCTATCATGCCAGCATCAGTATGCCACCATATGAAATGCTATATGGTAGAAGATGCAAAACTCCCGTTTGTTAGGGTGATATTGGTCAGAAAGAGTTGGGAAGCGTCAAGGTAATCGAGGCTACGACTGAGAAGCTTGAGAGGATCAAAGCCTTCATGAAGGCAGCCAAGGATAGATAGAAGTCGTATGCCGATAAACGACGTAGACCAATTGAGTTCCAGGTGGGTGACCGGGTTATGTTGAAGGTCTCATCTTGGAAGGGTATTATCAGATTCAGGAAGCGGGGCAAGTTGAGCCCAAGATATATAGGACCCTTCTGAATTATTGCTCAAGTAGGAGAGGTGGCCTATAGATTGGAGTTGCCAGATGAGTTAAGTGGAATTCACCCGACATTGCATGTATCTCATTTGAGAAAGTGTATAGCTGATGAATACATGATTGTCCCACTGGAGGACATTGAAGTTGATGAAAGGCTCAATTATGTGGAGCAACCAGTGGCAATCATCAATCGTAAAGAGAAGAGGCTGAGAAATAAAGTGGTTCCTCTTGTGCGTGTACAATGGAAGCACAGGAAGGGATCCGAATCTACGTGGGAGACTGAGGAGGAGATGAGACAGCATTATCCCCGTCTGTTTGAGGAATAACAGGTTTCAGGGACGAAACTTATATAAGGGGGTGAACTTGGAACACCCGGTTATTTTTAAAAGACAAGATATAAAGAATAAAAGAAGGAAAGGCAATTAAGTCCAAGTGGAAGGACTAAAAGTGTAAAAAGGAGAAAAATCTTTGAAAAGTTGGTGTAAAGGTGGGCATGGCCGCCCACCCTCACTTCACATCAACATCTTCTTTGGCTTTAGAGAGAGAAAAACAAGAGGAGAGCAGAAACTCTCGGCTTGTAGAAGAAGAAGAAGAAGTGAACCAATTCAAGGTAAGAATTTGTGGTTCTTACATGTTTATGACGAGTTTTATCCCGATTATGTGTTTATGTGCTTATGTGTTTGTGTTTGTGCTCTGGTGTGTGTGTATGGTATTGTTTTTAGGTGTTTGAACTCATTGCAAGCGGGTTAGAAAGGAAGAAACACCCAAGTTGCATCAGGTGAGTTCTAGAACCCGGTTTTTACTTGTTATCAAACATCTTTGGGGCTGAAAATGTATTTAAATGATTTTCAAATGTTTGAGTATGTATGCCCGTATGTATTGTGCATGAATGAATGTGATTCTTGAATGCTTATAGGTTATTCATGTTTAGAATAGCCACATTAAGCTTAGAACAGATGGATTTGATGATTGGGTTGAAAACATACTGGAAACATGTTGAACAGAAGGTCCATGCGCCTAGATAAGGCTCTTGCGCCTGAAAATGCCTTAGAAAGAATTAAGTGTAATCCATACGCCCAAACAGTAGCCCATGCGCCTAAGATTACCTTAGAAATGATTAAGTACAACTCATGCGCCTGAACAGTGGCCCATGCACCTGAACAGTGGCCCATGCGCCTAGAAATGTTAGCTGGACGACTAAGTGTAGGGCCATGCGCCCCAATAGTGCCCATGCGCCCAAGTGGCTCATGCGCCTAAGTGTGTCCATGCGTCCGAATTACTCATGCGTCTAAGTTTCACATGCACAAATAGTGCCCATACGCCTGAATAGTTCATGCGCCTAAAGTGAA
This sequence comes from Flaveria trinervia, assembly GCA_025506515.1. NCBI lineage: Eukaryota > Viridiplantae > Streptophyta > Magnoliopsida > Asterales > Asteraceae > Flaveria > Flaveria trinervia. The sequence goes on from CM046444.1 coordinate 43,183,635, forward strand.
AATGTTTAAGTGTTGGCTGATGCGCCTACATAGTGATGAACGCCTGAACAGGCTCATGCGCCCAAATAGTTCCCATGTGCCTAAGCACTTAAAAATTTTTACAGAATTTTCTGAGAGTCTGTGCTTTAGGGTTTGATCGAGGTTGACTAAGGGCTGATTAATGATGATGTTTCATGCATGATAAGATTACTTATAATTGTTCCTTATAAAACTATAGTTGATGTGTGCTCGCATATACAGTACAGAGTTGTATTTTACAAAAAAAAATATTTTCTTATACGACATATAGAAAGTATTTTATTACTTCTAAAACTAGAGCTCACTCAGCAACGCTGACTTTTATACATTTTCAGTTGGCATGTAATTATTGCTGAGGATGACACGAGGGTGAAGCTACTCGGTAGGAAAAGTCTGACATCCATTCGTACTTTGTGTTGCTGTTGTTTTGTAATGCATATAAACAAGTCTTTTGTAATTAGTTAAATGATGATGTATTGCTCAACAACAGTGGTTTAAATGAAATGAATGGCTTTTGATAAATTATCTCCGCTGCTTAAGTTTGTTTAATTGTAATGTTTAATGTTTTAATTGCTATGATTGACCAACTGTGAGGTTTCCGGGAACGGGGCCTTACACATATACGTGTGATCTATATATTGGTCGATCTCAAACTAGATATCTAGTCACATAATGAGGCCCTATAATTTCATGGTGTTCTATGAAGCAAACAATCACAACCACTTCATCAAACAATGTAGAAATTAGAAATATTAACAATCCATGATGCAAGTTGAAAATGTGTGCTTGTAGACCTTAATACAACACATTCGTGAATCATATGGTATTTCTTCTAAAGACAAATGACCAACGCTTACATGAATACAACTTACACAACTTATTATATATCAAATGATATAAAACCAAGCACATTTTTTCAAACTTCTTTTCACACGTAATTTACAAAAAAAATGATATACTATCGTACAACAAATTCGTTCAAACAAAAATTTGACAGATATAGTGTTGATCTCTACATTCAAGAAATTGATTCACGTGATATGTAGGCGTCCAGTGAAGGATTTTAACTAGTTAGGGAGAGAAATGCACTCTTCACACTTTTCTCATTTATCTATTGTTTTATCTTATTAGGTTTTCCAAACAACCAGTGGCGAAGCTATTAAGGGGCGGGGGGGCTGCCGCCCCCACCTATATTTTCATCCGTAATGTTAAATTTTAGCCCGATAGTGTAAATTTTTAGCCCGGTAGTGTAAATTTTTAGCCCGGGAGTGTAAATATTTATATAAATATCGAGTTCGCCCCTCTGAAAAAATAATAATTTCACCCCCGCCCCAATTACAAAGTTGGTTAAGCTCCGCCACTGCAAACAAGGTATTTAACAGGCTAGTATCACAAAGCATATTAAATGAATAATATACTATTTTATTTTATCATACAGCAGTCAAGAAGGAGTGTTATTAATACATCAATTGTAATGACTCTTCACATTTTTTTAATAACTAATTGTATCACTGACGTGTCACTATCTTACCCGAATATCTTTATTACTCGAGCATGAAAACCAATACCACCCTTAAAAGGAAACTCACCTTAGACGAGAAGACCTCCTGATTCAACCTAAAATTTCTAGTTTTATATCACATGTAAGATTTGATCACAGAATCTCTTCCTAATTTAATTTAAATCTTAAGGTAACTCACCTCAACTAATTTGGATAATGATTATTGGTTGTTAACTCTTCACATACGTGCACCTAAGAAGGTGATTCTCTGTATACTTAACTCCAAATTATGATTTCTCTCGTATTATGATTACTCTTGTATTAATGCTATATAACTAGATGTATTTGTAATTCTTAACGATCTTAATAAAGATTATTCTCCATTTATTTCTTTATCTTGCAAATTGGTGGTTATATTCTAAAAAAATTCTAAATTGTCCTTCTCTGATTTAATATTTTGTCGACTTCAAAAAATGCATGGATTATTAGCTTGTGTTTGTTGGATGATAGTTACAAGAATTTAGCATATAATTGATAGGAATAAATATTCTTTGCATATATCATGACTTCCATCTTTTTCTTTCGTTCTACTTTAGCATTATGTTTCTATTTTTAGTTCTGGGCTTAAATTTTTCTAAAACTAAATAAAAGAAAATAAATTTTCCACTAGTTTCCAAAACCTCACTGTACTTTTATATCCAATTATGGGTACTCATAATGGTTTATGGACCATTTCTGAGCATCATATTTAATAGAATATGACACATTCGAGATGATCAATTTCTTGTCATTGCCAATATGATTTGTCACTTTTGGCAGGTGTAGCTTATTATTCAGAGAAACTTTTGAGTTTATACGTTTGTCTTATAAATATGACAATGCATCCAGCAGAAATATGTTAAAACTAACATATTCACAACAGAAATGTGTACAAAATATATATTCTACCCTAGTGGTTTGGTTTCTTTTTCTTAATTTGGTAACTATAATTTGTTTTGATAGGCCACATGAATCGGATAAACCGTGTTGATGGTGATACCTTTGGTATATCTTGAAAACTATTACTATTATAAAATGTCATTTTATAGAACTTTACTTATGAATTTAGTGTGTTTTAATAATTATACTTTACTTGAAACTTACCGTTTTCACGGGATAAGTTTTTAGTTATCGATTAAGTCTCCAATATTATTCTTTTAATCAATAAACATAAAAACGTTCAAAGCATAGGGTTTTTTTTAAAGCAATATGTATTTTGAAGCCCATTAAACTATTCTAATTAGCTATGAAATTAAAGGGTTTCTAATATGTCTTTGACTTTTAACACTAGACTAGTAGCACAAGTGATGTCCAAAGGCGAAATATAGTGGGGACGCATGCCTGTTTTTCGCTTAAAAATAGAAATTTATGTATATTTCATTCGAAAATTTTATACGTATTGATTCAGTTTCTTGATTTTGGCCTTTGAGACCCCCCACCCAATAATCCTTTTACTTTTAACACTAGACTACACAAGTGATGTCCAAAGGCAGAGTATACTTGGGCGCCATGCTTGTTTTTCAGTTAAAAGTGATAATTTATGTGTATTTCGTTTGAAAATTTTATACGTATTGATTCAGTTTCCTGATTTTGGTCTTTGACATTCACCCCTCCCCACCCCTACACCACCACCCCCACCCCACCACCACCACCACCATACACATAAAATGTTACAAGTTCCGACATAGATGACATCTCCCCTATAGTTAATATTTATTATCATTGCTGGATTATGCATAACAAGGATAAGATCATATTGAAATTAACGGTAATTAATTGTTTTTGTGAGAAAATAAATGTATCACTCTGAATGAGTTGCTCATACATTCCACACCATCATTTTGATATTTGCATACAACTGAAAAAACTCTGCTCGTATTTTTTAGTATAAGCGTACGTGACCTGATCCAAATCAAGCCGAACGAGTTTCATTAATTAAACCTGTAATTATATTGTGAGATTGCTAGCAATTTCGTGTAACTCTCATAAGATAACATTGAAATACAATAATTTATTACAAGTAAAAGAATTACATATACTTATTACACGCCTGAAATGAATGAAACAATATAAATAAATAAAATAAACATTAAAACTTGTTATTTATATAAATGAATTAAATTTCTTAAATTAAAAGATTGAAGATACGTATAATGGAGTCGGTGAAAGTATATTATTCATAATGTTTAAACAAATGGATTTCTTAGTTATTCTATACGTTAAGTGTTAAGTTACTTTCTTTCTATGAAATCTAACTTTTGTTAGCCAAATCATACAATAAAATAATAAGTGATGCTATACATACACTCCTTATAATATTTTTATTTGTTGTATCCTCCTCTTAACTTTTAAAAGTAAACCATTATTTTCTTTAACTTTTTTCATTTAACATATTGACTCTTTAATATATCAATTAGAAAACTCTTACGTTGTTTCTTTATCTTTTGTTGTTTCTATTTATATTAATATTATTATAATAACGTTACTATCTATATTTCAAGAAAAGTGAGTACGCTGTTCTTACGCACCTAACGTTATATACGATACCTGACAGGATCAGCGATCACAAGTTTGATGTATTAGAGTTCAAAGCAGCGGAATAAGAACAGGAATTAGACAAATTGTAGCAAGTAATCGATACTTGTATGCATTAAGAGCACATACGGTTATAGTGAGAGAATATATATTTCTGATTCAAGGAATGTTTATAGATATAGAATATTTCTAATCAAATCATTCATTCATTCACCTATTACAATAGGTTGTCACTCCTTATATAGAGTGCAACAATCACTGCTGTTATCACGGAAAGTGACAACTGGCAGATCTATTACAAAAATAACTAAATCTTAACAAACTACTGAAATGTTCACAACTACTGAGACTACTGAAACTACAACGACTGAAGAACAAGCTCTTCAGTCGTTTTACAAAACTACTGAAACATAAAACTACTGAAACTAGAAATATAAAACTACTGATATCACAACTACTGAAGAAGTACTCTTCAGCAGTTGTGACAAACTACTGAGGCTTCAGTACTTGATCTTCAGACTTTGACCTTCAGGTGTTTCATCAGCTGATGACTTCAGTAGATGTCATCAGCTGATGTCTTCAGTCTTTGTCTTCAGACTTTGTACATCAGTTGTTGATCTTCAGCACTTGTAACTCTTCAGCTGTTATACTTCAGTACTTTGGTCTTTCAGCTTCAGCACTTACGTTCTTCAGCTGTTGTACTTCAGCACTTTAGTTCTTCAGCTGATGTAGTCTTCCGCACTTGATCTTCAGCTGTTGAAGTCTTCAGCACTTGTCAAACTGCTGATGAGGCTTTCAGCAGTTGTTGTGATACCATGTGGGACTTAGAGGTTTTCTGATCTTGGCTCATTGGTTCTTTTGGTCCAACAAACTCCCCCTGAACCAATGCAGCCAAAACCTCTAAATTATTTATTATCCCACTTATTGTTGGCAAAATGTTGGTCTTTTTCCTTCTTGATCAGTAGAGAAGATGACCCATGTAAGCTCCGGCCTGGGAAGAAATCTCAGATATTTGTTTGGCAGGGTATGAATGGGAACTCTGTTTTGGGGAACTGGACACAGAGTTGTTATCCCATTCATGAGATTTACTTCCCTATAATGAGTCTGTATGACTCTCGAACATAGGCCTCAAGGAGAACAACTTGTTCCTCCTGAGAGAGTTCTTCTACTCCTCCTTCGAAGAAGAACTCTGGACCATAGTACTCTGATAAGTACTTCATGGTCCTGCCATAATTCAGCTCCACCGTAGTTACCTCCCTATATACAAATTCATCAGGATGGTTGCCTTCAAGGAGTAACTGGAGCTCATTCTTCTAGATGTCTTCAAGCTTTTTATATAACAACCCCTTCTTAATCATCTTGTTTTCTAGTAAAGCTTGAGTGGTCATCTTTGCTTGGTGAGCTTTCTTGAATTCATCAATGATTTCCCAAGGTGAGACTACAATGGCCAGCATGATGGTAGAATCTATTGTTTTTCTGACCTGGCCATTGTATCTGTGTGGAATAGTTCTTTTATGGATTCTAGAACTCACCCTGGGGTCTGGCCATACTCTCACTCTCTCCTTCTGATACTGAAAGTGTGCCTGAGAGTGTACAGCCTTTGAGCATGCCCTTTCATGGCTTGAATAGATGATGACTGAGGAAATTCCTTGTCGACCATCTTCAACAGTTGCTCATCGTGCTATTTCTGCTGTTCTTCATCTTCTATCTTGACTCTGACCATTTCCCTTTGAGAGTCAGGTGTGATCATGGATTGACTTCGGGGTTTTGGTAGCTTTAGAACAGCAGAGAGTGGCAGACTATCATCTTCATCCTCCTCTTCTTCTTCTTCTTCTTCCATCCTCAGCACCCTTCTCCTCCTTCTAGGTGCATCACTGGATGATGGTTGGTTTGGTGAAGGAATTGGTTTTGAAGAATGAGGATGTTTGGATTTTGGCTTAGAGATTGGTTGGGAGATTTGAGGGGTAGGCTCTGTTTGAGTGGGTGGAAGGGAAGGTTGATCCAGCATCTTTGTAGTAAGTTTCGCCTTTGTGAGTTTAGCCATCTCCAACCTTTTACCAGCCCCAGCCTCATCAAGGGCTTCCACAATAATCCCTTTGTTGAATTGCTCAGACAGACAGATTCTGGTGGCTATAGCCAGAATACTGTCCCTGGTCCACGCGCGAATCTTCATTAACGATCTTCCTAAGTATTTTGCAATGAAGCGGATCATTATTTCCAATCTCTCTTTTTCCAGAGCATCATACCCAGCCCATCGGGTCTGAATCTCTTGACTTCCAACCTTCTGATCTCACTATCCAATGTGGCTGTATCAAACCCCTGCCTGAAGAGTTGTTCAATTATTTTATCCATGGATCGGCTGTGTGTAGTGTCAGCTTCTTTTACCAGCTCTTCCAAGGATTTGTCTTCAGCAGTATGATCATCAGCACTTTTCTTTCGCTTGTAAGTGAGCAGAGGTTGCTTTTCTTTCTCATCCTCTTGGGCTTGCTTCTCTTCCTTCTTTTCCTCTGTTCTTTTCCTCTTTTTTCTTTCACTGCAGTACTCTCCCCCTTTTTGGATGCATTGGAGGAAGGGGTTTGTACCGCAGAAAGAGTCTTTTGCACAGCAACATCAATCAAGGGTTGTAAAGTTGAGGAAAGCCTCTCATCAATGGCTTTAGTCACAATATCAGTGATTATGGGTGTGATGAGAGGAGGGAATTTTGAAGTACAACACCTATTTGCTCAGGAGGGTTCTGTTCCTGAGAAATAGGGCATGAAGCAGAGGCAGGTGGTTGAGTTTGGAGTGGCTCAGTGTTTGGGGAACCTTCAAGTGAAGGTGCCATCTGTGGTTAGTGAGGCAGATGGTCTTTCTCCTTGTGAGAGTTGGTCAAGTAGGGTTTGCAGCCTACTGACTTTCTCTTCAAGGATTGTGTTCTGGGCAAGAACATCGTAGAAAAAGCCCAGGTCATCATCAGCCGAAGCTGAATCATCTGACCTCCTGCTTAGAGCAGGATTTACATGCACTGGGTGTAGACCAGTTGTTGCATGTGCCCCTTGTGCTTGGTACTGGGGACTTCCAGCCTCAGGACAATGTCCATCATCAGCTGTTGCCTCTAGTGAGGTCTTAACAATGTTACCAGCCTAATTTTGATCATGTGCTGATTCAGAAGAGGTGGCAGCCTCACCAGATATTCTAAGCTCCTTATCTACACCAGGAGATAGAAGTGGTAAACCCCTGTGCTGTGGGTTCTCAAGTGCACTGTGTTCCTCCCCCTCAATTGTAGAGGTGTTCCCAGTAGTAAGTGGTTTCTGGGGAGGGGGTGAGGAGTGCAGTTGAGTCAGCATTGTGCAACTATTAAAGTTGGGCTGTGAGGGGCGGTTGTTTGGGGTGAAGGGATAGAAGCAGTGTGCACCTGGGGAGGTTGGTGCTTTTCAATGGCAATCTCCTCAAGTGAGGAAGATCCCAGATTTGTAGGTACCCCTTGTGTGGTTGCTGTAGGCTCCTGTTGAGAGGAAGCCTGAGCGGCTATGGCTGGAAGAGGCATTGTATCCACTAGGGGGTTTGGACTAGTGGATATATCCTGCGTTTGTGGTGCAGGGGCATCCTCAGGGGACTCAATTCCCTGAGTAGCCATTTTGGGTTTCTTTTTGGTGGGTTTGGTGGGGACTTTTGATTTGGAGGTGGTGGCTGTGGGTTCCAGCTGCGTGGGTTTTCGCAGCTTGGCAGCCATTTTGAGTGTCTGGTCAGAGTTGTGCCGGGAGTATACTTCCGGCAGAACAGCCGTAGCAGGGACTCCCAAGCCAACAAGTCCCTCAGCATTAAGCTGGTTTATAATGATGGCCATTATGAACCGTGGATATAGTATCCAACGGTTGGCAGTTAGTTTTTGAGCCATATCCTTGAGTTCCGAAAATATTATTTCTGAAAAGTTTAGCGGTTGTTGCTCAAGAATAGAATACATTACCTGCTGCCATTTTGTCGACATTTGATCCCAAGACGACGTCTTAGGAGCCAAACATACATTCACCATGTGAAAAATTAGGCGTTCAGCGTCATGGAAGTGTTTCTTCATGATAGTGGAGGCACTGAGATTGCCTTGATATCCATGTTGGGCAAAGGATAGATCGGTGGTGCCCTTCGGATATCCAGCAGGAGAACTAGCATCATTCAGATGAAGAATTTGGCGGATTATTGCAGGAGTGATGACTACTTCTTTGTTGTTGACGACCGTCTGGAGAGATGGTGTGTTGTTCTCCCCAGTGGTAATAGTAACGTTCATCCAAAATTGTTAGAGGGATTCGGCATGTAGTATGGGATTCAGAAGAAATGCCGTTTTGTATTGGGACTGAACCATAAGATCGACAGCAGTATCGAACTTAGCCCAGACAGGCGATTTAGTAAGGTAGGCAACACAGTTGTGTCGCGGTTTAATTTGCATGGACGCCATTTAGAAGAGAGAAGTTTTGGAGAGGAACGTTAGGTTTGAAGAGGATGAAGCATTGAAGTATTAGGTCAGGGGTATTTATAGGGTATGGGTAAGAAAACGACTGAAGGATGTGGTGTTAGTCATCAGTTGTTTTGAACGACTGTTGACATGGTATGATCCTTTCAGACGTTGAAACAGCTGAAGTCGTGGTGTTAGGCATCAGAAGTTAGAAAACTACTGAAGACCGTGGTTTTGACTTCAGATGATGAAACAACTGAGGACATGGTGTTTGGCATCAGTAGTTATGAAACTACTGAAGACAGTGGTTTTAGTCATCAGCTGTTGTAAACAACTGAAGACTTGGTATTAGTCATCAGTAGTTATAAAACTACTGAAGACATGGTATTGCTTCAGTTGTTTAGAATGAAACAGCAGTTGTACAAACGACTGAAGAGAAATTTCTCTTCAGCTGTTTTCGTCAATTCTTAGCTTTTCAGCTGTTTCATACTGTCCTCAACACATTCATCAGCCTTTTTGGCTGATTTCAGTTGTTTCATAGGACATCAGTACTTATCTGTTTATACTGATTTCAGTACTTGTAACTACATCAGTAGTTTTAACTACATCAGTAGTTTGGAACAGATAAAGTACTTCAGTACTTATGAGGCGTTTAGCCATCAGTAGTTAAAAAAAACTACTGAAGGGAAAAGGAACTCATCAGTACTTATATGTGATATGGTTACTAATGATCATCAGTACTTATTACTAAGATCATCAGTAGTTGTCACTTATTCTAGCTGCAGCATACCAAGCCTTAACACCAGGTTTTGGAAAGTTGAACTATCCAAAGGCTTAGTAAAAATGTCTGCAAGCTCATCAGCACTAGGCACAAACTTAGGATCAATCAGACATTTTTCAAAACAATCCCTTATAAAATGATGTCTGATCTCTATATGTTTGGTCCTAGAGTGCTGGACTGGATTTTTGACAATGCAAAGAGCTGAAGCACTATCCATTAACAATGGAGTCTTAGTCTCTGTAATGCCATAATCCAAAAGTTGGTTGTGAAGCCAGAGTACCTGAGATGTACAACTTGCAGCAGCAATGTACTCTGCTTCAGCAGTTGATGTAGCAACTGAGGTCTGTTTCTTGCTCTGCCAAGAAATCAAGCAGTTGCCTAGGAATTGACATCCACCAGAAGTTGATTTCCTGTCAACTTACACCCTGCATAGTCACTGTCAGAAAAAGCAACTAATTTACCAGAATGTCCAGTAGAATACCATAAACCTAGAGATGGAGTGCCTTGCAGATATCTAAAGATCCTCTTGACTGCAATCAGATGAGACTCTTTAGGTGCAGCCTGAAATCTAGCACAAACACATGTAGCAAACATAATATCTAGTCTAGAAGCTGTTAAATACATCAAGGACCCAATCATACATCTGTAAAGTGTTTCATCAACCACTTTACCTTTCTGATCTGTATCCAGTTGTGTGGTGCTGCACATGGGGGTAAAACAAGGCTTACAGTTTTGTAAATCAAACTTTTCCAAAAGATCTTTTGTGTATTTGGATTGATGAATGAAAATTCCATCAGCCTTTTGTTTGATTTGCAACCCCAGAAAGAATTGTAACTCTCCCATGGCACTCATTTCAAACTTCTGTTGCATCAACTTTGTAAAGGCATCACACAACTTTGGATCAGAGGATGCAAAAATGATATCATCTACATAAATTTGAACAAGTAGATTATGCTGCCCAGCTTTCTTAATGAATAAAGTCTTATCTATGGAGCCTCTAGTGAAATTATTTTCCAGAAGAAATTTGATAATGTCTCATACCAGGCTCTAGGAGCTTGTTTTAACCCATAAAGAGCCTTATCAAGCTTATACACCCAATAGGATGTTTATTATTCTCAAAGCCTGGAGGTTGACATACATAAACCTCTTCTTTAATTTTTCCATACAAAAATGCACTTTTGACATCCATTTGAAAAACTTTAAGGTTTTGATGAGCAGCATAAGCTAGAAACAATCGAATTGCTTCCAGTCTGGCTACAGGGGCAAAGGTTTCATCATAATCAATACCTTCTTCTTGTGCAAACCCCTGAACAACCAGTCTGGCCTTGTTCTTAACAATAAGCCCATTTTCATCAGTTTTGTTCCTAAACACCCATTTAGTGCCTATTGCACACTTACCTGGAGGTAGAGGAACCAGTTCCCACACTTGCTGTTTCTTGAACTGAAGAAGCTCAAGCTGCATGGCATCAACCCATCCATTGTCCTTTAAGGCAATGTGATAATTCTTTGGCTCTTGCTGACTGATGAAGAGAGCATAGAAGCAGAAATTTGACAATTGACTTCTTGTTGATACTCCAGCAGTGATATCACCAATGATTTGAGACATAGGGTGATTCTTTAGATCTTGATACATAATGAGATCTGTGTAAGTGTTTGTAGCTGGCTCAGCAGTAACAGATGGTGATGGTGAATCATTTCCTTGAAACCAATCAGTGGATGGTAATTCAAAGGAAGTTGAATTCGAAGAGATCTCATCAGCATTTGTTGTGGATGGTGCTACTGGAGCTATAGGAACATCAGGTCTAGCTGAATCAGGCAGTTGATCACTAAACCTGAAGAGGTGAGTACTGCAATCATCATTATCATCAGTACCAGCAGTACCACCAGGTGGTGAACTGTTGACAGGAGCAACAGCAGGAGTTTGATAAGGAACATATCGCAGTATGTCCAAATTAAATAACTCCACAAGGCTTTGTGGAATCTTGTCCTTTGGAGATTCATTGAACTTAACATGTAGAGTTTCTTCAACCATCTTTGTCCTGCAGTTGAAGACTCTATATGCCTTGCAAGTAGATGAATAACCAACAAAATACCCTGCATCCACCTTAGGATCAAATTTATGGAGTTGATCCTTTGTGTTGAGAATAAAACAGGGACACCCAAATGCTTTGAAAAATGAAATCAGAGGAGCCAAATGATGGAGGACTTCATATGGAGTCTTCATCAACCTCTGATTTACTAAAACTCTATTTTGCACATAACAAGCTGTGTTGACAGCTTCAGCCCAAAAGGTCAGTGGCAAACCTGAGTCAGCCAGCATGGACCTTGCAGCTTCAATGAGGGTCCTGTTCTTTCTCTCCACTACTCCATTTTGTTCTGGAGTCCTTGGGATGCTAAACTGCCTTTTGATCCCCTTTGAAAGATAGAAGGCATCAAGTGTATGATTTCTGAATTCAGTTCCATTGTCACTCCTAATACACTTGACTGGAAGGGAATACTGCTTCTCAATATACAACACAAAGTGAATAATCTTCTGAGCAACCTCATCCTTTGAATGTAGAAAGAAAGTCCACACAAATCTGGAGTAATCATCCACAATTACCAGACAGTATTTCTTCTTTGCCATGCTCATTACTCTCACAGGACCAAATAGATCCATATGCAGTAATTGCAAGCAGGCAGTGGACTTAGGCACTTCAATAGGAGGAAATGAGACTTTGTGCTGTTTTCCTTTTAAACAAGCAGTGCAGGTTTCATCACAGTGAAACTCCTTTATTGGTAAGCCTCTGACTAAACTATTGTGGGTAAGCTGATTCATGTTTTTGAGATTAACATGACCAAGCCTTCTGTGCCACAGTTTAGATTCTTGAGAAGAGGCTTTGGAAAATAGGCAAGGATTGCCTTTGAGATCTATTTTCTTAAAAAGATCTAAGGCATACACTCTTCCTGTCCTGTTGGCTCTCAGGAGAGTGTGATCATCCAACACCTTGTCAATCAAGTGCAAAACTTTGGATGACAGAATCCTACAGTTTTGACTGGTGAAAAGAGCAACATGGCCTTTATCACACATTTGACTGACACTCAAGAGATTGTACTTGAGATTTTCCACATGATTAACATCATCAAATTTGATTTCTCCATTGGAGACAAAACCCTTACCAATGATGTAACCCCTAGCATCATTGCCAAAAGAAACAAATCCCTTCTTTCCTTGAGAGTAGTCATGAAGAAGAGAGCTGTTCCCAGTCATGTGCATAGATCCCCCACTGTCTACATACCAGATGCTACTTTAGCATGTTGAAGAACCCTACAATAATAAACAATCAGTTAGTTTTGGAGACCCAAACCTTTTTGGTTTTGGGCTGGTCTCATCAATAGATGGTAAACTAACAGGTTTATTTGAAACAACAGCCTGAGAGGAAGAAGATGGTGTAGAAGAGGAGTCCTTGGCTTGGATCTCCTTTTCTGTGGTTTCAGCATAGGAGCATCTAGTTGGTTAACTCTACCCAACAGATGTTGAACCATCATAACCAGCTGTGTCTGATTTTGTGATAAAGCTTTCAGCTCATCAGACACATTGCCAGTTGAGTTTGATAAGTTCCTATGTTGCACCTTCTTCTTCTAAGCACTCTCAGCTGTCACCTGTTTAACCCCTTCCTTTTTGGATTTCTTTGAGGACTTAAGGGTTACAGGAGTTGATGTTGCTGATACAAATGTGGTCTCAAAATCATTTTTCATTTTTACCATTTTCTCTTTAATTTCTTCTTTTTGTTTGAGTTTGGAACCTCTTTTGTACTAACAATCATCTGTAAGATGATTGAACAAACCACATATTTCACATGGTTTCTTCTTCATCTTGGGTTGATCATCAACTAAAGAGGGTGAAGCAACAGAAGACTTGTTCTTCAATGCTTTGGAAGCATTGTTTGCTTTCTTGACTGCCTCTTTAGTAGTCTTCAAACTCTTTCTACTGGCAGTTTTCTTCTCTTCAGTACTGTCAGCAGTTGAAGTTTGAACTTCAGGTGTTAAATCCTGCTCTCTAGTCCTTTCAGGACCTTCAGAATTAACTCCTGAGTTGATCAACTTATTGATCATGTGAGTGTCAACATTTGAACCATCAACATCAGCTGATAGGTTCAAAGAGGGCTTGATGCTGACTGCTACTTCTGATTGTGCTGTATCAGACGGTAGATCACATGATGTGATGGATTGGTTATCACTCTCACCATCAGATTCTACCTTGCTCTTGGGGTAAAATCTGTAGGTGGAGCAGTGTGATTGTAACCAATGCCAAACTTCACATTTGAAGCAGATTGCTTACTAAGAAGCATTTCAAAACCTTTGCATGATTGTACCCATCTATCACACTCTACCTGGGTAACTGCAAGGGTTTCTTTGAGATCTTTGTACTTCTCTAGAAGTACCTCTTCTCTAGCCTTATCATCAATTATTTGGCATTTCAGTTTGTAAATCTCATCATTTTTATCTTTAAGTACAGACTCAAATTCAGCTTTGTTTTTGGAAATTATTTGTTCTAGCTCAATGTTCTTATTAATTAAAGCTACATTTGCTTCTCTAATGGAAGCAAATGCTGCTATGCATGGTTCAGAACATAATTTGGCTTTTGCCTCAGAGGATACCTGTGATACCTGAGGTGTAGAGGCATTAGAAAATGAAGTATCAGCAGACTCCAAAGCCATAAGAGCTAGATTCCAAAAGGACTGTCACCACATGTTGACCAGCACCTGAGAGCAGTTGGTCATGACCAGACATGTCATCTGGTAAACTGCTCCAGTCAACAACTCCTGGGGTGAAGAAGCTGTGTTGTTGAGGTTGAGTTTGTTGATGAGATTGGGATGGCTGAGGTTCTGGTAGTGCATGAGGTTGTGGTGCCATGGGAACTTGAACTTGATTTGACTGTGGCATGTAATAACAAGGGTACGGATATGGCATTTGACCTGAGGAATAAAATATGCCGGAGATTGTTGTTGAGGATGATGACTAGAAGTGACAGGATGTTGCCCTCTGTGTTGTTGACTATTGCCAGGAAAAGTCACAAAGGGTGCAGTGGAGTTAGATCCAGTTGATCTACACTCTCTTGCAAAGTGTCCAAGCCTTGGCATTTGTGACACCTCAACTTGCTCTTGTCAAAACCAACTTTGGTTTTGCCAGAGAGTCCTGGGAATTTTCTTCCAGTTCTTTTATAGAACTTCTGAGATCTGATATTTATCAGGGCCATTTGGCTCAAAATATCCATCTCTTCTAAGTCGTCATCAGCAATCCCCTTGAGATCATCCATGATGAAACATAAATTGTCATTATTACACCCAGTAAACTGACCATCAACACTCACAAATACAGAATCAAAAGTGCTTGAAGAGAAATTAATATGCTCATCATACTGGCATTCAGATGAAGCATATTCTGACTCATGACCAACCAAGGCAGTGTTGCCTGGTACAAAGTCTTCAGTGAGTTTTCCGGATGAGGACAGCTTTCTCTTCTGTTCTATCTCTCTTTCAAACGTGAGCAGTTTCCCATGGAGTTGGGTGAGAGATAGTTTGTCCAAACTTGCACGGGAGCGTAGGACAATAGTATATGTGTCCCATCTCTCAGGCAATGATCTGAGAAATCTGTTATTCATCTGAATATTTGTGTACTCAAGTTTGACCATTTTTAGTTCAGAGATCAAACAAGAGAACCGCTCATATTGTTGAGTCAGTGTCTCACCCTTTCTATGAGAAAACGTCTCATATTGTTGGGCAAGGATTTCTCTATTATTTGCCAAGACCTCATCTGTTCCTCCAATTGTTCTTTCAAGGCATTCCAGAGGTCATGGGCAGTTTCATGATGCATTAGCCCAGAATAGATTTCATTTGGCAGTGCCATGGCCAGAATTCCATGGGCTTTTGCATCAATTTCAAGCAACTTCTTATCCTCATCTGAGTATTGCTCCCTCCTCTTCGGAACCATTTGATTGGTTTCCGGGTTATTCACCATAGGCTTGTGTGGACCATGTACCACTGATGTCCAACAACCTGCGCTGTTAACAGACAGGTGATGGAGCATTCGTCGTTGCCATATGTTATACTCATTCCTAACCAGCATTGGTGGCTTGGTTGAGGAACCAGTATTGTGAGGATCATTGGAGGGAGTAGTCATTTTCAGTTCAAAAACAATTTAATTCAAGCTTTTAAAAGTTTTACACAGACCACAACAAACTCAATGAAAACCAAGAAAAGATCTCAGGATGAATGACCAGAAATACAAAAAAATTCACCTCTATAACCGTTTCTTGCAAAAACAAAAGCTAATTCAATCAAACTTAGATCTTGAATAGCAGTTTCAATGATCAATTATTAGATCGATCAATGATGAACCTGCTCTGATACCATTTGACAGGATCAGCGATCACAAGTTTGATGTATTAGAGTTCAAAGCAGCGGAATAAGAACAGGAATTAGACAAATTGTAGCAAGTAATCGATACTTGTATGCATTAAGAGCACATACGGTTATAGTGAGAGAATATATATTTCTGATTCAAGGAATGTTTATAGATATAGAATATTCTAATCAAATCATTCATTCATTCACCTATTACAATAGGTTGTCACTCCTTATATAGAGTGCAACAATCACTGCTGTTATCACGGAAAGTGACAACTGGCAGATCTATTACAAAAATAACTAAATCTTAACAAACTACTGAAATGTTCACAACTACTGAGACTACTGAAACTACAACGACTGAAGAACAAGCTCTTCAGTCGTTTTACAAAACTACTGAAACATAAAACTACTGAAACTAGAAATATAAAACTACTGATATCACAACTACTGAAGAAGTACTCTTCAGCAGTTGTGACAAACTACTGAGGCTTCAGTACTTGATCTTCAGACTTTGACCTTCAGGTGTTTCATCAGCTGATGACTTCAGTAGATGTCATCAGCTGATGTCTTCAGTATTTGTCTTCAGACTTTGTACATCAGTTGTTGATCTTCAGCACTTGTAACTCTTCAGCTGTTGTACTTTAGTACTTTGGTCTTTCAGCTTCAGCACTTGCGTTCTTCAGCTGTTGTACTTCAGCACTTTAGTTCTTCAGCTGATTGCAGTCTTCAGCACTTGATCTTCAGCTGTTGAAGTCTTCAGCACTTGTCAAACTGCTGATGAGGCTTTCAGCAGTTGTTGTGATACCATGTGGGACTTAGAGGTTTTTTGATCTTGGCTCATTGGTTCTTTTGGTCCAACAATACCATTTAAACTATGTCGTCTAATTTACAAAACAACATCGTTTGAATTAATTTAAATCAAAAGATAGGATCAATGAGCTATCTGTGATGAATATGAACCAAATCAAAGAAAACACATAAAAAGTAATCGAATTCAACAAGATATTAACAAAATTTACAATTTCATTAATATCAAACAAAGACAATTACAAGTAATAAGCAGTAGTTCGTTCACTCTCTTAAACTCTCTACTAACTAACAGTCTAAGCTATTTATAATGAAACACAAAAGAACTAACAATTACAAAAAATAGTCCCTATACTATTACAAATATAAAAAATCACATAAAGACAACATGTTAATCTTTTAGAGTTCTAAACAATACTCCCCCTAAGATTTACATGGTCTTCGGTCTAAATCTTTTCTTCTTTCTTAATTCCTTCAGCTTTATCTTCAGCTTCAATCTTTATCTCAATCTTTTCACTCAAAGAAGTCTTCTGGTTCTTTTATATTGAACATTGGCTTCTTTTTGTACATTTTATTCTTTCAAAGCATTTTCAATAACAGACTTGAATTTGCTTGCAAGAATGCCTTGTTCTGGTTTAGCTTCATTTGTCTTTATCTCCATCTTGTTCCTTCTTAACGTGTCTTTTGATAAGCAAGTGATGTCAATGTTGCATATAACTCAATAGGGTTTGGACTTTCCTTTGAGTAACTTCTAAGACACATTTCCTTGAGATTCTCATAAATTCAATATTCTTGATATCTTTCTTCACATGTTTGCATAAGCAAGAGCTTTTCTCAATGATATTCTTTCCATAGCTGCACTCATCACATGATTATGGAAATGAAATATTTCTTGTCTTGCTCTGCAACATCAGGAGATACTTTCTCAAACTTTTGTACAGCCAAAAATGAAATATAACTTGGATGTAACAGTTTGAATTCAAAAGCACCAAAAAGAGTAATCATGTCTTCATCCCACTGTTCAAGATTTCGAACCAATTTAAGTTCAAACGTCTCAGTGTTATAAAACCACCTGAGAATGATTTTGATTTCTGGTTACCTTTAATCACTTTCAAACAAGGAGTTGTTGCCTTTTCAAAGTATTTATCATAGAATTCAATCATAAAGTGTTCATCTTCAGATTGCACTCCTTTGAGCCTTTTGTTTTTCTTAGAGTAGCAAAGTACTCTTTATCTTCTTGATCGCATCTAGTTTGAAGAAACTAATTGTCCTTTCTTCAATACGTTTGTCACTAAATCACCTGTGGATCTAGCATTATCAAAAATCTGAATTTGCTCTAATGATGCTTTGTAAGCTTGCTTTTTGTACTTGAAAACATTTTAATCAATTCTTTTCTACTGTCATAAGCATCTGACTTTCTTGCCATTTGTTTGATTTCTTGAGGTTTTAGCACTCTTGTTCTTTTTGTGATCTCCAAATATTAAGGATTGTCTGTATCAAGAATAATCTTCTTCGTTTGTTTTTCTGTCTCTTGGAAGCTTCTGACAAGATTTCTTAATCATACAGATTGTAGTCTTTTCAATTTTCTCCATGGATAGTTTCTAGCTTGCAACCATGATTTTAAAGCTGGAATACTCATACTATCCGGATCAGGATGGTGAAGCTCTGAGCTTGGTAATTCTTCTACATTAATACTTTCTTTTTCTCTGATCCATTCACCATGCTCTATCACAATTTCATTTGGATCCATTGGAGCGACTGACTCTGCTGCAATACACTTCTCACATTCATCATTAATCTGGGAAACTGTCAGTCCATCCAAAAATACTCTGTTATACTTCATCCTCACAAGATAATTATATCTTTCTTCAAAATCTTATGGTACTTCTTCTTGATCTTGAAATTGTTCTTGTGAAGAGAAATTAGCTACAAATTGTGCTTCATCAATATCTTCATCATTCAAAACTTCATCATACCAATCATCATTGTATATTTCTTCAATATTTAAACGTCAATTTGTTCATGAGAGGTTTGTTCTTCAACATTTTCTTCAATTCTTTGAACTTTTGAAACTGGCTCAGATAAACTTGCATCTTCAATATCATCAAGTTTTCTTTTTCCTTTATCCATTACAGGATTTTCTTCAACAACATTCATTTCAGCACTAATCATTTGTTCAGGTGATATGGGCTTTTGTACTTATTTTGACTTTAACAACTCTTGTTTCAATTTTTCATTTTCCTCTGTCAGTTTTTTGAATTTTTGTTCAAGTATATCATAATCTTTTATCATCACGTCAAAATTTTTTATCACATCTTATTTATCATTTTCATACATCACAATTTTTTCATCTTTCTCAACATTTTCTTCTTTTAGCTTTGCATTTTCACCTTCTAGCCTTTTAATATCTGATTCAAGAGATATATTCATCTCTTTCGGCTTTTCATTTTCAGCCTTTAATTCTTTAATTTTATTTTCTTTAACTACATTCTCTTCTTTCAACTTTTCTACCTCATCAACATCCACCACTTCTTCTGTTTGTACATAAATATTTTGAGTTGTACTTACAACAATTTCTTCAAATTCTTCATTTTGCTCAGCTTGAAATACTGGTTCATATAACATGTCATGCATAAAATCAAAATCAAATGTTTGAGTTTGTGAACCTTCTTCATGTACTCCAACATCATGTTTATCTTCTTGAACTTCATTAATAGTATTATCAAGACTATTATTAGCAACAGCTTCTTCAGCTATGTTTTGAACTTCATTTACATGTTCATCTTAATTTATTTCTTCAATGGATTCTTGATGTGCCTTAGTTGCACCATCATTATCATCATCATCTTCATCTGTTGATGAGCTTTCTCAATCTTCATCATCATTATATTCATTATCATCATCAATCATAACTTCAACAACATCCTCAATGAGATCATTAGGATCTATTGGTTCATCTTCAGATAAATGGAAGTGTTGTTGGTTTATATCAACTTCATCATTAGATACATGTAAGGCCCCGTTCCCGGGACGCTTACAGCTGGGTTCTCATCGCACACAAAACGTATAATTACATTTGTATTTCATAAATCACAGCGGAAAACTAAAACAATCTTTCATTTCCATGTAAATGCTTTTGCAAATTAATACAACATTCATTACAAAATAGCTTGTTCGCATTACAGTGCAAAAACATTAATCAAAAGAATGCCATCCCCAAGAGAGCTGAGTAGTCGCCTGTGCCATCCTCAGCAAACATTACCTGCCAACTGGAAACACATCAAAGTCAGCGTTGCTGAGTGAGTTCTAGTTTTATAAATACAACATACTTTACTTCCATATAAAACCATTTGTTACTTTTACATGATCACACATCGTACGTACACATAGATAATATCATTATTATCTTCTTCATTCATTCTTTCGTTCATTATGACTTTACTTGCGCATCGGACATCATCCATACCAATACCATGTGCTACACCCCGGTTAGTCGTAGCTACCGGGCCGAAGTCAACAAATGAACAGCTAAACGTATGCCACGGTACTAGGAGTAACCATCAGTCTTAGCTACTGGGCCAAAGTCAACAAATGAACAGCTAAACGTATGCCATAGTACTAGGGGTGAGCGGTAGAGGTTCTACATTAAGGGCCAATCACAAAGAAGGACCCGTCATCCGATGCGTGCAAGACGTTTCATTCGTTCATTAATACTTCGTTCATCATCATGTTCCTCCTTCATTATCTTTCACTTTACGTTACATAATACTTCATTTATTCATTAACATGACACATAAGGCCACAAGAAAGATAACATACATCATATTAGGAACATAGCACACACAGTCATCATTATCATCACACAGGGCAACACCATACATACATAACGTACATAAACTTGCAATACCATCATCATCCTCATCATGCCCAATATGCTTTCTAAGACCTCAAGCGTCATCTTACAAACTCTTATGGGAACCTTTACATCAAAACTTACGTCTGCACTTCCCCCCGAAAGTCAGAAGTCAATCTACACCTTCCTCGGGTACAACAGCCCTATTCGGGCGTATGGACACCCTTCAGTCGCATTGCCTCCATGCGACTGAACATCATGCGAATGAACTAATACGGATGAACACCTATGTGAATGAACATCCAGTCGTGCGAATGGACAATGCGGATGAACACCTATGCGACTGGACCTTCAGTCGTGCGAATGGACCTTCAGTCGTGCGAATGGACCTTCAGTCGTGCGAATGGACCTTCAGTCGTGCGAATGGACCTTCAGTCGTGCGAATGGACCTTCAGTCGCATGACCCCCATGCGACTGGCCCTTCAATCATGCGAATGAACCCCAATCATGCGAATGGACCCCAATCACACCCTAATCAGCCGTATGGCCTCTATTCGGCCTCCAGTCGGTCGCCTAACCCTAACTGATGCAGGATGCAGTTCATCCCGACTGCAGCCGAGGGTTTTCGGCCTCCAAACTCATCTAAACCCATTTTAAGCCTAAATATACCATCCTAAACCTTAGGGATGCATACCATAACATTATACAAGCACACCCACGCAAGAAATCAAGCCCCAAACGGGTCCTACACATACATACACGCATACATACGGGTTTTCACCCAAAAAACGCGAAAAAGGGTTTTCAGATGTGTTCCAGCCCCAAAATCATTCAAAAACATGTAAAAGAGGGGTCCTATAACTCACCTAAACGAGCACAACGACAAGAGCTTCGATTTGGCTTGCTTCACGACGATTTTGGCGACCCGAACCGACCCGAACCAACACTTTTCCTCTTTTTCTCTTCTTTCCCTCTTCTTCTCTTTATGAAGCTGAAATGTGGGGTGTGTGGGGAGAGTGGGCTGCCCTCTCCCTACTAATATCACCACATTTCCCAACTTTTCTTCGTTGGCGAGTTTGGTCCCTCGACTTTTGGAATTTATTTTCTTTTCTTCCTTCACCGGCTTCAAAATAATAAATATTCGGGTGTTATAATACATTCCTTATATAATCAAACAGAGGAATGTTTTGAGCACCAGTGATCATTGATAGTCTTTTATATACAGAGTCAGACATATGCTCCAATTGTAATTTTTCACCTTCAACTCCTTCAACATAAAGATCTGGATTTTCTACATTTATAAGCATTTGAAGAAATCTAGGATACATTAAGTATTTGTCTCTTTCCTCTTTCAAGATTGAAAATGAAACCATTCAATATCAATTTAGCCATGTTAAATCTTCTATTTGTGGCTAAGGCAATAATTGAAGATGCAATGTCTACAGGGAATGAGTCCCAACCAGCACTAAGTTTAAACATGCATTGTTGAATGATATAACATAATAATTTCCAATGCTTGTACACTCTTGCTCAGAAAAATTGTTTCTTTGGAAAATGATCTGGATGACCCATTTGTATAAACGCTTCTCTACATTCATTAAATGTATACTCAGATAAATCTTCTCGATCATTTTCTCCAAGTCTGAGAGCAGTTCGGATTGCTTGTTCTGAGAAGAACGCTCATACAACTTTGTTCCGTTCATTATCTCTTTCAACTTCAGTAGTTCTCCAGAATTTCTTAATCAGTCTTTTATTAATCATTGGTCGTGCACACATTGCATAAACATATTTAGTTCTCAACAAAAATCGTATCATTTCTTCATAACCCACTGCTTCTCTATTTTCTTCATCTAGAGATGCAGCAACATTATGTTTTGGTTCGAACTTTAAAGCTGCCATCTGCAATATAAAATAAAAATATTAGAACATTGAAAGATTGAAGAATTTATGTTTTAATATTAAATTCAACTTTGAATTGTGATTTGTATTTTGTTTTACTTGTGAATTTAAGTTTGTGGCATACTTGAATTATTTATTTTTAATTTAACATTTATTCATTTTGATTTCTGAGTTTTTCTACTTTTTATTAAAAAATATTATTTTTATTTTTATTTTAAGAAACATTATTCACATGTCTGTTCATCTTCTTCTTCTTCCTTCGAAGAAATTCGACCGAGAATTTTCTTATCAACATCATTCTTATGTTAATACACAATCAATATATCAAATCACTCGGAATTTGATATACATCAACAACTTATGATCAATTTTATATTATGTTAAGATTTGATTTGTTTAACTTTGACTGTCATAGGGTTCGAACGCCCAAATAGCAAACGAACGTCTCTGAGAATCATCAAGATTTAATCAAAATTCACTGATTTGAATCACAAACTTACGTTTACTAACTCAAATACTATCTACCAATCAACAACAATTTGTTTTAAACACTAATTATCTGCTTGATTGATGAAAACCGAGAGTCGATAGTTCAGATACTTTGCTTTTCAGAGGAAGTTTTGAGTGTAAATGAGAAAAAAGTGTAAGTGTTATATTTATATTAAGTGAAATTTTAGACGCATTAGCACGTTTGTGCGTATGAAATCCTAAAATTCACAAATTAATGAGACGCATGAACACTGTTTGGTCACATGGACTTAGACACATGAGAACTGTTCAGCTGCATGAGCACTGTACAAACGCATAAGCACTGTACAAATGCATAAGCACTGTTTAGACACTTTTGCACTGTTCAGCCGTTTGAAGTTCCTGAAACGTCTAACACTTTGTCTTTCAACACCACTGTGTAGATGCATGACATTCAAAACGTCTAACACTTGTATAAAATCAAACTCATTCACTATTTAGGCGTATGGAATTAATGAAACGCCCAAATACTTGTTAAACTTTATGCTTATTACAAACTCATTTATTAGTCCCCCTAAACTTTTTAAGTTGAAACAACTTATAAGTTTCCTAAGATAGCATAATAAGATCACACAACTCATTGTGACATTGCCTTCACACACATAAAACATGCATAAAATCAAAATATAAGCAGAATCAAAATCTAATATCAACAAGAATTAATGTCTGCAGTGAGATCATATCAATAAAGATCAGCATATTAAAATAAAAAATTGTGGATAGTCATAGACAGTGAATAAATCCTGATCAAGTGTATTCCAGGTCAGTGGTATCACAGCAAAAGAGACACAAGATCTAAGGACAGACAATGAGTGTTTTGGACATAATATCAGCTCACTTACTTTTCAATTCTTGGATTGATTAGGTTATATTTAGAGAGCTCAACTATCATCAAGACATGCAAGCAAGAACACATACTCAACTTTTTACCTGAAACATACGTGTAATCAGATCTCATGTTACTTAAATGAATAGAGAATGATCATGGGTAACCATTTGATCATCTCTAACTATCCACTTGAATAGATTGTGCACATTGGCATCTTTTGCATCAAAGAGAATATCCAGGTCTGTAATGACTTATAACAAAGGATATCTCAGCAGTTCAAGTCTATGATGACTAATAACAAATAAGTGAAATGATGCTAGTAACAGATCTCATGATTAATTATATCACCATCAGGTGTGAGTGTTGTTACTCAACAAACAATCAATTTGATAGGTCAAAACATCTCAAAGTACTCAGATGAATACATATTTAGTGTAATCTCAAGAATTTACTATTTCAATATAATAGCATGATAGTGTCTACAGCATATCTGATCATGTCAGACTTTATTAATGAGTGAAATATGCAACTGATCTTACTAATATACTATCATTTCTCACATATTGCAAAACAAATTCTTTTCAAAAAACAAAGAACTAACAATAGAAAAAGATTCTATTTTTTTGTTATATGTGCTTTTGTATTTGGTTTTTCTAAGAAAAAGAAAACACACACACACACAAAAGAAAAATAGGCAATTAACATTAAGAGTATCACTTATGATAGTCTTTTGATTTAGGGAGAACACATATGATTAATAAGACCAATTGATTCTACTAAGTACTCAAACCGTCCTGATAGGAAGGCTTTAGTAAATAGATCTGCCAACTGTTTTTCTATTGCAATTTGAATCAAAATGATCAACCCCTTTTCAGAGTTATCTCTGAGAAAATGATATCGAATTTCGATATGTTTTGTTTATGAATGTTGAACAGCATTAGCTGTAATGAACATAGCTGTAGTGTTATCAATGTAATAGGTGATTTAAGAAAATTGAACCCGTAATCCAGTAGTTGATTTTGCAACTAGAGGATTTGAGAACATCCTGCTGATGTAGCAATATACTCAGCTTCTGCTGTTGAAACAGAGACATTTGTTTGTTTCTTACATTGCTATGAGACTAATCTGGGACCTAGAAATTGACATCCACCCGAAGTAGATTTTCTATCCGGACAACAACCACCATAATCACTATCTGTATATCCATGTAATTCAAAGTTACCCTCGTAAGGATACCAAAGCCCTAAGGCTGGTTACCTTTGAGATACCTGAATATTCTTTTGACAGCAATTAAATGTGATTCTTTCGGGTCTGATTGATACCTAGCACAAACACAAACATCATACATAATGTCTGGTTTTGATTGTTTAGGTTCATATGATTTTATCTTGATTGGATGACCATTTTTAATCTTTTCTTGATCATTTTCAACAAACACTTTTATATTTTCCTTTTCTTCTTCATAATTCTTGTTTTTGACCTAAAAAGCTTTAAGTTTAGCTTTGTTCTCAAGAGAATGATCATGTGTATTAAAGTTCTCTGGTAAAGTGTTTGTGATAGATTCAGGCATAGGTTCATGAGTGAAGCCTAATCCTGCTTTCTGTTTATCTTTCCTCTCACTTACCATTTTTTCTACAATCATTTTTGAACTCTTAACTTTAGCAAGATCCATTTGAGTAGCAGCATGTGCTATCTTCTTCTGTTCAAGATTTTTATTCATCTCTTCCAATTGTTTAGAAACATTTTCTAATTCTTTTAGAGTTTTTTTCCATGAAGTTTAAAGAGAGATAATCTTTTGGTCTGCTGTTTTATGATCAGCTTTGAATTTGTTATGAATTGATTCTTCTTGTTTGAGTTTCTCACAAATTTTATATGAGTATGTTCTGTAGTATTCAACATGTTCAAAGCATGATTTTGTGCATAGATTTTCTCTCACTTCACATGGTATTTCAGGAAATTTTGGGGATGAGGTTTCAGATTTTAAAGATGAAGTGTCAACCTTTGGTTGATCAGACTGTGCCATTAGAGCTACTTCATCTGTATCCTCCTTAAGATCTGATTTGTCACTCCAATCATAGTCATCTTCATCATTTTCATCTTCCACCTTTAGATCATTGTTTTTTGACCAATCTTCTTCTAATTTTTCTGCAATAAGAGATAAACTAGATGTTAAATCATTAGTAAATTGTTCAGCATATGCATTCCAATCATAACCATCTTTTATATTGACTACAAGAGCTTTATTGGTTTCATCAGATGATTTTGTTTCATCATTAAGCTCAGGCATAGGAAGACTTTGATAAGGCTTTTGATAAGTCTTCTGAGCTTGTTGAAACCTTTGATTGCTTGATTGAGCACTTCCTCCAATATTTCTTGGAGCTTTGCATTCTCTTGAGAAATGGCCGTAGCTGTTACAGTTAAAACACGTAGATTTTGACTTGTCAAATCCAACAGTCTTGTTAGCACTTGGCTTGTACTTCCTGTTGACATATGAGTGTTTTTGTGTCCTGTAAGCAATGATCACCATTTGCCAATTTAAGTCCATTTCTTCCACATCTTCGGGATCCATTTCAAATAAATCCTGCAAAACAAGATCTAATTGAGTTGAATGGCTACCTTGATATGCTTGAAAACTAGCCATAAATGTAGTAAATGCAGTTTTTGACTCTTCATCCTCTAATAGGATGTTTATCACATCTTTAACTTTGCTAGATTTAGCAGAGTTAGATGAAGAAGTCTCTGATTGAACATTTGATGTTTGAGACTGAGATTTAGGAGGGGATTGAGAATGAGATTGTGTTGTGTAAGCAGGGGCACTAGTAAATGATGAGTCAGTAAAAAATCCTGCTCCGACAAATAAATCTCCTTCTTCTTCTTTAACTTTCTCACTTTTTTCCATGAAAGCATTTTCAACTGTGTTTGCTGGAGAAGCAACAAACTGATACTGAGACATTGATGCTGCTCTATCATTGTTCCTTAAGCTTTCATCAATTTCTACTGACTCAATCTTGGCAATAAGTAGATCTAAATCCATAGGGAACTTCTCAGTATGCTTTAGTAAGGTTACTGTTTGTTTCCATGATGAGGGTAAAGCATTGAGTAGTCTAAGATTTAGATCTTCAAGATCAGGCTTAATACCAGCTGTTGACATCTTAGTAGTAAGTTGAACAAATCTGTTCATCATCTGGTTTATAGTTTCTCCAAATAAATGTTGAAACAATTCCAATTGCCTTTTCAACTTTTGTTTCTTGAGATTTTGAATCTCCTTTCCTCCTTCACATATAGTCTTTAATGCTTTATACATGATATCCAGTTTGATATCCATCAAGCCTTGCAAGAACTTCCAGAGGTAGTCCTTTACATATCAAGGAGTATGCTCTGACATTATTTTTTACTCTTCTCAAATCATCTCCTTGAAGACCATCTTCAGGATAGGGTTCCTAAGAGTCTTTAGTGTATACCAACCCTCTGTCAGGTCCATCAGTGATTATTGGAATGAATGGTCCTTTTTCTATGGATTTCCAAAGATCAGTGTCAATGGAATTTAAGTGATGTTTCAACCTAAGTGACCAATTTTAAAAATCAGCTCTGTTTTTTAAGTTTTGGAACTCTATTTTCAGAATCTTCTGATTTCACCATTCTTATATTTTTTTGTTTTTCTTATATTTTGAATTAAAAAAAATGAAAAAGTTTTCGAAGAATTTTCTTAAAAAATTCTAAGTATCGAGGTTGAAGCGCCTGAACAGTATTCAAACGCCCCAACAGTTGATGCGCCTAAGTTGAGAGTTGTCTAAGGGAATGCCTTAGAAAATTTTTTCAAAACGCTTAAAATTGATGCGTCTGAACAGTAGTAAAGCGTCTGAACAGTAGTAAAACGTCTGAACAGTTGTGATGCGTCTACACAGTTTTGATGCGCCTACACAGTTGTCAAGCATCTAAACAGTTCAATTACTTCTCAACAATGATGATACGTCTGGACTCTCCAACAGTGGTCAAACGTCTGAACTGAAAACGTCTACACAGTGTTGGTGCGACTAAACAGTAGTCAAATGCCTAACACTTGGACAATTTTTCAGCAAACTTCAACCCTAATGCGTCACATTCATCATGTTCATATGAATATAACATACTCGAATCTTCTGAAAATCTTCAAAAGTTGATGAAATTGATTGAAACTTTTCAATTAGTTGAGTTTTATGCCGATAATCATTCTTCTGAAATCAATTTCTATCGATATCAACAACAAATCAATTAATTTGCAATTTTCAGTTTGAAAAAACAATGAAGTTTTCGAACACAAATTCATCAAATTATCTCAAATTTGATGAAATCAACTGCTAATTGTGGTTCAAATCATGTTTCTGATGATGAAACACATTTGAAATTCATAAGTTTTCATTTGAATTGTCTATCAATCACAGATTCAATAAGCTTTTTGAGTTTCAAAGTTCGATAAACTTCAAAATTACTCAATTAACAGCTACCAACAGCTCTGATACCAATTGATAGGATCAATTGAGCTCATCTGTGATGATATATGAACACAATTCAAAGAAAACACATACAAAGTAATCGAATTCAAACAAGATATTAACAAATTCATAATTTCATTAATATCAAGCAAAGACAATTACAAGTAATGAGCAGTAGTTCGTTCACTCTCTTAAACTCTCTTACTAACTAACAGTCTAAGCTATTTATAATGAAACACAAAGGAACTAACAATTACAAAAATAGTCCCTATACTATTACAAATATCAAAAAGACACATAAAGACAACATGGTAATCTTTTTAGAGTCCTAACAGTAACTAAACAAAACTAATTAATAACTAAAACCTAAAATTGACAATTTTATTTAATTGAAAGATAGTGAAACCCGTAAAGAACCCAAACCATTATATATCTTGTATTAAACTACATAAACCAATTCAATTGAAATTCATAAAAGCTTTTGTGATAGGCAAATCTATAGAACCACCAGCCGGATCAACACCAGATGAGAAGAAGATAAGCTAGCTCGAGCTTTTCTTTTCTAGTTAGTTCCAGAGGATGTTTTGATGCAGGTAGAAAAGAAGAAGACTACGAGGGAGGTTTGGGAGTCGTGAAAAACACAATACTTAGGGCCAGAACGTTTGCAAAAGGCCCGATTGCGTACACTCAAGAGTGACTTCGAGGCATTAAAGATGAAGGACGGGGAGTGCATCGATGACTTTGCGGGAAAATTGAGTGCAACGAACTCGCAACATATTTGCCTTGGAGCAACTCATGAAGATGGATTTTTGGTGAGAAAACTTCTTGATTCAGTCCCAGACAAGTATCTGCAGTTAGTGGCTTCAATGGAACAATACTCTGATCTCGATATGATGCCTTTTGATGAAGCGATAGGAAGAATAAAGGCATACGAAGACAGGTTGCATTTCCGGAAAGGAATGCAACCAATGATGGTGGTCTATTGCTTATGAAAACTGACACTAGTGGAAATCAAAAGGGTTCATGGAGATCTTAATCTTCAAGTAGCCAGGGAAGGGTTTTGTCTCTATCAAATCGAGGCAATGGGGGTTATTCTAGAGGACGTGGGAGTTATCGAGGTAGAGGAAACCGCAGTATCTTCAATGGAGGTTAGGAGTTCAACAATAATAGTGGTAAATAGAGAGATAAGAGACATATAAAAGGTTTTAAGTGTGACCAACCCGGCCACTACGCCTCAAAATACAAGGAAACTAAGGATAAGGGTGATGAAGTGAACGTAACACAAAGCCAAGAAGCTGACCCGGCCCTTTTACTCGGTGTATTTGGTGAAGAGAAGGAAAACCATATACTCCTGAATGAGAAGAAAGTATTTCCTAATGAGATCAAATTCAGGAAGGATACTTGGTATCTAGATAATGGAGCAAGCAATCACATGACAGGGGTCAAGGATTACTTTTCCACCACTGATAAACATGTTACAGGGCAAGTGAAGTTTAGAGATGGGTCAAGAGTTCGGATCGAGGGAAAGGGGACTCTACTGCTCGAATGCAAGAATGGGGACCAACATATCATTCCCGATGTGTATTATATACCAGCATTGCAAAGTAATATCTTGAGTTTGGGACAACTCACTAAAGAAGGGTACCATGTTGAAATGAAAGAGGAGTTGTTGTTTGTACATAATGCAGCAGGGAGATTAATAATGAAGGTGAAAAAATCATCTAATCGGATGTACAAGATCCAACTTCATACCATGCAGTCCACATGCATGACTGTTGTCCTTGAAGACACCGCGTGGATCTGGCATGCCCGGTTGGGGCATGTGAATTTCACAGCAATTGAAGCAATGGTACAGAAAGATATGGTTAAAGGAATACCAAGGTTTCATCATCCCACACAAGTATGTGAGGGATGTTTGGTTGCAAAGCAGAGTAGAAAACTGTTCCCACAAGAAGCTTAATGGCGTGTGAGCAAACCACTTGAACTACTACACAAGGATTTCTGTGGCCTATTTACACCGCAAAAACTTGGTGGAAATCGATATTTTCTTCTAATCATGGATGATTATTGTAGGTATATGTAGGTTTATATGATCAAAACAAAAGATGAAGCCTTCAAAAGATTTAAAGCAAAAGTTGAAAATGAAAGCTCGTACAAGATAAAGGGTCTAAGAACATATCGAGGAAGTGAATTTGTCTGAAACTATTTTAGGAGTTCTGTGAGAAAGAAGAGATAAAAAGACAGTTGACGGTGCCCTATAGCCCTCAACAAAACGTGTTGGTCGAACACCAGAACAGAACCGTACTCAGAATGACCCGATCGCTACTGAAGACAATGAATGCACCAGATGTGATGTGGGGTGAGCTATACGTCATGCAATTTACATCTTAAACAGAGTCATCACCAAAGGAGTGAAGACTATGACACCATACGAAGGATAGAAAGGAAGAAAACCGAACTTTCAACACTTGAAAGTTTTGGTTGTGTCGCACATGTGAAGAGACCAACAACACAGACAAAGAAACTCAGTGACCGCAGAGAAACCATGGTGTATTTGGGGGTAGAACCAGGGAGCAAGGCTTGCAGATTATTCAATCCAAGAACTAAAAGAATAGTTTTGGGTCGTGATGTTGTGACATCCGGTAAATTTCCATTACCAAACTCCGTTAGTTCCGTTACGTCTTGTGAGCACACACTAGTTGTCGTTTAACGTTGGTGACCTAATAATAATGGATAATGTTAATTTGGTGTGAATCTAAGTGATTATGTGAGTATTGGGTTATGTCTATGTGTTTACACATTTTTAAAAGGTTAATTAGAAAATTAATCGCGTAACGCGGAAACGTGCTTATTTATTCGTATGCCTTGTGTTTTTATAAAGATAAGATATATAATGATTTTCATAAGTTTATATCTTTATATTATGAAGTTAAAAACACTTTACAAAGAGTTTAAAGCTTAGTTTTTATAAAATACAAATTACAAAGGTTAAAAGGGTAAATGTGTAAATTAAACTAAACAAAACAAACCCAACCCTAATCCACCCACCCTTCGGCCGCAAACACTCCCCAAACACCCCTCCCTTTGCGAATTCAATCAAGAACAAGTTAGAAAGCACCAATTTGATTCGATTTCAAGGATTACAACACATAGGAAGCATCAATTTCAAGCAATTACACGTTTAAAGGTTAGGTTTTTCAAGTTTTTGTGAGTTGTTCATGGTGGCCGAATCTTGGTTGCGAAATTGACCTTCATGAGGTTGAATTTGATGTTGTTTGGTGATGTTAGTATGTTAGTTAGATTGAATACATGTTAGTTAACGTCGATTATGCATGAATTTTATGTTTTTAGTGGATTGATCATGAACTTTGGATATGAAGCAAACTCTAATTCGAAAATGCTATGATTATGCATGATGGATGATTGTTTGATGAATGTTTGATGATTAATAGGTTGTATGAATGTTAGAATACATTAATTATGCAAGAAAGTTGGGATTTTGATGCATTGTCATAGGTTACTAAGAATAGTAACTTTATTTTGCATGTAATGTTGAATTATGGATGGTATGATGTTATGGATGACTTCATGATGATGATTAGATCCTAGATTGTTGTTATGAATGCTAGAAATCTTTAATTTGATGTTGTTGTTCATAGCTTGCCAAAAGTAGAAACTTTTGGTTATGAAGATTGTTAGATTATGGTGTTTAGGTGTTGTTGATCATGTCTAGATATTGTATGGAGCTTGAAATGACATAATTACAATGAATTCATGAATACATTGGATGGTTGATAGTTGTTGGGATGTACTTTCCCAAAAGGGAAACTTTATTTGCCTAAACTCGAAGAAATGATAGCTTGAACATGTTTGGGATGTTAGGAACATGTTAGTATGATCATGGATAGATTATAATATGGTAGAACATGGTAATTTGGTTGTATGTAATGCCGGGGTAATCATGAACGATATTTGGACATTTATGATCATGTACGATTTGGATGTTGTTTAGTAGTAGGACATCATGTTTGGGACTGGTAATTGATTGTTGGAATGTTGTTGAATGCAATGCATATGGATAATGAATATGGTTATGATCATCATACACGCGTGCGAATCTGAGGCCCCTACTTAGTAGGATTGGCAGGGTTTAGGATGTGAAGTCGTGAGTGGCTTCACATGGCATGTAGTGAGTGGTTTGATCTCTATGTGACATGTTAGTTGTGTATAACTAGTGGTTATGTTAATATTCTAGATTCGCATGACTTGTATGATACTTGGTTGAATGATGATCTAAGTGTTACACCTGGATGATATAGCATACATATGATCTATTTGAATGTTAACAATGCATAACAGATGTGTATGATTACTTGAAAGGTTTACAACACATAAAGTCACCAACGGGTCAAACGGGTCAACTAGGTCAAACATTGTCTGTTTTGTTTGAAATCTTGAGTCCTTGGTTGTAGTGTACTTAGGGTTTCATATGTTTTTTTATTACACGTACTCATGCACTTATATGATCTAGGTAACCTCTGAAGGTTGTCTGTCTATTCTGTTTGACAAGTCAAACTCTGTGTATCTAAACGCATATCAGGTGAGTTCATGCCCCACTTTTTATTTACTCTCTTTGGGGAGATAGCATACTGGTAAATCATGAACGCTTTATGTATTTAAGTTGTGTACAATATTATATAGTGTTGATATCATGGAAAGTGCTCACACTTTCGAATTGTTAATATTGATTAGCGGGGAAATTTGGGTAGTACTACTGGGTCTGACGAGCCCCACCTGTGTGACTCGAGGTCAACCGGGTGCAAGTTGTCCTAATGAACATTGTCACGACCTGTTAAGTCGTGGCAGGAGGCAACAACGTAACACAGTCAGCTTCAATTGCGAAATCACTATGAAATAATATTTATTATTAATGGACTAGCTATCTGTTACAATACGCTACTTGTACATCTTTATTATTAAACTACTATATTTGAATATCTCTTGAACTCACCAACCATTGTGTTGACATTTTTAGTATTCTATTCTCAGGTCATTAGCTTGCTTGCCATAGGAGCACTGCATGGTCCACTGCATTCTATGACACGGTCTTCAAGACAATTTAACTATTTTAATAGTTATTGATTACTCTTTTGGGATTGGCACGTGTTTTGCCACAAATATACTTTTATTACTTTGGGTTATTTTCAAAACGCTTCCGCACTCTTTAATTTATTTACTTTGGATTAATTTCATTTAAATTATGGCATATAGAGTCGTTCTGAGTAACTATTGACTGTGATCCTGGTTTGTTTACACGCCTCGCGGTAAAACTCCGCAAGTGGATTTTGAAGGTGTGACAGATGTGGTATTCAATGAGAAAAGGGAATGGCCTTGGGGTGGAGTTCAAGATGAGCAGCCCACAATACAAACACCAGGGTTTAGTAATCAGTCCTAATTAGAGTCAAATGAAATAGGCCCAGATCTTTATCTTGAAGAAAACGTAAAGGTATTCCTAACTTTCTTGAGCATGAATGTCACACCCCGACTGACAGCGGAATCATCGGGACGGATGAATGTGAAACCATTATTCATAGCACATGGAACTAAATAAGTTGTATATTATTAAATATCATTTACATGAACATAACAAGACAATTTAAAAAATATATAATACAAATGAGATGTAAACAACATCATAAGACTTTCAATTAACTAAGTCCAAGTTCTATATGAGCACGAAGAAAACTTCAAGTATCAAACCTAAAACATGTTAAAAATGAAGGGTCAACTTTGAAAGTTTGTGAGATTTCCATAGTTTTCAATACATAAGTATATAAAAGATGACAATTCATGTTATAAGTTAGAGGACAAAGTAACTAGGGATGTAAGACAGAATGCATAATCAAACCTTGATAGTTTTATAAGTCTCAACGTTTACAAGTTTATACGATTAGCTAAGTGTACTTAGATCAACCAAGCAAGCTTTCTAGGCCCATAGATCTATGATGTCGCCAGGCTAGCAATAGTAATGATTGTACATATAATCGTCAATGCATGGTAGCTACAAAGATCAACTAACCACAACATATAAGTGAATTGCCATAAGTTTACAAGAATCAAATATTTTACAAGTGCAATGGTTATAAAGTAACATGTTTCACCCCAAAGTGTGAAAATATAAAAAAATGGTATAGAAATACTCACATGGAAAACTCACAAGTATAGTGATGGTTGTAAAGTACATAAGAAAACTTGAATGTCAAGAGGCAAAGGTGATGTCCTAAATGAAAAAAAGAATAATAACTTGAGGTTGGAATTCATTACAAGAAATTAGGACGTTTAGAGAATGCTAAAAAGCGAAATGTAGATTAAAAAGGATTATTGCATCAATTTTAGATTCTGGACAGAATGTTTGGTATGTGTTGAACAGGTTTTAAAAATAGAAAACGGTTTCATAAAATTATAAAAATTTATACTTTCTTATTTCAAAGTATCCCGAACAACTTTCATGCAGAAACAATTTTATGAAAAGATATTTAAATAGGTCAAACAAGCAGCACGAGACAGAAGGTGCTGAAATGCGCACTTATCTTGTGAAGGCTATTGTTGAGTCGTCCGATTGAGTTTGAAGACGTATAAACTGTCGTTGAAAAGATAATTCAAAGAACTTAACATTGGAGTCTGACTTTACTCAAATTTATTTTGTTATGATCAAGTTATGGTCGGTTGAAGTTATATTATATTCTGCCAGAGTTGTAGTAAGGCACTTATGTGCACTTTTAAAATCGTTAAAGCATGAAACCGGTTAGAACATTTTATTATGTCAATATATGGTATATTAGTCTTCATTTGAGTTACAAAAATATTCTAAGACTTCGGCATAACCATCACTTATGAAAATAATCTTGTGGAATAACCGATTGCGGCGGCATAGCCGTCCATATGCAAACGGGATTCTTTGTTTATGTTAGTGTGTTGTTAGCTTAATTTAGGAATGTTAGTGATTGTTATAAGGTTAGTGATTATTAAAATGTTAATGATTAAATGATAATAATTAAAATAAAAATAGATTTGGTAGAAGAAAGAATAATAGTAAGAACATAAAAAATTCATAAGAACAATTGGATATTAGGATGATTGAAATGTATAATATAAAAGCAATAAAATATTACCTTAGTATTAAGAATTCTTGAAATTTCTTGTAAAATAAAATTCTTCAAATTGATCATAACCAATAGATGAAAGAAAGATATGAGAGTGAGATTTTTAGAGAATGAGCAATTGAGAAATGAGGCATAAGGCTTGCTTTTATAGTTGAGGTTAGGAATAGGTTATGAATGATGTTAATGGTGAATTATAAGTCTTTTAAAAGGGGATTATGATTTTGAAATAAATATAGATTAAATAAAAATAGATAAAAGAATAATTACAATTTAAACTTTTAATTTATTAAAACCTTAATTTTAATTTAATCAACTTATTTTCTTATAAAATCTTTATAACTTTTATAAGACTTGTAACTTTATAAGTTTATTAAAGTTCATTTTATAACTTTATAAGTTTTAATAAGTCTTTTCCATTTAGTTATTTATTGTAAAATGAAAAATAAAGATTTATATTTTTATGAAAAAGATTTATTTATAAAATAAATAAATTATTATTCTTTGTTTAAATGATAAAATGAATAAAACAAATTTTAATATTGCTTTAATTGCACATTTCACTCATTTGATTCAATAAAATAAATATAATAATTTTAAATATTAAAATTTCCATCGTATG
This sequence comes from Flaveria trinervia, assembly GCA_025506515.1. Taxonomy (NCBI): domain Eukaryota; kingdom Viridiplantae; phylum Streptophyta; class Magnoliopsida; order Asterales; family Asteraceae; genus Flaveria; species Flaveria trinervia. The sequence goes on from CM046444.1 coordinate 43,219,497, forward strand.
AAAGTTTAAAGTGAGTTCGGATTTGGTTTCATAATATTGAAATTTGACGGATGCTACAATGAAGGTTTTGATTCACCCTCCTTTATGTCTTCAAAAACTCACAGTAAGTATGGTGAAGCTTCAACACCCACAACCGGCAACCAAAGTTCTTCACAAGAAGAAGGGGGCAGTGGATGTTCCTCACATTATGATCATAATCCGGTGTGGGGTTTTGATAATTGCACGAGACGTATGCAGCAACAGAACCAATTGAACAAATAGAAGAATTATTGCTAGTTGGAGATGAACCTGTCAATTATCAAGAGGCAGCAACAGAACAGAAGTGGAAGAAGGCAATGGCTTATGAAATCGAGTCTATTGAAAGGAACAAAACTTGGAGTCTATGTGATCTAGCTGCAGGTCAAAAATCAATTAGACTAAAATGGGTGTACAAATTAAAAAAGGATGTTGATGGAAAGGTTACGAAACACAAGGCGAGATTGGTTACAAAAGGATATGTTCGGAAACAGGGAATTGATTTTAAAGAGGTGTTCAAACCTGTTGCTCGTTTTGAAACCATACACCTGATCTTAGCTCTGGCAGCAAAGAAAGTTGGCGAGTTTATCCCTCGGACGTGAAGACAACCTTTCTTAATGGTGAGCTGCAGGAAGAGGTATACGTGACGCAACCAGAAGTTTTTGTTGTTATAGGAAAGGAACAAAAGGTCTATAGATTACATAAAGCCCTGTACGGTTTGAAATAGGCCCCAAGAGCGTGGAATACTAGCCTTGACCGAGCTATGAAGCATGTTGGTTCAAGAAATGTCCATAGGAACAAGCGGTCTATAAGTTGCAAAAGGAGAATACTATCGTGATCGTAGTGGTGTATGTCGATGACATAATCCTAACAGGTTCAAATGAGGAGTAGGTGCAAGATTTCAAGAAATGCTTGACTCAAACATTTGACATGAGCGAACCTGGAAGGTTATCATATTATTTGGGTGTAAAAGTCGAGCAGGATCAAGATGGGATAACTATTAGCCAAGCAAATTATGCCAAGAAGATGTTGCAGTCAACCGGAATATGGAAGTGTAATCCAAGTACATGGCCAATGGAACCAAAACACAATTTAACAAAAGATAAAACGAGAGAGCCTATGAATGCAACGGAATATCAGCGAACAATTGGCAGTTTGAGGTATTTATTCCACACTTGTGCCTAATATACAGCTTTGAGAGAGTATACACTTAACAACTTCTTAAGCTTAAAACGAAAAGACATGAAACATCTCTTGCTTAACCGAGCGATGCATATGAATATATACCTGTATTTTCCAACACTATTAACCAATCAAAGGTGAGGAATCTTGATTTATTTGTTGTTTTAAGGCTACGCGACTAATAAAATGGCCTTAAACTACAATCCATACCTATTCCTTCTCAAAATTTTAGTAAGGGTGCTCTATAGTCTTCTCGGTGACCATAACTATATGGTGACTAAGCCCATAAAGCCTGCTTCAACCACTTCTTTAACTGCCACTACATGTCTTTACTACGTAATTTTCAATCACCATAGTAATTCTAGACTCTTTAGTAGATGGCTTCTAAACTTGTATCTACTTCTATATATTCCAATAGCCACTCAGTTACCACAAGCTTTTTTATGGTTCTAAACTCCCAACAATAGAGGAAATAAAAATTGAGGACGTCGAATCTAATATCATTAAAAAAATATATAAGCAACAACAAAGGAGGTCGTAGTCATGACGATAATCAGTGTCAATTTTCTTAAGCATGTGCTTAAGATGTTGTGTAAGGTACCCACAATTATTGTCGTATTGGTCAAATTCCCTCCAACTTCCCAAATCATGGCCCATCCATAATTTGCTCTCATCGTGTGACGAATATTATGGAAGCTAGTACTACTACAAGCACAAGTTGGTACACTATATATGAGCCAACAACCATGTGATACTAGAGTTAGCAACTCTTAAATCAGAATCATACAATGATAATGAAAATTTTCATGTTGGTAGTTTTAAAGAACTTGTTATACTTTATATTGATTTGGTAAAATTTCATATCCCATTAAATTTTTTTATATGAGTGATATTCTTCATGGTTCTAAAATCGAAAAAAAAAATCTTTTGTCTATTGAAATGTTCTTTCTGGATAATAATGTTTTCGTTGAACTTCACACTTACTGTTTTGTTAAAAAGGACGTCTATACATGTACTACCCTCCAGCTTTGCCTTCGTCAGTTTCACATGCTTATTAAGACAACCTTCTCTACTGCACTGGTAGTTTAGTCTTCCTCATCACTGTCTTTTTATTTCTGTAGTTCCATAAGTTTACTTGCATTTTATACATAATGAACTCAACTTTAATGTAATGCTTATTTACAAATTATCCTTATATGTTTCCATTTTCACAGTTCAATTTCTCTTGATTTTATTTATTGGGATTTGTGATTTGTGAGGCTAAATACTTATTCTAACTGCCATCGTTATTTTTTATATGTGTAGATCAATTCTTCCATGTAAATATTTCTCTTAACTTAATATTTGATGTTAAATTTTGTCACAATTGTTAAAAAAAATTAATACCAAAATCAAAGAACTGTAAACATATTGTGGGGTGAATTCCCACCTTTAGCAAGTATTTTCACCTCTCTTGGATTCATTCGAAACAATAGATCCTGATGCTACTGATGAATCTAAAAAAGAACTTAATACTTTATCAGTTATTGATAATCAAACGTCCAAGGTAAAGAAATATAAAAGAAAATGAACAAGTTCAAATATTATATTGACAATTATTACGTTTCATTGATGGTTAGCCACAATATAAATACATTCAGCTTCTCTTTTAATATCACATGCCCAAAGATGAAAATTACACAAGAAATCTTCGAAAAAACACATAAAGATGAAAATTACAATAAAAAAGGCTTAACTTAAAATGAAAAAAGCTCTATATGTAAAACCTAGGGATGTTTCACAAATCCAACCTTCTTCTTCTATGGATGATTTTGATATTCCTATGCAATATGTTTCCCTTATCCACCTACATGGATCTTGATTAAGGCATTAAACTAGACCCAGACTGTGCAGGTGGACAAGACCTGTCATTTTCTCCTGTCCAGTCCTTCTGACTAAAGGAACTTTTTCTTCCTTTACTAGCTCACATCTGATGCTTACCCTAGTGTCACCAGTACGTCTTCATGCCTCTTCTTAGTTTTTCATCTAGTCATAACGTTTATTTTTCAAACATCCTTTTCCTTCTTATTTGACCTAATGGATTACTCAATCCTTTCATCTTTAACTCAGCTAATTTGACACTTGAATACATGTGATTAAGTGGGTGTTATCCTACTAGAAAAGCACAAACTTGTGACTCTTGGCATGAATCAAATCAGCAATATCAACAAAAACATCAAAAAAATGTAAGAAAAACAATAACGTTTGACAATAACATCAAACTTAAGCATAGTGTCGCCAGGTCTATCGCTCATATTTCACTTTCGTCATGATTATTATTGGAAATATTATGAAACTATCACCATACACAACTATAAGGAGACACTGACAAGTGTCATTGGACACTCTCTTCATCTAGTTTGACAATGTTATCTAACACTGTTGTTGTGTACTTGGGAGACGGTGATAGTTTCGTCGAATAGTCTCCATGATCAATTTTATTTGCTTGCATGAATATTTAAAGATTAATGTTGCCATTTGAACTATTGTCTCAAGAAAATACACGTGAGTGTCACCCCATAAACAAAAACGTGAAAAATCATGAACCTTCCATTACAACTAAACAAATTAATCTTACTATGATATTTCTTAACCTCTTTATGATATTTCAATCTAGAAACATCATGCCAATTATTAAATCATATTCATATGTACCTTTCTAGCGTATCTTTGCAAGATCTAACAATCAATCTACTAAAAGTTATAAGCTTCATAACTATGTAAGAACATCCCAAACAAAGGCATGTCCTCTGCTGACTTTGTTAAACAATCATATAAGAAGACCTTGAGGATTAACAATAACACCTTGAAAGTTCATAGAGTCAATTAAAAAGAAAATTAAAAAAAAAAGAAATCAAGTTTAAAGGGAGGTGACTTAATTAGATATCGTAAACCCTGAAGTAGTTTTTAAAAGGATGTGGAGCCGCCCCATATACTTGTGTTTGAAACTTTCCCAAGAAGGTTAGAGAAAGAAAGTCAAGAAAGAAGCTCAAAAGAAATGAATTTCTCATACTATTTTATAGATATGAGCAAGATCTAGCCTCAAATGATATTTATAAATCAATTAGAATGATAAAGTTAATGTTGTTATGTATGCATACTTGTAGATTTAGTTATTTCCCTTCTCAGTTCTAGGGTTTGTTCAAGGTCTTCAAATGTGAGTTCTAAATCATTTATTTTCTTTAATATTACTTTTGGGGCTGTTATGCAAAATCATGCATTTTATAAGATCTATGGTTCAATTAAGTTAGTATTTATATTATTAAAGTATGATTTTATGATTATACTCTTAAATGTGTTCGTGGAAAGGTTAAAATGACCCCTAGTCGTTCTTAGGGTGTAAATCTGTTGAAGGACATTGTGTTTGGTTATAAATAGATTGGAAATGACAAGTATTAAATTTGAATAGTAGGGACATTCATCCTCACCTGACACTATAAACCAATTCTAGTTTATACACTCATACCTCACAATTATTACCCGTGTCTGACCACCCTTAGCCAAAGTCAAGCTGAAATGCTTACACGTATGTGATGTCAATAATCCAAACTAGGTACCTTCCTAAGCCTGAACTCCTTGGTATAAGAGAAGTTTTATGAACTTACTCAAATATGGTTGTAATCACTCGCACCTGATACTTTTATAGGAACCTAACTCTAGTTAGTAAAATAGATGTTATATTCAACAAAATCTAAGTCCTTTCACCCATAGGTGAATTACTTAATTGCATGTGACTACACCTAATTTTCTTCAATCGCACTTAATGATTCTTAGCCAAATCTATAAGATAAATTTTCAACAGCACATGAATGTTACCCTTAGCCACCCGCATGTGTTGTTCACCGCATTTAAGCCACTTCACCTAAATCTGACAATACTAGCTTATGTATACTAGAATCCACACACAATCAAATGTAATCTCTAAGTTGTAACACCTGGTTATTTTTTTAAAAAAAGATAAGATATAAAGAATAAAAGCAAAAAAGACAATTAAGTCCGAATGGAATGACTAAAAGTGTCCAAAAAGGACAAAACTTTATAAAGTTGGTGTAAAGGTGGGCATGGCCACCCACCCTCACCTCACATCATCATCTTTTTCGGTTTAGAGAGAGAGAGAGCAGAGAAAGCTCTCGGTTGAAGAAGAAGAGGAATGAGAGAAGTGAATTCAAGGTAAGAATTAAAGGTTTTTATGTTTTTATGTCGGGTTTTATCCCGGTTATGTGTTTATGTGCTTATGTGTTGTGTATGTGCTCGGGTGTGTGTGTATTTGGTGTTGTTTTTAGGTATTTGAACTCTTTTCAAGCGGGTTAAAAGGAAGAAACACCCAAGTTGAATCAGGTGAGTTTTAGACCCCGGTTTTATATGTTTTAAATTGATTTTGGGGCTTAAAACGTATTTAAACAATTTTACAAAGTTTATGTGTGAATACCCGTATGTATTGTGTATGTTGGATGTCGGTTCTTGAATGTTTATAGGTTATTCATGTTAGAATAGCACATTATGCTTAGAACAGATGGGTTTGATGATTGGGGTTAAAAACATTCTAGAAACATGTTTCACAGAAAGCTCACACGCCTAGATAAGTGTTCATACACCTGAAAATGCCTTAGAAGGTTTAAGTGTAATCCATGCGCCTAAACAGTAACTCATGCGCCTAGAAATTTGCCTTAGAAATCTTTTTATAGCCCATACGCCTGAACAGTGGTCCATGCGCCTGGAATATTAGTCAGACGACTAAGTGTAGGGCTCATGCGCCCCAATAGTGCCCATGCGCCCAAGTGGCCTATGCGGCTAAGTGTTCATGCGCCTGAATAGTACCCATGCGCCTAGAATTGGGTTGGAATTTACTAAGTGTCCAGACGTCCAGGATTCCCCATGCGCCTAGGCACTCATGCGCCTGTATAGTGCCCATGCGCCTGAAAGTTGCCCATGCGCCTAAGTGTTTCCCATGCACCTGAAAGTTGCCCATGCACCTAAGTGTTCCCCATGCGCCTGCATAGTGTCCATGCGCCTGCATAGTGCCCATGCGCCTAAGGACTTAGAATATTTTTTGATTTTTTGGGGAAAAGTGTAATGTAAGTTTTGACTTGGAAGATTCTCGGGGGCTTTGTATGTTGACTTTTTGAAGTCATCTATGATGATGTTTGTTTTGCCCTGTATGATGTGATGATTATGTGATATGTTCCTTGTTATGGCGTATGTTTATCTCTCCGTAGCTTTACGTGTTATATTAATGAATAAACCGACAGTATTATGTAACGTAAAGTGAAAGATAATGGAAAGAAAAAGGAACATGATGAATGAATGCATGCATTAACGAACGAATGAACATAAAAAGTCTTGCAAGCAAATGAATGGAGGTGCACACCCAATGTAGGTGTTAGCTCAACGGTGTGCGGGTTAGCTACCCCAAAGGATGCACATTGGGGTCCAATCCTTGTGATTGACCATATGAATGGGATCCTTACCGCTTGCCCTAGGTACTAGAGTCAGCTTCGTGCACAATGTTCGAGGTCTATGAAAAACCTCAGGCCCAGTTACCCGCTTCGTGCATAGTGTTCGGGGTATAGCATATGGCATTGATCCGGAATGAAAAGAAAAGATGAATGGTGAATGCACTTGCACTAAGTACTGGAGTTAGCTTCGTGCACAATGTTCGAGGTCTATGAAAGACCTCAGGCCTAATTACCCGCTTCGTGCACAATGTTCAGGGTAATGTACATGTCACTAGATGTACCGAATGAACGAAGGTTAACGAATGTAATGGAAGATAATAATGATATTATCTATATGTACGTACGATGTATGATCACGAACGAATGAAATGTATAGTATGACTTTGAAAGGAAATAAATAACGATTTTATCGATGAAATGTATGTTTTATCATAAAACTAGAACTCACTCAGTAACACTGACTTTTATATATTTTCAGTTGGCAGGTAAACGTTGCTGAGGATGGCACGAGGCGGCTACTCAGCTCTTTTGGATGGCATTCTTTTGTTAATATTTTTGCATTGTAATGCGAACGAATAATGTTTTGAAATGAACGCTTGTATTAACATGCAAAAACATTTATAATGATATGAGAAGTTATCTTTCTTTATGTTTCCGCCGTAATACTTTCATAAGGTAAATGTAATTATAATGTTTTACGTGCAATGAATGAGCAGCTGTGAGGTCTCCGGGAACAGGGCCTTACAAGTTGGTATCAGAGTCAAAGTTTAAGTGAAATGGGTAAATTCTCAAAATAAACCTTAACTTAGACTGAGAATGGGACGGAATGGGAATGGTATGCCAATCTGAGTAGCTACGTGCCATCAGGTATTTTCGTAATGTTAACCGGTTACGTGCGCATGGTATGTGGTTATGTGTTGTATATAGATTTAGATACTGCTTAAGTCAGGATAGGAGATGCTTGGGGTATGAAGAGCAAAGTAAGTGGCTAAACACAACTGGCCACTGTAATTAGGGACTTACTATACTTGACATAAACTGAGCTGTTCCCTTGAATGACCGTGTTGGTGTTTGAATCTTTTAGTGTTCGTATAATGGCCGGTGGTAGATCTTCGAAGGCCTCTCGTGGTGGAGGTCACGGTGCTGAATCGCGACCCAAGGGAGGGCCCAGAGTTGAGAAGGTGGTTCATGAAGAACCAGAGGCCCCTCATCCCGAGGGTGGCGTCGAGATCGCCAATCTGAGAGCCTTAATAAAGGAGACGGTGGTGGAGGAAGTTCATCAGGTCATACAGAGGGTTCTACCGTCTGTGGTGACCGAAGTGATCAAGGCAGTTAGGGAAGGGGAGAGAAAGGAAAGAAATAGGTCCTTGGGAGGACGGGAACAACCAGAGCCGGAAACGGTTCTCTTTGATGATGAGGACGAGGAAGAAGAAGAGCCTGCGCCGGAGGCGACCCGAGGCTGCAACTATGGGGCGTTTATGAGATGCAAGCCCCTACTTTCAATGGGAACAGCACTGCTGCAGCTGCTCATCGATGGGTGAGGAAAATGGAGGTTGTCCTCGATATCAGTGAGTGTCATGAAGAGCAGAAGGTGAAATTCGCTACCCATTCTTTCGTGGACTCGTCTTTGTGCTGGTGGGACAACATTGTCCAAGCCAAGGGTAGCAGGGCTATTAGGAGAATGAGATGGCCTGAACTGAAGAAGTTAGTGATTGAGGAATTCTGTCCTCACAGAGAGATGGACAAGGTAGAAAGAGACTTCCTGCAGCTGGAGGCGGGAACGATGACACACCAGCAGTACACCACAAAATTCAATGAAATGGCGCGGCTGGTGCCCGATCAGGTGACACCACTGTCACGAAAGATTAAAAGATACATTTAGGGGCTGCCGGCAGATATCCGTAGGCATATGATCGTTGCTCGGTAGGTCGGCGGTTGATTTGGCTGGTAGATTTTATGATGAGCACAAGGTGGTGGGGCTGAGGTGAAGAAAACGAGTAGGGATGGGAAGAACTGGAATGGGAAATGGTTTGGACGTGGTGGAGCCGCTCCAAACAATAAGGTGGCGAGGGTAGGTGACCGACATGTGGTCACAGCTGGTGCGGGTTGAAGAAGTGTGGCAAGTGTGGGAAGGAGCACGGTAGTGAGTGTAGATGGGGGTTGAATGTTTGTTTCAAGTGTGGGAATCCTGGCCATATGGCTAGAGATTGTGGGGTTGGCAGGTGTTACAACTGTGGGGAGAAGCGTAATCTGGGCAGAGATTGTAAGAGGCCAAGGGCGGATGGTTTAGGAGCGAAGAAGGCTGGAGGAGAAGGACAGAAGGCAAGCGCCCGAGTTTCATGATGACTCGGGAGGAGGCTAGGACAGACCCCGACGTGGTGTCAGGTATGTTTCTAGTAAACTAAATTCTTGCATCTGTGTTGTTTGATTCTGGTGCTAGTAGGAGTTTTATATCTGCTGCCTTTTATGCAAAGTTTCCCAATAAGAGCAGATGTATTGGTGAGGCTTTCGATGTAGAAACTGCTATCGGTAAGTACACTAGAATTGCTGATGTGATAGAGGACTGTGCCATAGAACTAGAAGGCCACAGGTTTGCTGCTAGGTTACACGTGATACCCCTAGGTGGATTTGATGTAGTACTAGGGATGGACTGGTTAGCAACCTATGAAGCAACATCGTGTTCCGCAACAAGATGATCCGATTGACAACGCCTGATAGGAATAAGTTACGGTTTATGGTGATCGCGTCACGACAATCCCGAAGGTGATTTCGATGGCGGTGGTGGGAAAGTGCATGAGACACGGATGTAGTGCCTACTTGGCATACATAAAAGATGTGGATGCGTCAGTACCGCAATTATCCAAAGTACCAGTGGTGTGCGACTTTCCGGGCGTATTCCCAAAAGACTTACCCGGCATGCCGCCAGATCGCGAGGTTGAGTTCCAAATTGACTTGATACCCGATGCTCAACGTTTGCCAAAGCACCGTATCGGTTGGCTCCGACTGAGATGAAAGAGTTAATGGAGCAGTTGCAAGAACTGCTGGATAAGGGGTTCATTAGACCGAGTATCTCTCCTTGGGGTGCTCGGTATTATTTGTGAAGAAGAAAGACGGTAGCATCAGGATGTGTATAGACTACCGTGAGTTGAACAAGCTAACAGTGAAGAACCGATACCCCCTACCAAGAATAGATGATCTGTTTGACTAGCTCCAAGGTGCTTGTTGGTTTTCGAGGATAGATCTTTGATCTGGTTACCATCAGCTAAAACAGCTTTTTGCACGCGCTAAGGTCACTATGAGTTCCTCGTTATGTCGTTCGGTTTGACCAATGCGCCAGCTGCTTTTATCGATTTGATGAACCGAGTGTGTCGGCCAATGTTGGATAGATCAGTGATTGTGTTTATTGATGATATTCTGATCTACTCGAAGAGCGAAGAAGAGCATGCCGATCATATTCGGGAGGTGTTAGAGACCTTAAGAAGGGAGAAGTTGTATGGCAAATTCTCCAAGTGCGTGTTCTGGTTACGCGAAGTTCAATTCTTAGGTCATGATAAATCCCGAGGGGATAATGGTAGACCCTGCTAAGGTGGAGGCGGTGATGCAACGGAAGCCTTCAAAGACGCCATCCGAGATTCGTAATTTCTTGGGGTTGGCGGGGTATTATCGATGGTTCTTTCAGGACTTTTCCAAGATCGCTTCTCCACTGACTAAGTTGACCTGAAGGATATAATTTATATGGGGTCAAGCCCAAGAACAGGCATTCGAGGAGTTAAAGGTGAGGTTGACTCAAGCTCTTGTCTTATCATTACGCGAAGGAAGAGAGGATTTGGTGGTATATTCAGATGCTTCCTACTCAGGATTGGGTTGTGTGTTGATGCAGCGAGGTAAAGTGACAGCTTACGCATCCCAACAACTGAAGGTGCATGAGGTTAACTATCCTATTCATGACCTGGAGCTAGCAGCAGTGGTCTTTGCACTAAAGATTTGGAGGCACTATTTGTACGGGACGAAGTGCACCATTTTCACTAACCACAAGAGCTTGAGGTATTTCTTCGAGCAAAAAGATCTGAACATGAGTAGAGAAGATGGTTGGGACTCATAAATGATTATGATTGTGAGATACATTACCATCCGGCAAGGCCAATGTGGTGGCTGATGCTCTTAGCCGAATGGAGAGGCCCGAGCCAGTTCGGGTGAAAGCATACCAACTGATCATGACCTCTGATGTAATGAAGCAAGTCAAGGAGTTTCAAGATGAGGCACTGAAAGAAGATCATCTAAACTTTGAAAAATGAGAGGTCTGGTTGGCGAATTGGGTGAAAACACACTTGGTGTTAAAACTCAATTTGGACGAGCGTGGATTCCTTGTTTTGGGGATCTACATGTGAGGATTTTGGAGGAAGCTCACAAGACTCGATACTCCATTCATCCTGGTGCCACAAAGATGTATCACTATGAAGAAAGATTATTGGTGGCCGGGTATGAAGCGTGACGTGGTGGAGTATGTGCGTAAGTGCCTTACTTGTTTGTAAGTGAAGGCGGAACATCAGAAGCCGTACGGGAAGATCCAACCTTTGGATATACCGGAATGGAAGTGGGAGCACATCACCATGGATTTCATTACAAATCTGCCACGTACTCCGAAAGGTTACGATGCCATATGGGTGATTGTTGACCACTTGACGAAGAGTGCTCACTTCCTACCGATCCGCGAGACATATTCATCCGAGAGGTTGGCTGACCTATTCATCAAGGAGATTGTAACCCGTCATGGTGTGTCGGTGTCCATTGTGTCTGATCGTGACACCCGGTTTACGTCTAAATTCTGAAGAAATTCCACGATGCTATGGGGACGAGGTTACATATTAGCACGGCTTATCATCCCCAAACTGAGGGTCAGTCAGAAAGGACCATTCAGACATTGGAAGACATGCTTGGGGCATGTGTGATTTATTTTGGGGGAAGTTGGGATGACCACCTACCGTTAGCTGAATTCTCGTACAACAATAGCTATCATGCCAGCATTGGCATGCCACCATATGAGATTCTATACGGTAGGAGATGCAGAACACCCGTTTTTTGGGGTGATATTGGTCAAAAGGAGTTGGGAAGCGTCGAGGTAATCGAGGCTACGACTGAGAAGCTCGAAAAGATCAAAGCTTTAATGAAGGTAGCTAAAGATAGGCAGAAGTTGTATGCCGATAGACGACGCAGACCGAACGAGTTCCAGGCGGGTGACCGGGTTATGTTGAAGGTCTCACCTTGGAAGGGTATTATCCGATTCAAGAAGCGGGGCAAGTTGAGCCCAAGATATATAGGCCCTTTCCGAATCATCGCTCGTGTAGGAGAGGTGGCTTTTCGATTGGAGTTACCATGAGGTGAGTGGAATCCACCCAACATTTCATGTATCTCATTTGAGGAAGTGCTTAGCTGATGAAGACATGATTGTTTCATTGGAGGACATTGAAGTAGATGAAAGGCTCAATTATGTGGAGCAACCAGTAGCAATCATCGATTATAAAGAGAAGAGGCTGAGAAATAAAGTGGTTCCACTTGTGCCTGTACAATGGAAGCACAGGAAGGGATCCGAGTCTATATAGGAGACTGAGAAAGAGATGAGGCAGCATTATCCTCATATGTTCGAGGAATAACAGGTTTCAGGGACGAAACCTATATAAGGGGAGTGGACTTGTAACACCTGGTTATTTTTTTTAAAAAGATAAGATATAAAGAATAAAAGCAAGAAAGGCAATTAAGTCCAAGTGGAGGGACTAAAAGTGTCCAAAAAGGACAAAACTTTGTAAAGTTGGTGTAAAGGTGGGCATGGCTGCCCACCCTCACCTCACATCATCATCTTTTTCGGTTTAAAGAGAGAGAGAGAGAGAGCAGAGAAAGCTCTCGGATGAGAATAAGAGGAAGGAGAGAAGTGATTCAAGGTAAGAATTCAAGGTTTTTATGTTTTTATGTCGGGTTTTATCTCGGTTATGTGTTTATGTGCTTATGTGTTGTGTATGTGCTCGGTGTGTGTGTATTTGATGTTGTTTTTAGGTGTTTGAACTCTTTGCAAGCGGGTTAAAAGGAAGAAACACCCAATTTGCATCAGGTGAGTTCAAGACCCTGGTTTTTATATGTTTTAAATTGATTTTGGGGCCGAAACGTATTTGATTTTACAAAGTTTATGTGTGAATACTCGTATGTATTGTGTATGTTGGATGTTGGTTCTTGAATGTTTATAGGTTATTCATGTTTAGAATAGCCACATTATGCTTAGAATAGGTGGGTTTGATGATTGGGGTTGAAAACATCGTAGAAACATGTTTCACAGAAAGCTCACGTGCCTAGATAAGTGTTCATACGCCTGAAAATGCCTTAGAAGGTTAAGTGTAATCCACGCGCCTAAACAGTAACTCATGCGCCTAGAAATTTGCCTTAGAAATGTTTTTATAGCCCATACGCCTGAACAGTGGTCCATGCGCCTGGAAATGTTAGTCGGACGACTAAGTGTAGGGCTCATGCGCCCCAATAGTGCCCATGTGCCCTAGTGGCCCATGCGCCTAAGTGTTCATGTGCCTGAATAGTACCCATGCGCCTAGAATTGGGCTCGAATTGACTAAGTGTCCAGACGTCCAGGATTCCCCATGCGCCTAGGCACTCATGCGCCTGTATAGTGCCCATGCTCCTGAAAGTTGCCCATGCGCCTAAGTGTTCCCCATGCGTCTGTATAGTGCCCATGCGCTTGAAATTGCCCATGCGCCTAGGTGTTCCCCATGCGCCTGCATAGTGTCCATGCGCCTGCATAGTGCCCATGCGCGTAAGGACTTAGAATATTTTCTGATTTTTTGGGGAAAAGTGTCATGTAAGTTTGACTTGGAAGATTCCTGGGGGCTTTGTATGTTGACTTTTTGAAGTCATCTATGATGATGTTTGTTGTGCCCTGTATGATGTGATGATTATGTGATATGTTCCTTGTTATGGCATATGTTTATCTCTCCGTAGCTTTACGTGTTATGTTAATGAATGAACCGAAAGTATTATGTAACGTCAAGTGAAAGATAATGGAAATAAAAAGGAACATGATGAATGAATGCATGCTTTAACGAACGAATGAACATAAAAAGTCTTGCAAGCAAATGAATGGAGGTGCACACCCAATGTAGGTGTTAGCTCAATGGTGTGCAGGTTAGCTACCCCAAAGGATGCACATTGGGGTCCAATCCTTGTGATTGACCATATGAATGGGATCCTTGCCGCTTGACCTAGGTACTAGAGTCAGCTTCATGCACAATGTTCGAGGTCTATGAAAGACCTCAGGCCCAGTTACCCACTTCGTGCACAATGTTCGGGGTATAGCATATGGTATTGATCCGGAATGAAAAGAAAAGATGAATGGTGAATGTACTTGCCCTAGGTACTGGAGTCAGCTTCGTGCATAATTTTCGAGGTCTATGAAAGACCTCAGGCCCAGTTGCAGGATCGTTGAAGGGTTAGTTACAACACAACAACACAAAGAGGAGATTAACTAAACTTTAATCAAACAGTAAACTGGATTAACCAAGTGTTGAAATACTAAGAACACAAGTAACGCAAGTGACAAAGAACACAAAGAACACAAGTGTTTGGTTATCAAGAATGCAGTAATTGTCTTCTCTATGTTCTATTACAAGTGTTACAAAGCATATTCGAAAGATACAAGAACATGAGATACTTATACTACATGCTACATCCAGCTATACTTTGAAAGCCAGCTGGATACAATTGACTAGACACAAACAAAATCAATTGTAGAGTCAAAGGCAGATTGCCTTTTGACTTGTGACTATGACATGCCATAGCTCACATCCTTATCTATTACGAAAAGGATAAAGTACATAAAGTAGAAAGTTACAGACTCAAGACCTTAATGTACAGTTACCAAATGCATGGATCTTTTCACCAAACCATGTAAGTTGGTGACTTGCAGAGGCACAACAGAAAGGTGTCCAGCTTTATGGAACAATACATCTGATAAGCATGTTACTAAAAGTCTTTGGAAGAAATCTATCTTCATGAACTTCAAGCTTCGGAAGACTGTCTCTGATCTTGACTTACAGGAGAGGTACTATAGATGGAACTCTCTTCATCAAAGAACAAGAAAAAGACATATTGCTAGTTCAAGTATATGTGGATGACATCATCTTTGGTTCAACTAATCCAAAGCTCTGCAAAGACTTTGAGAAGCTGATGAAAGACAGATTGAAATGAGTGCCATGGGGGAATTCAATTTCTTTCTGGAATTCAAGTGAAGCAAGTTGAAGATGGCATCTTCATAAGTCAGTCAAAGTATATTCAGGACATACTCAAGAGATTCAACATGACTGACTGCAAGATTGCAAAGACACCAATAGCCAGAAACCACTCTCTTGGTCCTGATCTTAAGGGGGAGTGTGTAGATGAGCACTTATATAGGGCTATGATTGGGTCTCTTATGTATCTTACTGCTAGTAGGCCTGATATCATGTTTGCTACATGTATTTGTGCAAGACATCAAGCCAACCCTAAGATGTCTCACCTCATCACTATCAAGAGGATTCTAAGATACCTCAAAGGTGCATCAACACTCGGACTATGGTATCCTAAGAATTCTGACTTCAATCTGTATGCCTATACAGATAGTGATTATGGTGGTTGCAACATGACTGCAAAGTCTACATCTGGGGGATGTCAATTTCTTGGTGGAAGGGTTGTCTCATGGCAATGCAAGAAACAATCCTGTTCTCTCTGCATCAACTGCTGAAGCTGAATACATTGCTGCTGCAAGCTGCTGTCTCAAGTACTTTGGATTCAAAATCAGATGCTGGACTATGGGTTAAACTTCAAGGAGACTCCCATTCACATAGACAACAACAGTGCTATCTCAATCACAGAGAATCCTGTGCAACACTCAAGGACAAAGCACATCAATATCAGGTATCATTTAATAAGAGATAACTATGAAAAGGATTAATTAAACTAGTCAAAGTTCACACAGATGAACAATATGTTGATTTGTTTACAAAGGCCTTTGATGAACAAAGATTTAAATCTAATATCAGCTATTGGGATGATAAACTTTGAGTAAGCTTTTCTTAAACTAATTCTCATTATTTCTTTAAAATTTATGTGTGTCCTAATTTCTAGTTCATCACTTTCATAAGCTCATGTTTTCTTTGGATGAAAATTTCTTTTTGAAGACTTTGCTTAGACTTTTGAAAATTTCTGATACTTCGGAAGTTATGCTTTAAACTTCGGAAGTAAATCATGCCTTCAAAATAAATAACTGTCTAAGAAATTTACCTTTGGAAGAGTCTTCAAATTTATCTTCCGAAGCGTAAATACTTGTCTCAGACACTTACTCATTTTCAAGGATCGTTTACTTCCGAAGCAAAATTAACTCTCAGAAGCTTTGTTAGTTTATACACAAAGCACTCAAGTTTTAATTTTTCTTCCGAAGCAAAATTCTCCAACCTCCCAGGAAATTCTTCCGAAGTCCTTTTAGCTTCGGAAGCTTTTTAATTAAAACTTCCGAAGATAATTAACCTTCGGAAGCTTTTTGACTTCCAAGAAAACTACTTTTTGAGCAAAAGTAAACTACTATTTTAGAGGTGGGACCGACATCCGGATTTCAAAGTTTATCCTCTTTCATTAAACTTTATCTAAATCCTCCTCACATATAAACCCAATGGTTTCCCCCATCTTTCTATCATCTATTCTTCCTCCAAACCTAAAACCCCAAATTTCTCTCTGAAATTTCTTTCTTTCTTCTTTCTTCATCCTTAAGCTACTTCAAAAAGCCAACCTTGCTCATAGAAATGATCCCAACTTTACCATGTAGCTACACAGACAACATAATCAGGTTGCTCTGTTAAGCTCTGAGAAAGATCCTTATTTCTCAGAGGTTTGCCGTTTCCTAACTCTGTCAAATTACTTCACCTCCCTAACCATTGATCCTCCACTCTATGAGCATCAGTTGCTTGAATTCTGGAAGACCTGCCAAAAGGTCATTATAGATGGGGAGAAGACACTGTCTGACACAGTGCAGGGGAGAACAATCTTCATCACTTCGGCCATCACCAACCAACATCTTCAGCTGGATGATGAAGAAGGTGAGGTGTTTTCCCAAAGGAAGCTGTCAATCATTCCATTGAGCAGATGAGATATAAGGAAGATTTCTCTGTAAAGACCTTTAGGAAAGGGAAGGTCTCATCCCAATGGAGATTCCTGCTCTATATGGTCATCCATAGCTTATCAAACAGCATGGTGGATGGAACCAGATTCCTGAGGATCTCTCCTTCATAGTCATTGGAATGGCTCAGGGGGTCAAATTCAGTATTCTCAGTTTGTTTATAAAATTTACCTGCTAATTTAGACTCCTTAGAGTATTACATGTTTTCTAGATATGTCCAGTACATTCTTAACTGTGAACTGGGCTCACAGTTAGGGAAACAGGTAACATTCTTAAATTGGGACAGATGAAGCCCGACATCTTTAAAATACTAAGAGAGTCCACTGTTGGATTCTCTAGGGTAGAAATAGCCTTAGTCCTAAAAATGTTAGAGCTCATTGCTCAAGGTGACAACCTAGCAGCACAAGCTAGTGTTGAACCCACACCTGCTACTTCCCAACCACCCATATAGCCTCAAAACTCTATCACCTACCAAAGAAAATCCAAACGAACCCCTGCTCAGACTATTCAGTCTGTGGAGGCCCCCATATACTCAACCATACATGAAGAAGTGGACACTGGAGCTCCCATTTCTCCTAAGGAGCAAACCACTCCCATCTCTTCAAGAATCAGTGCTGAGGTTCCTCATGCTCAACCTGATGAGCTCATTAGCCCTACTGCCTTAAGCCATCACTCTGAGTCTCAACACTCAAGTGATCAACCTTCAGGGGACAATTACCATCCCTAGCCTATAGATCTCAACCAACCAATTCCCAACCTTGATTTTTACACTGATGAAGATATAGGTTTCAGTGAGTATAATGAATCTCTCTACTTTCCCTCTACTCAAAGAGAGATGAGTACTCTTGAGTCTCCTACATCTATCCCACATCAGTCACCTACAACTGAGGTGAACACTCCTGAACCTGTTCAGGATGTCCATATGGAAGAGGCTCTCACTTCTGAAAGTGATTACATCATTAAGACCTCAACCATGGAAAATCAGCCCACTGACATCTCAACTGAGTCTGCCAGTGAGCAGAGGAAAACCAACAACCAAGAACCTCAAGCTAGTGGTGAGAGAGAGGACTCTGGTCCAATCATCTCATCCTCCAATGAATCTTCTGATGAAGATAAGGGAAATCTGAGACTACTGGTGCAAAAACTATCTAAAACATGCACTTACCTATCTCAAAGGTCAGTCACCTTGAATCTCAGGTTACTACCTTACACAACAGGATCAATGATCAGCAACTTGAGATTTCATATCTTAAGGAAAAACTAGCTGGGAGACCCTTAAGGAGAGCTCAACCAGGAACACAAGAACTTATGGATGTGATTGATCTATCTTCCAGCTCACCTGTGCAAGTGGGTGATGCTACCAAAAAGGGGGAGAAAGTCATTACAGCCACAGAACATGGGAGTTCTTCAGAGAGAATGGACATGAGGACTCACCATCCTCACTTGCAATATGCATTCTCAGCAACCTCCTCTAGTTCACATTGATGTGGACTACACAGACTCCTTCATACAGAGTCTATTTGAGGATAGGATACCAAGGGCTATGTCACCTTCACCATCTTTCAATCACATTATTGGGTGGAGGTATGACAACAACAGGAAGGCCCTCATCATCATAAGAGTTCAAGGACAGTAAGAAGTCTTCAATTTTCAGACCTTGGACTACTATGAAGGTTTGGATCTACTCAACATGCCACTTGTTAACCCAAGCCAATCAAGACAGCCAATAGACTGGCTAAAAGAATCCAAGACAGGATCACTGCAGAGTTCAGCTTAAGAAGGAGACTTAGGCAATCAGGCAATATCATCGGTCAATTGGATGTTGAGGCAGACCCTAAGATTAGCTTCATAGGGGAAACCTTGACTGAAGGCCCAATGACAAAACCTGAGAGCCCGGTCTCATCATCTCCAAGTGCTACAGAGATCCATATTCCTTCTGAGACACCTGCTGGTGAAGGTGCTTCTCAACCTCTCTCTGGCCTGAGCTCAGATGCTGTAACGAGCAATGAAGGCCAAAGCTCTCTCCACCCTGAGTCACAAAGGTGAGTGACGAAGGGAAAAGAAAGATGACATCTGAGGAGATTGAGGAGGAGAGAGAGAGAGGAAATGGAGGCTAAGGGGAGAAAGTTCCTCTGCTGAGTCTCCAAGACTCATGGAGTCTGCAATCAGGGGTGCCCCCAGACCAGATACTCAGAGTGATGAGTTAAGGACAGTCAAGATTAACTATTTACAGACTAGGAACTATGACATAGATAGTGTCATATATCTTCCCTTAGATGAATTGAATGAACTGGTCGACCTGGAAAGGTCAAGAGAGAAGAAGGAGGCAGAAGATGTAGAACTCCTAGTACAAGTCAAAGAAGAGAGAAGAAGAAAAACACTGTATAAAGTTATGCCTACCTTCTCACCAGTTTAAGAAAGTCCTGAACAAGAGGATGTGGCTCAACAAGAACCTCAGGTAGATAAGGAAGAAGATAGAATCAAGATGATTAACTACCTGAGTGCCACATGCCTCTATTAGGCAGATGCATTCCTTCCCTTACCTTATGACTATATTGAGTTTGAGTACTTAAAACAACTTGAGCTTGAGCTAGTCAAGGAAAGAAAAATAAAAAAGAAGAAGCTAAGGGAAGAAGCTGCAAAATCAAGAACCATCATCCAAAAGAGCATGAAGAAGTCTACTGATAGGCAGAGGATGATGAGCTTCTTGAAGCCGTATGGATTCTCCGGAAGGAGACTTGGACCCATGTCTCTATCCACTATGGATGAGCATATCAGTGTAATCAAGCAGAAGATTAAGAGTGGAGAGCTCACTGACTTACACTCCACTCCAAGTCAGGCCCCACCTAAAGTGGAAGTTAAGGTTGAACAACCAGACACAACACAACCCGGACCTCCTGCTAATGCTCAGCAAGCTTCATCTTCTGATCCACAGCAAGGTCAACCTCCCTCTCCATCTGAACCTAAGAGAGAGGAAGTCCCAACTGAGAAAGACAGTGAAGATCAATTTGGTGCTGCAGGCCAGTCTTCTCAGTTAAAATTTGGAAAGAGAAAGAAGAGGATGACTTCTAGACCAAAGTCTAAGAAGAAGAAGAAGCCTGAATCCCCTTCTAAACCTCAGGATGAATCAGAACAACCTGAGGATGTGCAGCCAAAGGATGCTACACCAACTCTAATTCAAACAGCTCCTCTAGCATCAGGAAGACCCATCTTGTCTTGGACATACACCACAAATCCGGAAAGATGGCATGTTATTAGAGATCAAGGCATTGAAGACATTTATACATGGCAAGATATGTTTCAGTTGCCTCCGCATGACCTCTTTTTGACATGAGAAGACACTTTAACAGCCTGAAGGATCTTGATCATCTTATGAAGAAAGGAATGGTGATCATCCTAATGAGGACTGTTAATATCTGAAGTTTTCAAAATGTTTTGGTAGCATCAGCCAAGGGGGAGTTTGTAGAGATTAATGAAGAGGCTGATACAACCTAAATATTTTTAGTCTTTCCTACATGCTGCACAAGTGCATTAAAGAAGAAGCTTAGGAAGTTTCACACATGAAACAGAAAATACTCTAAGTGTGAAATCTTCCGAAGCCAAGACCAATATCTTCTGAAGCCAAACATGAAGTCTTCCGAAGCCTCAGAGACAAAGTCTTTCGAAGCTTGAAGTTCATGAAGACAGATTTCTTCTGAAGACTTTTAGTAACATGCTTTATCTGATGTACTGTTCCATAAAGCTGGACACCTTTCCGCTATGCCTCTGCAAGTCACAAACTTACATGGTTTGGTGAAAAGGTCCATGCTTTTGGTAACTGTACATTGGATAAAGCATGTTACTAAAAGTCTTCAGAAGAAATCTGTCTTCATGAACTTCATGCTTTAGAAGACTTTGTCTCTGAGGCTTCGGAAGACTTCATGTTTGGCTTCGGAAGATATTGGTCTTGGCTTCGGAAGATTTCACACTTAGAGTATTTTCTATTTCATGTGTGAAACTTCCTAAGCTTCTTCTTTAATGCACTTGTGCAGCATGCAGGAAAGACTAAAGATGTTTAGGTTGCATCAGCCTCTTTATTAATCTCTACACCAGTACCCGCTTCGTGCATAATGTTCGGGGTAATGTAAATGTCACTAGATGTAACGAATGAATGAAGGTTAACAAATGTAATGGAAGATAATAATGATATTATCTGTATGTACGTACGATGTATGATCACGAACGAATGAAATGTATAGTATGACTCTGAAAGGAAATAAATAATGATATCGATGAAATGTATGTTTTATCATAAAACTAGAACTCACTCAGCAACGCTGACTTTTATACGTTTTCAGCTGGCAGGTAAACGTTGCTGAGGATAGCACGAGGTGGCTACTCAGCTCTTTTGGATGGCATTCTTTTGTTAATATTTTTGCATTGTAATACGGACGAATAATGTTTTGAAATGAACGCTTGTATTAACATGCAAAAACATTTGTAATGATACGAGAAGTTATCTTTCTTTATGATTCCACTGCAATGTTTTCATAGGGTAAATGTAATTATAATGTTTTACGTGCAATGAACGACCAACTGTGAGGTCTCCGGAACGGAGCCTTACATAAGTCACCTACATCTGACCTAACTGCTCGCATGTGTGAAATGCTCATATCTGACCTCATTCATCCGAATGTAATGACACTTAATGTATTATCACCTAAGTTCCACTAGCCAATAGTGGACCTAAAGGTTTGTAGCCTAGAGTTAACTTTTACTATTCGACTACCTTTTCAAATCCATTTCTTGCTCTGTTGGAGTTTATTACCTTTAGTAATGTTGCGCACCTAGAGGGAGAAATGTATTCTTTAAACCTAGCCCTCACATGTTATGGTATTGATTTATACACGTTGTGTTTATTCATAAAATCTAGATAAAATCGTACCTTATAAAAAGATAGTGCTTTTATCGATAGATTCAATAGTTTGATGAATTGTTGAAATTCCTCTATAATTTGATCACCTAGGGCTTGAGGGAAAAACTTATTCAAGAATAGTTTCTTGAACTCTTCATGGGTCATTTTCCTATCCACCCTCCTTGTCCAATTACTGTCTTTGTACATTCCATCTGTCGTTTGCTCTCTCCTTTATTTTACTAGTAATAAAAATCACTTCGTTTGTAGGATGACACTGATATATTGTAAATACTCTTTTGATATTAGTTATCTATCTTTAACTAACAAATGGACCAACTTCCGAGAAACTCGTTTGACTTACAAGCCAAAAATCCTTTAAAGGAACAATGTGGTCTATCTATCTCCATAACCATTTTTACCTCTATCCCGATTTTCCGTTCCTGGATATTCATGATCATATTTCATCATTCTTCTCGTAATGGCATTATAAATAGTAACTTTTGTATGTTCCATGAAGAATTGAAAAACACGTTATACAAGCCTTTGTTATTCCCTGTTCTGTTGGTGCATCCTTTAACCAAGAACCCCATCCTCATTATCATGAATTTATGAGACTCTTCCTTATTTTAATCATTATCATTATAATTTTATGTTATTCTTATCTCTACTCTTATATATTTCTTTATTTGTCAAGGTATAGGATCTATATCAATATTATGTTACTCTAGTCTTTTCTTAAATCACATTTCCACCTTACTTACTTTTCACACCATTTAATAAAAGTATGATAAATCTAAGAACACATTAGTGCCGCATGTATACTATTACACTAGTCTAGTGCAATTTTACACATACCTTACCTAGGAATTTTCATAATTACCATGTCACTTCTTATGTAAAGAATTGGAGTACATACATATATCCATATTTAATAACAATAACCACAACCACTTCATACTTTCAAATTAAACAATTGGACTATCTAACCCTTCATGCTTGGTTCTTGATCTAGTCTAGGATCAAACACTTCACCAGTACACAAAGCACTCTAGCAAGTTTGAGTCCTTGTATTTATCCTAATACTTGAATTCATCGAACCATATGCTCTAATACTAACGTGTAACACATCCATATTTATATTAAGTATTTTCATTGAAAAGATATTAGTCACATATAGATAACCATGATCTTTTAAAACATTTCCTTAATTAGTTACTATATCAAGTTACAAAGATTATTATATTATTTAGCATCCTATTTTCTAAAACCATCACGTGTAAGGCTTGATCTCCTTTTTCATTCTCATGCTTTGGCACAACACATGAAAGATATGCATACCACAAAGTAGGTTTTCCTGAGTAAGTGTCATTCACAATCTACATATTATACAACCTTATAATTATATGCTTTTAACTAACACTTATGGCTTAGTATTGGGTCAGGAAATTAAAGTCTGAGAATGAAGCACATAATCTGGCATTAGGCAAGGAAAATGTTATCTGCCCAATGCTTTCACCGACTATGAAACTTACATTCAGCCTACTATGGATCAAGAAAATCACATCCGATTCTAACACCAAATCGATCGCGAAACTTGCACAATTTTATGGCTTTGAATCAGGAAACTCACATTGAGGTTCAACACCTCCCATACATGCGATTATGTTAAACAAAAAAGCTCACATATGAGTTCAATACCTCTGGCACATATAATGATTCTAGTTAATTATAGTGCTTTCTTAAAAAATCACATGTATACACACTTTATAATAATTTCTCATTTCACATCTCATGCACACATTTCACATAACTCACGTATACTTTTAGGGGTCTCTATCAGTAACCTTAAATGTCATGTTCTTTAATTTTTTACTTTAGTTTTCCCTTTCTTTAGGATCACGTACCCTAAAAGTTCCCATTTTCTATATAAGTTAAGCATTAACATATCTTAATCTTGGTTATTAGACCTATTTTCATAGGGTTTTTACCCTGCTAGGTGAGCAGCCCTTGTTCTTATAGGTATTTCAACCATACCCTTCACGTATCACACCCACATCAATCATAGACTCAAGACCTGCATTTCTTATGTACTCAACCTAAATACCCTTAGGTTCTCACCTCGAATTTCAAAACTTGTTCTAAGGAAGCACCCTTACCTGAGTGTTCACCAGTCTTCTGCTAGGCATATTTTCTGATATAATACCTAACTTAGGTAGGTTTCAACATTCAATGAAGTGTTTAAAAAACATATCGAGTTTTCTAAACGAGCTTTCTCTCTGAATGAGGCATTCTATTTACAGGATTCACTATGCATTCTTATGGACGGTAAGGTCCAAGGTGTTACAACTTGAAACCATTTTAGTCATCCTAATTGTGACAACCTCAATCTTACGAACTACAAAATTGTGGTTACGGTCCGTAACCTTGGTCTGTGTCATTCTTCCACATGGCATCACCGTAATTATCATTACATAATTATCATTACATGGCCATATCACGAACAGAAAAATCCAATGTTATTGTCCATAACATTAGAGATTTTCATTTTTGTAATTTTTATTAGTGGATACTTCTGCTACAAAAGAAAATGGCCATTCAATCTTGAGAAGTTTCAATTCAAAATAGCCTATGTTTTAAACATTCCATACACAAGTTGTCATAAATTTTTAAGTAATTCTAATATCTATTTAGATTTTATTTCTTTATTATCTTCTACAAATTTTAGGCTTTAAAATGGTTAGGTTTGATAATTTAAAAAATTAGATTGGATATAAAAAGAACAAATCATTTGTTAAGAAAGAATGTGGTTTTATTTAATATTGACAAAAATGATTTGAAGTATTAGTAGTACAATGTTAAATACTATTAATGATTTTAAGTATTAGTAGTACAATGTTAAATACTATTTTTAAGTATTATAATATTGGTATTTTGATTAGTTAATAGAAATTATAATTAATCTAATAGGAATACATGAAAAATATGCACCTAACTTTTAATGGAGTGCGACAGGGTGTATTTTTTCGATCATGTCTATCAAAACATTCCAACAAAAAAGAAAACAATATTTAACTACTAAATTACTAAACTATACCTGAGTGAAGTACTTGGTTATGATTATGAAGATGAATTAAGATATTTAAGGAGATATATATGTTTTTATAAAAATTCCCCACCATCAATCCCTCGTACAGATCGACCTACACGCATATCAGCTTTTTTTAGCTTTTTTTAACTATAGTGTCCACGTGTTAATAGCCTTTCTGTCACATCCCGGCAGAAACGTGAAATGACTATTTGGGTGTGACTTGTTTGTACAGAACTCATTGATTAACAAAGTATCAGATAACACAACAACATATATTTAAACATAACATAACATACTTCATAAGATAATAATAAGGTTAGGATTATATTAAATCATGATAGTCAAAATTTGATCTAATTATAATCCTATTACAACATATTTTCTAACTGCTACATCTTCAATAACGGTGGAAATGAGCGTCCACCGATATGCTGAGATCATACATATTCACAGTTAGATTCACACAGACTTTTCCCATAACTTCTCCTCAGCCGTTATACACATCAAAAAAGAACATTAAGCTGTTATACATGATGAATTCCTGAAAAAGCATACTCAAAATAGTCAACATAATATTGGTGAGTTCATAGGTTTATCTTACATAAAATATTATTGATGCATCAAATACAACCAACCCTTACTTAATAATCAGATCAACCATACTGTCATAACATAATTCATAAATCAGATAATATAGCATCACAACACTCATCATGTTGGTGCAGGAAATTATTTCCTAAGTAGCGCTACCTATATTATCCAACGGTTCCACATCCGAATTAATGGTTGTACATAAATTACAGTACATCTCAAAATTTTGCATCAATCATAAAATCAATAGCATGCTTTTTCCCCCCAAAAGTTTATAAAAATAAAAATGTCGCTATGAATCTCACATTTTCTCCAAGAAATCACCTATAAACAAAATATTTATAGTTTAGAAAACATAAATATTTTCTTCAAAATTTTCAGTACCTCAAATATTATCAATACTTATACAATAAATAGGTAATAGAATAAAACATAACATACTCAGATTTCATATTTTAGTTATTTACAGTTTATTTCTTATAATTTTGGTGCATGAAATTATTTCCTAAGTAGCGCTACCTATATTATCCAACGGTTCCACATCCGAATTAATGGTTGTACATAAATTACAGTACATCTCAAAATTTTGCATCAATCATAAAATCAATAGCATGCTTTTTCCCCCCAAAAGTTTATAAAAATAAAAATGTCGCTATGAATCTCACCTTTTCTCCAAGAAATCACCTATAACAAAATATTTATAGTTTAGAAAACATAATATTTTTCTTCAAAATTTTCAGTACCTCAAGTATTATCAATACTTATACAATAAATAGGTAATAGAATAAAACATAACATACTCAGATTTCATATTTTAGTTATTTACAGTTTATTTCTTATAATTTTGGTGCATGAAATTATTTCCTAAGTAGCGCTACCTATATTATCCAACGGTTCCACATCCGAATTAATGGTTGTACATAAATTACAGTACATCTCAAAATTTTGCATCAATCATAAAATCAATAGCATGCTTTTTCCCCCCAAAAGTTTATAAAAATAAAAATGTCGCTATGAATCTCACATTTTCTCCAAGAAATCACCTATA
Source organism: Flaveria trinervia (assembly GCA_025506515.1). Classification (NCBI taxonomy): domain Eukaryota; kingdom Viridiplantae; phylum Streptophyta; class Magnoliopsida; order Asterales; family Asteraceae; genus Flaveria; species Flaveria trinervia. Next base: position 43,246,011 of record CM046444.1, read on the forward strand.
ACAAAATATTTATAGTTTAGAAAACATAAATATTTTCTTCAAAATTTTCAGTACCTCAAGTATTATCAATACTTATACAATAAATAGGTAATAGAATAAAACATAACATACTCAGATTTCATATTTTAGTTATTTACAGTTTATTTCTTATAATTTTGGTGCATGAAATTATTTCCTAAGTAGCGCTACCTATATTATCCAACGGTTCCACATCCGAATTAATGGTTGTACATAAATTACAGTACATCTCAAAATTTTGCATCAATCATAAAATCAATAGCATGCTTTTTCCCCCCAAAAGTTTATAAAAATAAAAATGTCGCTATGAATCTCACATTTTCTCCAAGAAATCACCTATAAACAAAATATTTATAGTTTAGAAAACATAAATATTTTCTTCAAAATTTTCAGTACCTCAAGTATTATCAATACTTATACAATAAATAGGTAATAGAATAAAACATAACATACTCAGATTTCATATTTTAGTTATTTACAGTTTATTTCTTATAATTTTCATAATATTCCAATAATTTATTAAAAATATCTTCTGGTTTCTAAAAATTCCCAAATTTGATCACAATATTTGGCACAATATTTAGAACTCTTAAAAATTTTCCCAAACCTTAAATCATAGCAGAGTCAATGTTTATGAATTTCATCATTTTACAAATATTTAGTAAAAATATTAGAATATGTCCAAAAATTCCTATTTTCTTACAAAATGTTCTTTCCTGCTTTTCATGTCTTTTGTAATTTTCTCATAATTTATTGCAAAGTCAAGTATTTTTTCGGATTTTTATGTAAAAGAAACTCTATAAATTCGTAACTTATTCATAACTTCAAGTTAGGTCATGAAACATTTTCTGTAATTCCTATAGTTCGTAAGGTTTAACATATAATTTTCTCAATATCATCCCAGGTTTAGTTCTTCCAGCAAAAAATTTTCTTTCAAATACAAAAATAATTTATATAAATTATTTTATCTATAGGAATAATATTAAAATCTGCAGAATTATAATTTTTAATATTCTAAACATGTCTCCAATGTTTGTTCCCATAATCATATTCTATAGCCCAATAAACTGAATTTAACAAGTTGCACATAAGATTTTAATCCTTAATTGATAATTTCTTTTATATAATTTTCGATCATCAGGTTTCATTTTGTTTATTTCAGATTTTTAAAACCTTCTTACTAACTTTTTAAATAAAGTTGATAGGTTTATAGGATTCATAAAGATCTTAGATGTATAATCATAAGAGTTAATCATATGTTTGTTTAAACATAGGTATAGTCATTGTAATCTTAGCTAAATATGGTTTAGAGAATGAAACTTTGATTTTGATAATGAAAAGAGGTGGGGATAACTGATGGCAGCTTCTTTCTCTGTCGAACCAAGTTAAACGAAGGTTCCCGCGTCTTGTTCTTCTTGTGACAACCGGATGGAAGATGATGATGGTTGATTGTGGTGATAACCGAGCACTTAGAGAAGTGATGAAGGTAACCTTGAGTTGGAGAGTGGAGGTGACCGAGGGTTAAGTTGGTAGTGTGTGCGGTTTGTTGAGGAAGAACCGAGAGTTTTGTAGGAGTGGTGATCGATGTGGTTGTGGTGTTTTTCATTCAGCCGAGAGCCTCAAATAAGGTGAGAGGGTCGGCTGCCATTAATGGCATCATCATGATGCTACCAATAGCCTTGGTGAATGGGCTAAGTGTAGGCTTAATAGGTGTCAAATAAGGAGGTGAGCTTTGTGGTTGATGGCTAGGTGGTGGTCCAAGAAGTAGGTTAAGTGTCTTGGCCGATTTGAGGTGTTAATCACCTCTTATTTGGTTGTTTTAATCTTTAATGAACCGAGGCTTAGTCTTAGAGGTTGCTTAAGTTTAATGTTTGGGTGCATAAGGTTTGTTTAGTTTTGTATGCTTCTTACATTGTGGTGTTTGATTGAGTTGTGTTTTTATATCATTTGGTAAATAATTTGATATTATTAAGTTGAAATATTAGATCATATTGTGTTTGATATCCATGATTTATGAATATGGATACACGTACATGTAAATTTATACATGCATGCAACCATGCATACGTGCAACATATATATATATACACACATAAACACATAATACACATATGAATTTAACAAAGGATGGCTCATGCATACATAAGGTATGTATGTAAACATGCATACATATAATTTTAACATATAAGTGCTCATAATAATTCATAACTTATATATAATATATATTAATTATATTCATAACTAATTTTGCCTAATTTTATTTTTAGGGTCGTCACACTTTCCATTTGAACTTTTGTGCAATAGCCTTTTCAATCTATTTATGGATTTAATAGGTTAATAATAGTGATATCTTAGATATGATTATCTATATTTAGAAAAAAAATATAATATTAAGGTCCTAATGATGTTTTCTCAACTTGTATATTATGCTTAAAAGAAATAACTTCTTTTACCATATTATCTGTCACCCTCACGGCCTAAAAATTATACTTGATTTATCACAATTTATAACTATTTCCTACACTAATTTATATTAGACTTAAAGTATCTGTATAGTATGTAGGGCCGGACCTAAGAGGGATGTATGAGGTTCACCCGACATTCGAACTTTTAAAAAAAGTTATATTATATATGTATGTATATATATATATTTAAAGAAAAAACTATAAGCTATTATAAACTTATTAACAAACTCAATAATAATTTTATGCTCCTTTTCTTATTTTAGCCTATTGAACCTTAGAGTTTAGTAACATGTTCATTTGTTTAGTTCACTATCATGTATCACATCTAAACTCATTTGAAAACGCTAAGACAATCTCATGGTTCGTATAAGTAAGTAAATTATTTTGATATAATACTTTTGATTATTGGTTTAATAATTATTGTCATATTATAAACTTTTAACATACGAGTTATTGATTTTATATTATAGTGGTCTGTTTTTTCCACTCGCTCAAAGCCCAAAGTTTTCTCCGTTTTCTCGGTGCCGGCTCTGCTTGACTATATGGCTTGCATGATCAAAACTACTCAGACATTTTTTTTATTTGTGTGATCAGCATGAAGTGAAGTGTGTATCATTTGTTGAAAAAACATTAAAAAGTGGTGTGATGGTAGTATCATATATAAGTGAGATGTTTTCAATAATATGATTTCATCGTTCTATACAATACCCCACATCGACATTTCAGTATGTGAAATAACATATATTAGGTAAAGATTAATATTGTGTATGCACTGATGATTAAATTACATGTGCTACTTATAACACTTGTGTGTATGCATTTATGATGACTTATATATGTCACTAAAGATACTTTAACTTATTCACTTTTGTGTATGCATTTATATTACTTATATATGTCACTAAAGATACTTTAACTTATTCATTGTTGCAAACATGTCCCCCAATGATGAATTCATTATTTGTAAAACTAATGTTGACACTATTTATAGATTTTGATCATAGTTGAGTGTATTTACTGGTGCATACAAAACTTTTGGATTCTGATTAATTTAGGGTGTAGTGAATAAACAACTTCTATATATCATATACTCTCTTTATGAACACATGCATCGTTTGTAGATTTTAAGCATGTTTTTATGTGTAAATTGACGATGCATGTGCACAGTAAACATAGTTTAGTGAATCCATTTGTGAATATAGTGCTTTGATCAATCTCCTTACAAATATTGGGTATCTACCGTTTTATACAAACGTCTTGAATTCATTTGATATGTATTTAATTACTGAAGCATAAAAATGTATTTATTAATACATAAATTATATGTGTAGATTTTAGTTTAGACAAATTTTTTTATTCTTATGTAGCTCTTGTAGGATATGTTGTTTAAAGTTTGCCATTTTTAATGTTCTTGTTTGATTTGTTTTCTCATTCTACTTTGATTAAATTTTCTGAATTGGTCCAAGAATTGGTTTTTTGTATTGTTCGTTATCAAATCTCAATGAACACGGTTTGATAAAAACCTATTTGTCTCACAAAATTTTTTCTGCAACAAATAGTTGGAATGCAATCCGAGAGATATAGTTTTGAAAGAAGCACTCATAATATGAAGAGTTGAAAACAAACAAATCAGTAGTTTTACCCCATTTTCAAATTGTCAAAAATTATATTAAACTAATTAAGTGTTTCGTTATTGTTCTTAACAGAGAATATTTCATGTTTATACTTGAGGAAAAACTTAATATACAATAATATCATCAAATCATCTAAATGTTATTGGCAACCCTTTTAAAAGGCGTCATCATATGATATTTGCTAAAACCATCCATTAACAAGATTTAAGTATAACATTAGTCATGGACCAAATGTCTATGAATAAACTTTAAAGCTCCACTAGCCTTAAAAACTGGTTTATGGATAATGATAGACAAAATCATGGTGTTCCTTCGTAATGAGTGTACATTCCCATTACATAAGTATAACCATATACATAATTACTTTATTCAAATTGTATGATATAAAATAATTAAAAAGTTTTTAACATCTTTATTACCAGAAGTTAAGGAGTAGAAATTAACCTTTACCTCTTATTCATTTTGTTAATCATCTGTTAACTTTGATTTGATTTTAACATCAATTGCAAATACTTCCTAATGGATTCTGCACAATATGTTTGATACAAATCAACATGGTGTAAGGATCGATTTCCCTACAAAACTTGCACTAATCGGATCGTATTCAAACTACAAAAGCAAAATCATTGCAATTAGATACCAAGGCTTCGTTTGGTTTACTGAATTCTCAGGAATTAGAAAAATTTTCCATCCACAATCCCGTTTGATTAGTCAACGTATGCAATTAGAATTGGAAATTTTTTTCTCATTTATTGGAATTTATATTTCTTTCATTTAGTCATGAAATATTTAACAATCTAATGAAATGTTTAAAACTAAAATTCTAATTTCACCTAAAATTGACGAAACAAACACGTTATCAGTTTTAATAAGATTCCAATTCTAATTCTTTTGCAAAACATTCTGCAAACCAAACTGCTTCTAATTATGATCAAACAATAATAATCAATGTGAACGGAATTAAATCAAACATATAAAAAAGTGTAAATAAGCATTCAAGATTGATTGCTTCAAATCCATATGTTTTCAGGATATGAAAATGAGCCCTATTATAGAACCTAAACATACAAAGCTATTTATACTAAAGAAGATCAAAACAAGTTACAAGTTTTCGTATGTACCAAAGCAGTTTTTGCATTTAGCAACCTTAAGCAAAGTTCTCGTTTTATAAAAGTTCTTGCATATCCACAGGTTTTGCTATAGATCAATTTGATTTCCCAAGCTTTAATGTTTATACTTCACGCATGTAAATCTAGATCTAATCGATCACCCTTTGAATTAAGGAACATGGAGTCTAACACAAGAAAGGATTGTCCCAACTCCCAATGTTAAACGCGTTGTTCCCTTAGACAAATTGCACAGGTTCAATCAACCCACCCCACCTCCCCCACCCCCCGAGCTCCCATCATATTTGTTTTGATTTTTTGAGCTTTTATTTGTTTTTTCCTTTTATTTCCACCTATTTTACCTTTGAGAATAAGGCTATGCACATGGCACGTTTCAATTGATTAATTTTATTTGCAATGTTTCTTGTTCATTTTAAATTGAGGAACATGTATTTAACAACATAAAGAAAGCATTGTTACAGTGTTAAGCGTGCTATTGCATGAGGCCACTTGTTTTCATTTTTTTTCCTTTTATTTCCAAATAATTTTTCCTTACTATTATATAATACAAAACCCATGAGTACATTGATATTTTTTTTGTAAAACACCTAAAACAACTATTTAAGTAATAATACAAGTGTTTTATGCAAATGTTTCTAATTGTAGTCATTTACTAAACTATTTTAGTTAATACATAAGTTAATGCATATGATTAATGCTACAATCCTAAAAGCTAAGGTTAGGAAAACTAATGTCTTAAGAAAAATTTTATAGGTTTATATTTATATACTCCACTAAATTATTAAGGTAAGTTTCTTTTACTAACTCCTTATGAATCTTACATGTTTTGGTGGTCATGCATGCATCCATGCATAGATATTTGTATGCATCCATGCATAGATATTTGTATGCATCCATGCATAGATATTTGTATGCATGTGTATGAATATTTTGGAACTTTGTGATCTTTGAACCATGTGTGTTAGTTACCAATCATAAGACTAAGTGATTAGTTAGCTTAATATTAAATGTTTTAACTATATGTAATGAATTAAACATTTAAACTTAATCAAACATAGTTATTCTTGATTAATTGAATTTAATACTTAAATGACTATGATTGTGAGTATAAAATTAGAAAATTGCTAGAAAATATTACAATTAGCATTCTGTAAATTTTGATGTAATAATAATAGCCATATTATGTTGTATAATTTGTTCAAGGAATAAAAGACAGTTTTATTTCAGAAACTTCGAACTTGATAAAAATCTGTAAAAATTGTATAATCTCCCTTATATTTTATAGCAATTCCTGAATAAAGTTTGTGATTTAATTTATATTTATGTCTGAGTTATATATTTTACCATATTATATTTGGAAATTTTAGGAAAAATATCTAGACAGAGAGTTAAATTTTAAAAATTTTACATAAATTATGATATTTAGAATAGAATAGTATGTATGAATTTGGAATTTTTTATGATGTTTTATATTTCTGCTGATTTATATGGAACTTGTCAAATTTTTAGTAAATTATTTATTATGTATTGTGAGTCTGAAATTTTATGGAATAACTATATTTTTGAATGTTTATGCTTATGAAATTTGACAATTTAGGAAAAACTTCTCAATTTAGAATTTTCAATTAAAATACTAGAAATTTTAAAGAAATTTGTTTTATACTAACAAAAAAAATATTTTATAGGAATTCTCTTATTTGGATGAAAATAAGGTGAGATTCATAGTCTCAATAAAAGTTTTGAAGGAGAAAAATATATTCTTTTTATGAATAATACTATTATATGTAAGGCCCCGTTCCCGGGCACCTTACAACTGGTGGTTCATCGCACATAAAACATTAGAAAACATACATTAATTTTGAAGCGGAATTTAAAACATTCATTTATAATTAAAAACATGTCAATTACAACATTAGTTCTCATCTCAAAATACATGACTTGTCAAAATACGGATGTCAGCCTCAAAACGCTCCCAGTAGCTTATGCATCCATGCCTGCATCTCCTCAGCATCAACATATACGTGCCAACTATCATGCATACAAAAGTCAGCGACGCTGAGTGAGTTCTAGTTTTATAATAAAACATACTTTTCTATTAAAACCGTTCTTTACTTTATTTCAAAACATGCTATACTTCATAAACGTACGTGATCATGCATCATACGTACATACAAATAATATCATTATTATCTTCGTCATTACGTTCATTAGCTTTGTTCATTCAACGTATTATATTATCATTCATTTCTCTTTCCAGATCCGGTCAGACTTTACCCTCTTCGTGGCACTCAGCCACGATTACTGAGGTCGAATGACAAGGATCCCGTTCAATACATTGTTACGATAATTCGTTTACGTTCATTCATATGTTCGTTCTTTCATACATTATCTTTCGTTCATTTCTCTTTATTACTCGAATCTTGTCTCTTGCAATATCTCATGTCCGAAGACTGATGCTGTGCCGGGGCCTGCTCACAAACCCCTGACTCATGTCCGAAGACTGACACAGCACCGTGATATGCGACAAAGATCCCATACGAGTCAATCACAGGGATTGAACTCCATTTGAGTCTGTTGCAACACAAAGTCGCTCACCTCATCATCTCGTCTCATGCAATATCCCCGACTCATGTCCGAAGACTGATACTGTGCCGGGGCCTGACACACAAACCCCCGACTCATGTCCGAAGACTGACACAATACCGGGATATGCGACACGGATCTCATTATCCGTCACTTTCATCATATGCAATACTCCCGACTCATGTCCGAAGACTGATACTGTGCCGGGGCCTGCTCACAAACCCCCGACTCATGTTCGAAGACTGACACAGTACCGGAGTACGCAATCTGTATCCTGTCTCATGCAATACCCCCGACTCATGTCTGAGGACTAATACTGTGCCGGGGCCTGACACACAAAACCCCTGACTCATGTCCGAAGACTAACACATTACCGGGATACGCGACAAGGACCTCTTTCGAGTCTATTGCGACACAGAGTCGCTCACCTACTACATATGCTTGGCTTTATGCCACACCCCTGAAGTTATACATAACTCGGGTAACAACACCCCTACCGAAGTAGGTAACAACACCCCTACCAAAGTAGGTAACAACACCCCCACCAAAGTAGGTAACTACACCCACCGAAGTAGGTAACAACACCCCCACCGAAGTAGGTAACAGCACCCCTACCGAAGTAGGTAACAACACCCCTACCGAAGTAGGTAACAACACCCCTACCAAAGTAGGTAACAAAACCCCTACCAAAGTAGGTAACAACACCCCTACCGAAGTAGGTAACAACACCCCCACCGAAGTGGGTAACAACACCCCTACCGAAGTAGGTAACAGCACCCCTACCGAAGTAGGTAACAACACCCCTACCGAAGTAGGTAACAACACCCCTACCGAAGTAGGTAACAACACCCCTACCGAAGTAGGTAACGACACCCATAGGAATGGGTAACACCCCTATTGAAATGGGTAAAACCTCTGAAGGTCAGTCACAAAGACTGGAACTCTTGCGTGCACACTTTAGCATTTGCTGAACCTCACGCGGTAGAGCTTAAGGCATTTATAGCCGTGCACCTCCTTACATATTGCTTTCAACCCTTTCTATGCTTCTCTCTTTATTCATTAATTCATTCATGCATGCATTCATTCATTACGTTCCTCTTTTCATTATCTTCCACTTTACGTTACATAATACTTCCATTACATTCGTTAACGTTCAACGCAAAGCCAGGGGAAGACATACATACATAATAAGGAACATAAACATAAACATACACATGCATCATCACCAATATAGGCACATCATACATGCATAACACACATCAAACGTAAGCCATCACATCATAACCAGGATTATCTCCCCATTATACCCCTTAAAAACCACTTAGAAAACCTCAAGTCCAAAGTGGGTGTATGGGTCCTACCAGGCACATGAGCATAAAAATTCTAAGTATAAAACAGTCTGGGTGCATGGGCACTGTTTGGGCATTTCTGCCCTGTTCAGGCACATCACCTATCACTTAGTCGTTTCAAGAACTTGGGCGTATGGGCACTGCTTAGGCGCATGGCCAATACTTAGCCGTTTCAATCTCTGGGACGCATGGGCACTATTTAGGTGCATGACCCACCCTTGGGCGCACGGCCAACACTTAGGTGTCTGACTACTCATGCTGGACGCATGGACAACTGTTTGGGCGCATGAGCCACCTCTGGGCGCATGGTCTACTGTTCATGTTCATCAGAACATTCTGAAATCTTTCTATGCTACCAATTTCACACAATAATCATTCTAAGCATACCCAAACACAGATATAACATACTAAGGCCATCTAAGCATGCTAAACATCATCTCTCACCCATAATCATCATTATAACATGCATACATACATACAACATTTGAACATAAAACTGTAAATCCATGGTTTTACTTGAAAACATCACTTGGTATGCATAATAGCCCCAAATCAGTTAAAAATTAGTAAAAGAGGGGTTCTAGAAACTCACCTTTAGCAGCTTTTGAGCAACACACTTCCTGTTCGAGTCCCACCTTCGTTTCAGCTCTTTGAATCCCGAAAACAAACACTAAACTACCGGAACTTCGGTCAACAACTCAATACTCAACTGAAACCGAGCTCAAACAAGAGAAGACTTACCTTTTTCAGCTTCTTCTTCCTCTTTCTCTCTCTAGAACCGATCTCTCTCTCTCTCTCTATTCTTCTTCTTCTGAGATCAAGCAGTTTTTAGCTTGATATGGACGACCATGCCCTTAAATATCTTAAAATAATAAAAGTGTACTTTGTACACTTTTTCCCCTTCCACTTATGCAAAGCTTCTATTCTTTCTATTTACTTTTCTTTTCCTTTCGTTTAAATAGAAATTTTGGGGTGTTACAAGTCTACCCCCTTAAAGAGGTTTCGTCCCCGAAACCTGCCGCTTCTCGTACAGTTACGGGTAACACTGTCTCACCTCTTCTTTGATCTTGTATTTAAACTCAAATCCCTTGAGGCTTCACTGCACCTGCACAAGTGAAACCATCATCCTCAGTCTATTATCTTCTTCTTATTTGTAATGGTCACCAGTTGCTCCTCGTGGTTGGATACTTTGTCCATCTCAGTGTTCTCTAGTAGCATGATCATATCCTTATCGGTGGAGCTCTTTCTTAGACGAGATGCATGGAACATCAGATGAATTCCACTTAACTCATCGGGTAGCTCCAGTCGATGTGCCACTTCTCCTACCTGAGCAACAACTGAGAATGACCCTCTACACTTAAATATTAGCTTTTCTTGATATCAAATCAAGCACTCTGCTGTCCTGGTCGAAGCCTTCCTCATACTTTATTGTCGTAGGTCGTCACCGAACTCTGGTTGTGCACGGTTGAGCAATCCATCTTTTTGAAACACTTGGGGTTTAAGTCATAGACTACTGATCAACTCACCCAGAGATGTCTGTCTACCTACCTATGTCTGTCTTGAACATCCTAGCAGAACAAGCGCTCTTTCTCAATTCTATCGTGCAATCCTCTAGGGCATTAGGTAACCTGATAGACTTACTAATAGCAATTCTTACATCGAAGGGCTCATCGATCTTCCTACCCCTAACATGTAACATCACAGAAAATAGCGGCAACAAAACTACTACTAACATCATAATTAAAGCATAGATGCATAAATCTAAACTTGCAAGAACATACGTGACATTACCTCGGAGTCTGACCTAGCCTCCTCCCGGTCATAGCGAAGGCTCTAGCCCTCACCCTCTGTTCTCCTTCCTCGTACTGGAGCTTCCTCCGATCTTCTTCGTTCCCGAACCTTCCGCTCTCGGCTTCTTGCAATCCTTGCTCATGTGACCTTTCTCACCGCAGGAATAACACCTCCCCATACCACAGTTCTTCGCCACATATCTGGTCCTCCCACAATGGAAACAGACATTGCCCCCCAGTCTACATTCCCCGGGGGTGCCTGTGTCCACACTTGTCACACCTTTTCGACCCCGCATCGGTTATGACCACACGCTGATCATCCACTCATGTACCTTTGCCACCTGGAGCGGTTCCGCCACGTTCCAATCGCTTCCCTTTCCATTCTTGATCACCGTCTCCTTTCTTGCTACTTTCAGTCACCATCACAGATCTTTCATCATACAATCTCCCTGCCAAATCGACCACTGACCTAAACATGCTCGGTAGGGCAGCGATCATGTGCCTACGTGTGACATCCGGTAAATTTCCGTTACCAACTCCGTTAGTTCCGTTACGTGTCGTGAGCACACACTAGTTGTCGTTTAACTTTGGTGACCTAATAATAATGGATAATGTTAATTTGGTGTGAATCTAAGTGATTATGTGAGTATTGGGTTATGTCTATGTGTTTACACATTTTTAAAAGGTTAATTAGAAAATTAATCGCGTAACGCGGAAACATGCCTGTTTATTCGTATGCCTTGTGTTTTTATAAAGATAAGATATATAATGATTTTCATATGTTTATATCTTTATATTATGAAGTTAAAAACACTTTACAAAGATTTTAAAGCTTAGTTTTTATAAAATACAAATTACAGGGGTTAAAAGGGTAAATGTGTAAATTAAACTAAACAAAAAAACCCAAACCCTAATCCACCCACCCTTCGGCCGCAAACACTCCCCAAACACCCCTCCCTTTGCAAATTCAATCAAGAACAAGTTAGAAAGCACCAATTTGATTCGATTTCATGGATTACAACACATAGGAAGCATTAATTTCAAGCAATTACACGTTTAAAGGTTAGGTTTTTCAAGTTTTTGTGAGTTGTTCATGGTGGCCGAATCTGGGTTGCGAAATTGACCTTCATGAGGTCGAATTTGATGTTGTTTGGTGATGTTAGTATGTTAGTTAGATTGAATACATGTTAGTTAACGTCGATTATGCATGAATTTTATGTTTTTAGTGGATTGATCATGAACTTTGGATATGAAGCAAACCCTAATTCGAAAATGCTATGATTATACATGATGGATGATTGTTTGATGAATGTTTGATGATTAATAGGTTGTATGAATGTTAGAATACATTAATTATGCAAGAAAGTTAGGATTTTGATGCATTGTTCATAGGTTACTAAGAATAGTAACTTTATTTTGCATGTAATGTTGAATTATGGATGGTATGATGTTATGGATGAATTCATGATGATGATTAGATGCTAGATTGTTGTTATGAATGCTAGAAATCTTTAATTTGATGTTGTTGTTCATAGCTTGCCAAAAGTAGAAACTTTTGTTTATGAAGATTGTTAGATTATGGTGTTTAGGTGTTGTTGATCATGTCTAGATATTGTATGGAGCTTGAAATGGTATAATTACGATGAATTCATGAATACATTGGATGGTTGATAGTTGTTGGGATGTACTTTCCCAAAAGGGAAACTTTATTTGCCTAAAGTCGGAAAAATGATAGCTTGAACATGTTTGGGATGTTAGGAACATGTTAGTATGATCATGGATAGATTCTAATATGGTAGAACATGGTAATTTGGTTGTATGTAATGCCGGGGTAATCATGAATGATATTTGGACATTTATGATCATGTACGATTTGGATGTTGTTTAGTAGTAGGACATCATGTTTGGGACTGGTAATTGATTGTTGGAATGTTGTTGAATGCAATGCATATGGATAATGAATATGGTTATGATCATCATACACGCGTGCGAATCTGAGGCCCCTACTTAGTAGGTGTCAGGATCAGTGATCACAAGTTTGATGTAATAGAGCGTAACACAGCGGAATAAGAACAAGAATTATACAAATTGTAGCAAAAATTTGATACTCATATGCATTAAGAACAAATACGGTTATAACGAGAGAATATATTTCTGTAACAAGGAATGTTTCCATAATATCGAATATTTCTGATCAAATCATTCTACCTATTACAATAGGTTGACATATAGAGTGCAATCGCTTCTGTTATCACGGGAAAGTGACAACTGGCAGATCTATTACAAAAATAACTAACTCTTAACAAACTACTGAAATGTTCACAACTACTGAGAACATATCAGAGTGTTAAGTACAAAATATGAAACTACTGATAAGAAACTACTGAAACTACAACGACTGAAGAACAAGTTCTTCAGTCGTTTTACAAAACTACTGAGAAACATAAAACTACTGATGAGTACAACAACTGAAGAAGTATTCTTCAGCTGTTGTGTCAAACTACTGAACAGATAAAACATAAAACTACTGAAAGGTAAACCGTCACAACTACTGAAGAAGACCTCTTCAGCTGTTGTGACAACGTCTGATACTTCGGTCTTCAACACTTGTGTCTTCAGACTTTGTTTTCAGCACTTGTGTCTTCAGACTTTGTCTTCAGCACTTGTCTTCAGACTTTGTCTTCAGCACTTGTCTTCAGACTTTGTCTTCAGCACTTGTCTTCAGACTTTGTCTTCAGCACTTGTCTTCAGACTTTGTCTTCAGCACTTGTGTTCAGACTTTGTCTTCAGCACTTGTCTTCAGACTTTGTCTTCAGCACTTGTGTTTTCAGACTTTGTTTTCAGCACTTGTCTTCAGACTTTGTCTTCAGCACTTGTCTTCAGACTTTGTCTTTAGCACTTGTCTTCAGACTTTGTCTTCAGCACTTGTGTTCAGACTTTGTCTTCAGCACTTGTCTTCAGCACTTGTGTCTTCAGACTTTATCTTCAGCACTTGTCTTCAGACTTTGTCTTCAGCACTTGTCTTCAGACTTTGTCTTCAGCACTTGTCTTCAGACTTTGTCTTCAGCACTTGTCTTTAGACTTTGTCTTCAGCACTTGTGTTCAGACTTTGTAATCAGCTGTTGTCTTCAGCTGTTGTGGTCTTCAGTAGTTGTTGTGACTTCTGTGGGACTTAAAGGTTTTTCTGCTCCGGCTCATTGGTTCTTTTGGTCCAACAGTAGGATTGGCAGGGTTTAGGATGTGAAGTCGTGAGTGGCTTCACATGGCATGTAGTGAGTGGTTGATCTCTGTGTGACATGTTAGTTGTGTATACTAGTGGTTATGTTAATGTTCTAGATTCGCATGACTTGTATGATACTTGGTTGAATGATGATCTAAGTGTTACACCTGGATGATATAGCATACATATGATCTATTTGAATGTTAATAATGCATAACAAATGTGTATGATTACTTGAATGGTTTACAACACATAAAGTCACCAACGGGTCAAACAGGTCAACTAGGTCAAACATTGTCTGTTTTGTTTGAAATCTTGAGTCCTTGGTTGTAGTGTACTTAGGGTTTCACATGTTCTTTGATTACACGTACTCATGCACTTATATGATCTAGGTACCCTTGAAGGTTGTCTGTCTATTCTGTTTGACAAGTCAAACTCTGTGTATCTAAACGCATATTAGGTGAGTTCATGCCCCACTTTTTATATACTCTCTTTGGGGGAGATAGCATACTGGTAAATCACGAACGCTTTATGTATTTAAGTTGTGTACAATATTATATAGTGTTGATATCATGGAAAGTCCTCACACTTTCGAATTGTTAATATTGATTAGCGGGGAAATTTGGGTAGTACTACTGGGTCTGACGAGCCCCACCTATGTGACTCGAGGTCAACCGGTGCAAGTTGTCCTAATGAACATTGTCACGACCTGTTAAGTCGTGGCAGGAGGCAACAACGTAACACAGTCAGCTTCAATTGCGAAATCACTATGAAATAATATTTATTGTTAATGGACTAGCTATCTGTTACAATACGCTACTTGTACATCTCTATTATTAAACTATTATATTTGAATATCTCTTGAACTCACCAACCATTATGTTGACATTTTTAGTATGCTATTCTCAGATCATTAGCTTGCTTGCCATAGGAGCACTGCATGGTCCACTGCATTCTATGACACGGTCTTCAAGACAATTTTACCATTTTAATAGTTATTGATTACACTTTTGGGATTGGCACGTGTTTTGCCACAAATATACTTTTATTACTTTGGGTTATTTTCAAAACGCTTCCGCACTCTTTAATTTATTTACTTTGGATTAATTTCATTTAAATTATGGCATATAGAGTCGTTCTGAGTAACTATTGACTGTGATCCTGGTTTGTTCACACGCCTCGCGGTAAAACTCCGCAAGTGGATTTTGAGGGTGTGACAGATTGGTATCAGAGCCATTGGTTATAGGGAACTAGGTTGCATACACTAGACTATAACCGCACACAGTTAATTAGTTACCTGTGCCTTATTCTCATCTACTGTATACTCATTGGCATACACGTCACACTCTCTGCAGCATGGCATCGTCTTCGAGAGCTCCGGGTAAACGACCTGAATCACCTACACGATCTGAATCCCCACCTCCCGCACCTGTACTTGATGATGGATTCGATTGGCCCCGACTGGCTTATCCCCGAGAGGAGATTGACTGGGATCAACCATTTGCATTGATGAAGCGGACCCTCCGCGAGACTGGCGTTCCTATCCTAGGTTTGTTGACCATATCATGTTTAGGGAGCGTGTACCTGTCCCAAAGCCAAGGACTAGGAACAATGCCAATCAACCATGCCTTCACTCCCACGAACGTCGCAGTCCAACGAGCAACTGATTGCTGCACTAATGGCTGCACTGGATACTGAACAGCATCGAGTAAGGCGACTCACGGGTGATGTCTGTACACTACACCAAGAGGTGTACAACCTGAGACATCAATTGTATGAACTCGAGGAAGAACACGGGAAGACCCTGAACGGTTGTCACCATATGCAAGATGGTCTTATGGCACTCCAAGGGCGCGTGACTGCTCGTGAACAGCGGACGCCGTAGCCGATAATAGGATTGCCATTTTAGAAGCTCAACTAGCGGCACTTCAGATTGCTATAGCTCCTGCTCCTGCAGCAGACCCTGAGGATGTGGAGGATCCCGAGGAGGGACCCGAGGAAGAGAACCGGAGGAGATGGAGGATGATAGTGATGGGTCAGATTTTGTCGATTGACTTCTTTATATGACTTAGACTACGTAATGTTTTCTTTTGAAACCTATGTGGGAAGGGTTGTTTCCCACACGAACGACAAAGTTCAATTTTGACATTGCTAATACATTGTGACTCTTGCAATTTATTTACTTTGGTTATTATTTTTGATATGAATGTTGTGGTTGTGATGATACGTTATTTCTTTTGTTTACTATTTACTACGCTTCAATGAGTTAAATATGTTTGATGTTACTCATTATTGTATTTGTGAATGTAAAGTGAAAAGAATGGACGCCCGTGGACGTGGACATGGACGTGATCGTGGACGCGGACGTGGACGTGGCACCGGAGAACAGGGTGGTGGTGCTATTAAATGACTCCCGCAGAATTGGCTGCTCTAATTAATGAGCATGTTCAGGCGGCAGTGGCTGCTGCCCACACGGGTCAGCCAGCAGGTAAACAATGACAGAAAGATAAATCTGATATCCTTTGTAACTGTACGGGATGTGTGTTGTGTTAAAACATGACCACCAGTGTGTACATACAAGTCCTTCATGGACTGTAAACCACACACCTACAGCGGTACAGAGGGTGCTGTAGGGCTTGTACGCTGGTTCGAGAAGACGGAGTCCGTTTTCTTCAAATGTAACTGTCCACCAGTAGATCAAGTAAAGTATGCCACCTGGACTTTAGAGGGTGCTGCTTTGTCTTGGTGGAACGCGTAAGTTCAGATGCTTGGACAAGCGATGGCGAATGGACTTCCATGGGATGAGTTCAAAGCGATGATGACCGAGGAGTACTGCCCTCGCAGTGAACTACAGAAATTAGAGATGGAGTTCTGGCAACTGAAAATGCAGGGCTCGGAAATTGAGGCTTACACCACCAGAACCCATGAATTAGCAACTTTGTGCCCGGAATGGTGAATGAGGTGCATAAAAGGATAGAGCATTACATACGTGGATTGGTACCTGAAATCCAGAGTATGGTAACTGCTTCCAATCCAGCCACAATTCAGCAAGCCATCCAGCTAGCTCACAGGCTAACTGACCAAGCCGTGGAGCAAGGACGTCTACCCAAACGGGGCGCTGTGGCAAGCGTGCCCGACAACAAAAGAAAGTGGGATAATGCTAACAACAACAAAGCATCATCATCTTCCAGTGGTCAACCCCAATCTCAACAATAACAGTCGGTTCAGCAGCATCGGAGGTTTGACAATAACTGTAACTCCAACCAGACGCCTGCAAATAATCAAGGACCCAGTGGTTATGGTGGGAGACATCCGAAGTGTACTCGGTGTAATTACCATCATGTGGGAAGGTGTGATAGCTTCAAGTGTCAACGTTGTGGAAAAAATGGGACACGCTGCGAAGGATTGTCGTGGTGAACTGATGAGGAGGCCACAACAACCTCAAGAAACTCCCAAGGGTTGTTTTGAATGTGGGGGAAAGAAGGGCATTACAAGCGAACTGCCCACAACTAAGGAGGAACGGAAATGGCAACAACAACAACAACAATACCAACAACCACGGTAACAACAACACCAATGGTAATAATAACAACAATGGTGGAAATGGCACTGGAAATGGCGGCAATAAAGATGGAGCCAAGAGGAGAGCCTTCGTCATTGGCTCAGGTGAGGCTCTAAATGATCCCACAACTATTACCGGTAGATTCCCTGTTAATGGTTGTTTTGCTACGGTACTATTTGATACCGGAGCCGATAGGAGTTTTGTGTCCTTAAAGTTCTGTAGTCTTTTAAGTGATATACCCTCTGCTTTAGAATCTAAATAGACTGTGGAATTAGCCGACGGTAAACAAATCCATGTAACGCATATCCTTAAAGACTGTAAATAGAACTTGCTGGTCATACTTTCGCTATAGATCTCATGCCTGTTACACTGGGGAGTTTTGATGTTGTGATAGGCATGGATTGGCTCTCTAGAAAGAAAGCAAGCGGAAGTCATATGTCACGAGAAGATCATACGGATCCCGTTGGTGATCAATCCTTACCGTCAGAGGTGATAGAAGTGGTGCTGTGATAGGCATCATCTCATATATGAAAGCTCAAAAGTTGTTACGAAAGGGCCGTGTGGCTATCCTAGCACTTGTAACTGACAAGCAGGTAGGAGAAAAGAGCATGGAGGATATTCCCGTAGTACGCGACTTTCCGGAGGTGTTCCCAAAGGATCTTCCTGGATTACCACCGCACCGTCAAGTGGAATTCCAGATTGAGTTGCCTGGCGCAGCTCCGATTGCTAGGGCACCCTATCGATTAGCACCGAACGAACTACAGGAGTTGTGTCACAACTTCAGGAGCTTTTGGATAAGGGCTTTATTCGACCTAGTACATCACCTTGGGGAGCTCCTGTTCTCTTGTTAAGAAGAAGGAGGCACATTCCGGATGTGCATCGATTATCGAGAGTTAAACAAAGTAACAGTCAAGAACCGATACCCTTTACCTCGTATTGACGACTTGTTCGATCAGCTTCAAGGATCAAGCTATTACTCGAAGATTGACTTGAGATCTGGTTATCATCAACTCAGAGTTCGAGAAGAAGATATTCCAAGACTGCGTTTCGTACTCGTTATGGTCATTATGAGTTCTTAGTCATGCCTTTTGGGTTGACTAATGCACCTGCTGTGTTCATGGATCTCATGAACTGCGTGTGCAAACCTTATCTTGATCAGTTTGTCATTGTGTTCATCGATGATATACTGATATATTCTAGGACCAGGAGGAGCATGAAGAGCACTTACGAATGATCTTGGAACTGTTGAAAAATGAGCAGCTGTATGCTGAATTCTCAAAGTGTGACTTTTGGATAAGAGAAGTACAATTCCTAGGTCATATTGTTAATGAGAAAGGAATACATGTTGATCCTACCAAAATTGAGGCGATAAAGAATTGGACTACACCCAAAACGCCAAGCGAGATAAGACAATTTTAGGATTAGCAGGATATTACCGCCGATTCATAGAAGGATTTTCTAAGATCGCACACCTCTCACAGCCTTGACTCACAAAGGAACGACATACAAATGGACGGAGAGTCAAGAATCAGCTTTCCAATTATTAAAACAAAAGCTCTGTACTGCCCCGATATTAGCATTACCAGAGGGAACAAATGACTTTGTGGTGTATTGCGATGCATCCATCCAAGGATTGGGTTGTGTCTTGATGCAACGAGATAAGGTGATAGCCTACGCCTCGAGACAACTAAAGGTTCATGAGAAGAACTATACTACACATGACTTAGAATTGGGTGCAGTAGTTTTTTGCTTAAAGATCTGGAGACATTACTTGTACGGTACCAAGTGCACTATCTACACCGATCACAAGAGTCTTCAACATATCTTTGAACAAAAAGAGTTGAATATGGCAGCGACGTTGGGTGGAACTACTAAATGATTATGATTGCGCAATTAAGTATCATCCAGGAAAGGCGAACGTAGTTGCCGATGCTTTAAGCAGAAAGGAAACAGCTAAACCCCGACGGGTGCGAGCTTTACAGCTTACTATCAGTACCCAACTGCCCGAACAAGTTAAGGAGGCACAGATAGAAGCTTTAAAAGTGGAAAATATTGGTTCTGAGTTGTTAAGGGGAATGGATAAGCAGCTAGTGGTGAAAGAGGTTGGAATTCGGTATTTCATGGATAGACTTTAGGTGCCTATTCATGGAAATCTAAGAGATTTAGTTATGAGCGAGGCACACAAATCTAAGTATTCTATACATCCTGGATCCGACAAGATGTATCATGACCTAAAGGCTCACTATTGGTGGCCCAACATGAAGCGGATGTAGCTACGTATGTGAGCAAGTGTTTGACCTGCTCGAAGGTAAAAGTAGAATATCAAAACCATCCGACTGTTACAACAACCCGAGATTCCAATGTGGAAATGAGAACAAATCTCCATGGATTTTATTACTAAGCTACCCCGGACTAGTACTGGTTGTGACACGATATGGGTTATTGTGGATCGATTGACAAAGTCTGCTCACTTCCTTGCAATTAAGGAAACAGATAAGATGGAGAAATTAACCCGATTGTATCTTAAAGAGATCGTTTCGAGACATGGAGTATCGATCTCAATTATTTCCGATCGTGACGCTCGTTTCACGTCACATTTCTGGCAATCATTGTAGAAATCTTTGGGTACACGGTTTGATATGAGTACTGCATATCATCCACAGACGGATGGTTAAAGTGAGCGTACTATACAGACGTTGGAAGATATGCTACGTGCTTGTGTGATTGACTTCGGGAATAACTGGGAAATTCACCTGCCATTGGTGGAGTTTTCTTATAAAACAGTTATCATACTAGCATATAGGCAGCACCTTTCGAGGCGCTGTATGGGAGAAAATGTAGATCACCAGTTTGCTGGGCAGAAATTGGTGATAGTCAGATAACAGGTCCCGAGTTAATTCATGAGACGACTGAGAAGATTATACAGATACGGAACCGTATGGCTGCAGCGCGCGCGAGACAGACAAAAGAGTTATGCTGACAGAGAGGAAACCTTTAGAGTTTCAGGTTGGTGACAAGGTTTTGTTGAAAGTCTCACCATGGAAAGGCGTAGTTCGGTTTGGCAAACAAGGGAAACTAAATCCGAGGTACGTTGGACCATTTGAGATAGTGGAAAGAATAGGTCCAGTAGCCTATCGATTAGCCCTACCTGATTCGCTAAGTGGAATTCATGATGTATTTCACGTGTCAAACCTGAAGAAGTGCATAACTGATGAATGACGGTCGTACCACTAGAAGAAATTCAAGTGGATGAACAATTGCGTTTTATTGAAGAACCAGTTGAGGTGATGGACCGTGAGATGAAAACACTTAAGCAAAGCAAGATAGCTATTATTAAAATCCGTTGGATTCGCGACGTGGACCGGAATTCACATGGGAACGGGAAGGTCAAATGAAGCTTAAGTACCCTCAACTATTCGAAGGGACGATGCCAGCAGACGAAGGTATTGATTTAAATTTCGGGACGAAATTTCTTTCAACAAGGGGATGATGTGACAACTCATCCAAAACTCACTCGATTTCGATTTCTGTGTGCCAATGCAGTAGACCAGTGATGGAACACTCTCGCCATGTTACGCAATTTTCGGGACGAAAATTCTTCAACATGGGGATAATGTGACATCCGGTAAATTTCCGTTACCAACTCCGTTAGTTCCGTTACGTGTCGTGAGCCACACTAGTTTTCGTTTAACGTTGGTGACCTAATAATAATGGATGATGTTAATTTGGTGTGAATCTTAGTGATTATGTGAGTATTGGGTTATGTCTATGTGTTTACACATTTTTAAAAGGTTAATTAGAAAATTAATCGCGTGCTAAACGTGCCTATTTATTCGTATGCCTTGTGTTTTTATAAAGATAAGATATATAATGATTTTCATAAGTTTATATCTTTATACTATGAAGTTAAAAACACTTTACAAAGAGTTTAAAGCTTAGTTTTTATAAAATACAAATTACAAGGGTTAAAAGGGTAAATGTGTAAATAAAAAATTAACAAAACAAACCCAAACCCTAATCCACCCACCCTTCGGCCACAAACACTCCCCAAATACCCCTCCCTTTGCAAATTCAATCAAGAACAAGTTAGAAAGCACCAATTTGATTCGATTTCAAGGATTACAACACATAGGAAGCATCAATTTCAAGCATTACACGTTTAAATGTTAGGTTTTTCAAGTTTTTGTGAGTTGTTCATGTGGCCGAATCTTGGTTGCGAAATTGACCTTCATGAGGTCGAATTTGATGTTAATTGATAATGTTAGTATGTTAGTTAGATTGAATACATGTTAGTTAACGTCGATTATGCATGAATTTTATGTTTTTAGTGGATTGATCATGAACTTTGGATATGAAGCAAACCCTAATTCAAAAATGCTATGATTATGCATGATGGATGATTGTTTGATGAATGTTTGATGATTAATAGGTTGTATGAATGTTAGAATACATTAATTATGCAAGAAAGTTGGATTTTGATGCATTGTTCATAGGTTACTAAGAATAGTAACTTTATTTTGCATGTAATGTTGAATTATGGATGGTATGATGTTATGGATGAATTCATGATGATGATTAGATGCTAGATTGTTGTTATGAATGCTAGAAATCTTTAATTTGATGTTGTTGTTCATAGCTTGCCAAAAGTAGAAACTTTTGTTTATGAAGATTGTTAGATTATGGTGTTTAGGTGTTGTTGATCATGTCTAGATATTGTATGGAGCTTGAAATGGTATAATATGATGAATTCATGAATACATTGGATGGTTGATAGTTGTTGGGATGTACTTTCCCAAAAGGGAAACTTTATTTGCCTAAAGTCGGAAAATGATAGCTTGAACATGTTTGGGATGTTAGGAACATGCTAGTATGATCATGGATAGATTCTAATGTGGTAGAACATGGTAATTTGGTTGTATGTATGCCGGGTAATCATGAATGATTTGGACATTTATGATCATGTATGATTTGGATGTTGTTTAGTAGTAGGACATCATGTTTGGACTGGTAATTGATTGTTGAATGTTGTTGAATGCAATGCATATGGATAATGAATATGGTTATGATCATCATACACGCGTGCGAATCTGAGGCCCCTACTTAGTAGGATTGGCAGGGTTTAGGATGTGAAGTCGTGAGTGGCTTCACATGGCATGTAGTGAGTGGTTTGATCTCACCTGTTAGTTGTGTATAACTAGTGGTTATGTTAATGTTCTAGATTCGCATGACTTGTATGATACTTGGTTGAATGATGATCTAAGTGTTACACCTGGATGATATAGCATACATATGATCTATTTGAATGTTAACAATGCATAACAGATGTGTATGATTACTTGAATGGTTTACAACACATAAAGTCACCAACGGTCAAACGGGTCAACTAGGTCAAACATTGTCTGTTTTGTTTGAAATCTTGAGTCCTTGGTTGTAGTGTACTTAGGTTTCACATGTTCTTTGATTACACGTACTCATGCACTTATATGATCTAGGTAACCTTTGAAGGTTGTCTGTCTATTCTGTTTGACAAGTCAAACTCTATGTATCTAAACACATATCAGGTGAGTTCATGCCCCACTTTTTATTTACTCTCTTTGGGGGAGATAGCATACTGGTAAATCACGAACGCTATTATTTAAGTTGTGTACAATATTATATAGTGTTGATATCATGGAAAGTCCTCACACTTTCGAATTGTTAATATTGATTAGCGGGAAAATTTGTGTAGTACTACTAGGTCTGACGAGCCCCACCTGTGTGACTCGAGGTCAACCGGGTGCAAGTTGTCCTAATGAACATTGTCACGACCTGTTAAGTCGTGGCAGGAGGCAACAACGTAACACACAGCTTCAATTGCGAAATCACTATGAAATAATATTTATTGTTAATGGACTAGCTATCTGTTATAATACGCTACTTGTACATCTCTATTATTAAACTATTATATTTGAATATCTCTTGAACTCACCAACCATTGTGTTGACATTTTTAGTATGCTATTCTCAGTCATTAGCTTGCTTGCCATAAGAGCACTGCATGGTCCACTGCATTCTATGACACGGTCTTCAAGACAATTTTACCATTTTAATAGTTATTGATTACTCTTTTGGGATTGGCACGTGTTTTGCCACAAATATACTTTTATTACTTTGGGTTATTTTCAAAACGCTTCCGCACTCTTTAATTTATTTACTTTGGATTAATTTCATTGAAATTATGGCATATAGAGTCGTTCTGAGTAACTATTGACTGTGATCCTGGTTTGTTCACACGCCTCGCGGTAAAACTCCGCAAGTGGATTTTGAGGGTGTGACACTACGGATGTCCACCGGCAAGCCCTGGATGTACCTCTTGATCTTTCGTGAAAGAGTGTCGCCTGATCCGGCCCCAGACGTGCCATCTCGTTGAATTTCGTGGTGTATTGTTGATGTGTTAGGGTTCCCGCCTCCACTGCAAGAACTCTCTTTCACCTTGTCCCTCACGATGAGGACAAAATTCCTCAATCACCAGCCTTTTCAACTCTGGCCATCGTATCCTCCTGATAGCCCTGCTTCCCTCACCTGGATGATATTGTCCCACGAACACAAGGCTGAGTCCACAAAAGAATGGGCAGTGAACTTTACTTTCTGATCCTCCCGGCACTCGCTGATACTCAATACCGCTTCCATCTCTCTCACCCATCGGTGAGTTGTAGCAGCAGTGCCGTTTCCATCAAAAGTTGGGGGCTTGCATCGTTGAAACGCACCATAATTATAGCCTCGTGCCGCCTTCGACGCAGGCTCTTCCTCTTCGTCCTCTTCGTCATTGAAGAAAACCGTTTCAGTCTCGTCGTCTTCTATCGCCCGAAGATCTACCCCTTTCCTGTCTCTCCCCATATTTAACAACCTTCATAACTTCAGTCACCATAGATGGCAGGATCGTCTGCATAACTTGATGCACTTCCTCCCTGACCGCCTCTCTCATCGAGGCTCACCTGGCATGGGCACTGCTTAGGCGCATGGCCAATACTTAGCCGTTTCAATCTCTGGGACGCATGGGCACTATTTAGGCGCATGGTCCACACTTAGTCTTTTCTTCACTTGGGCGCATGGGCACTATTTAGGCGCATGACCCACCCTTGGGCGCATGGCCAACACTTAGACGCATGGGCCAACATGCTGGGCGCATGGGCCACTATTTAGGCGCATGACCCACCCTTGGGCGCATGGCCAACACTTAGGCATCTAGCCACTCATGCTGGATGCATGGACAACTTTGGGTGCATTAGCCACCTCTGGGCGCATGGTCTACTGTTCATGTTCATCAGAACATTCTCAATCTTTCTATGCTACCAATTTCACGCGATAATCATTCTAAGCATACCCAAACACAGATCTAACATATTAAGGCCATCTAAGCATGCTAACATCATCTATAACCCAAATCATCATTATAACATGCATACATACATACAACATCTGAACATAAAACTGTAAATCCATGGTTTTACTTGAAAACATCACTTGGTATGCATAATAGCCCCAAATCAGTTAAAAATCAGTAAAAGAAGGTTCTAGAAACTCACCTTTAGCATCTTTTGAGCAACACACTTCTTGTTCGAGTCCCACCTTTGTTTTAGCTCTTTAAATCCCGAAAACAAACTCTAAACAACCGGAAATTCGGTCAAGAACTCAATACTCAATTGAAACCGAGCTCAAACAAGAGAAGACTTACCATTATCAGCTTCTTCTTCCTCTTTCTCTCTCTAGAACCGAGCTCTCTCTCTCTCTCTCTCTCTCTCTCTCTTCTTCTTCCGAGATCAAGCAGCTTTCTGCTTGATATGGGCGCCATGCCCTTAAATATCTTAAAATAATAAAAGTGTACTTTGTACACTTTTTCCCCTTCCACTTATGCAAAGTTTTATTCTTTCTATTTACTTTTCTTTCCTTTCCTTTCGTTTAAATAGAAATTTCGGGTGTTACATTATAAGTAATACTTTTTGAGATTACTATGATTATGCCATAAGCTACAACCATTAATTTGAATGAGAAACCATCCGGTAATATAGGTAGTGCTACTTAAGAGAATAATTTTACATCAACAAAATG